>VWZS01006709.1:916950-1315715 GCA_013397075.1 Rhabdornis inornatus
GGGGGGGGAAAATCAATCTTAGTTGTAGGATTCTGACACTTAATCTTATTATTATCATCAGAGACCAGCCATCACTGTAGCTTGTAACTAAGTTCTTTCTACCATTACATGGCTTTTCCATTAGCTGCTCCCTCCAGTGAAAGGCTCTCCAGCTCAGAACATTTTGCTGCATTTCAGGCATCTCTATTATTAATTAATTTGCTGTTTGCTGTAATAAATCCCATCACAATTCATTTATTTAGCACAATATGGGTATTTCAAGTCTTCTGATTATGTGTCCTTGACCATCTTAAAGATTTCCCTGCCGTTAGGACACAGCAACCTCTGACATCCTGATACAGCAGATCCTGACCTGCATTCTATCAGCAGCTGCTGAGCTTTAAAGGCCCCTTCCAATGTAACCTATTCTATGATGGTTTGTGACTCTTCCATCTTCCCAGCTGCAAAACCACAGCCGGGCAGACCTTGTTAGAGCTGAGCATTCTCTGCCTCATGAAACTCCTGTGTTCCAGTGTTCAGACCTGTACAGCCACTGCTAGAACTTTCTTGAGCAGTACATTAAGTCTACTTTTATGATATGTTACACTGTAGAAATGTTATCTTTCATGTAATTTATGAAGCAAAATTGGTTTTAAATTCAGAGAAAGATCTGGATTGCTCAAGAACAGTAGGTTGTACATTAACATGTATCTCAGCTTGGTCACTACTGTGAAAACTATTTTAGGTGAGAACTTCTATTCAGAGAGGAGTGCACGTTCATTTACATCCTGAAAAGGAAGAAGAGGGAGATTCTGTACAGGAAAATTTAATATTCATTGTACTTAAGTGAATGTAAATTGAGAGGTGCATGCCTAGGAGTAGTTGAAGAGTTCAACAAATTCCTCACAACCACATAGTAATTGATCATTCATTATTATCCCAGTGGATTTCTAGCGCTCATTTTGCCATAATTTGTTACTTTCATATCCTTAAGCATAAACAGTAGTAGATGTACAAAGACTTGAAACAAACAACCTTTGAAAGGAGCAAATTAAACATTAGGTATCAGTAACATTATGATTCAGTGATGCTTATTACTGAGCAATAAGTATGTTGTTTTGTTCACCTACCTCAACATATAAACAGGGTGATTAATGACAAAATCTAATGTTTCCATTCTATTCATGCACTAATAGTCATACCTACAGCAGCTTATGATGTGTTGCTAAAACTCAAAAAGCTGTGCAACAGAGACAACTCCTGCTGTGATGTTGGTGCTGTGGAGATGAGGTGGATGGGGATGGGAAATGCACTGAGAGCTTTGCCAGTGGAGTTCAAGGTAAGCTGTGAACTCCACTGGTTGTGGAGACCCTGGAGAGGCAGGGCCGGTGCCACTGAAATCAGCAGGAATTGTGGATTTGGCCCATAAAGCCCCACAGCCATTTCAGAAACTCGTATGGAAATGAGTAACACTGTAAACCCAGCACAGGTAGAATCCAAACAAAATGTGTGTGCAGCAGGGTGATCAATAAATGTGCAGCAACAGGGCTTGACAGCTTCAGTGGTCATTTTCTGGCTTCCTACTTTTGAGAATTTTTTTGGGAAAAAACCCTACAAATAACCCCTTTCCCAAACTGAAAGTAGATTCAACCTTCTAGTAAAAAAATGCACTATTTCAACCACGTCAGCTTTCAAACAGCAACAGGTTATGAATTTACCAAGTTCATTGCATTGCATTGCAAAATCACCTGCGGGTGGTTTTGTTGTGTAATTCATGCTAAAGCATTTGTGTAATGTGGCTGTGCAATTGAACAGCCAACCATTATCTAGTGGTGCCAGGGTATGTAAAATAAATAATATTTATTGTCAGTTGTTGTCATGAGCACAGGTGTGGTGTGAGTTACAACTGCTGACCCCTGTGGTAAAAGGACCCCAGAAATCAATCACAGACTGTCATTAGTCTGACGTGAACTCCAGAAGCCATAAACCCACCCTTATTTGTGTTTTATTCTTCTGCATCCTCTGTTTACCAGGGTTAAACACATTTCACCATGCTTTGTAGGGTGGTACTTCCTCTCAGTGGGGAGAGAGGAGAAATGAGAATGGTTATATCCTCAGACTGAAACTTGACACATTCCCTTCAACTTCTAAAGGTCATTTCTGTTCATTCCTGCTGTGAAAGCACAATTGAGCCTGTTTTTATAAAAAAAACATTGTAATTGGAACAGTAATATTTGAAAATAAAATCTATCCACTTTATCAGAAATTAAAAGAACTTCTGAAATGTTGACATGTGCGTGTAGACATCTGAAAATACTGTGCTTCTGTTTTCTGCTGTCTTCTTAGATAAAATTAAATGGTGGAAAGGAACCCAATATGCTGTTTACAAAAGGAG
Source organism: Rhabdornis inornatus (assembly GCA_013397075.1). Lineage (NCBI taxonomy): Eukaryota > Metazoa > Chordata > Aves > Passeriformes > Rhabdornithidae > Rhabdornis > Rhabdornis inornatus. The sequence goes on from VWZS01006709.1 coordinate 919,325, forward strand.
AAGAAATGTATTTTTTCTGATGTAATTAAGAGCTACTGTGCTGGTGGTTTTTTTGATTGTTGTTTCTGATCCAGAAAATAGCATATAAAACACATGGGAGAGCTGTAACATCTGCCAGTCTTTACCCCAGAATTATTTGCAATAACCCCTCCTTCACTTCCCAGATTTCTCTAATACATGTTTTCATTTAACTGGAAATACTAAAGCATGTATTTCTAGATGAACCCTAGCAGTAAAGGTTACACTGGAAAGAATCCAAATCACTTTTTGCGGTTTAGAAAGGTATTTTAAAGCAATGAATTAACCAGAATTTGCATAACTTGCAAACCTTTTCATAACTGCTCAAGATGGTAATTTTCTATTTCTAATTGAATGGTTTTCTGTCGATTAATTTTTTTCCACAAAAAATTCAAGAGGGGAATGCATTGAATTCAATAAAACTTTGATTTATTTGGTTGGTTGGTTGGTTGGTTGGTTGGTTGGTTGGTTGGTTGGTTGGTTCTACTTTTGGTTTCCCATTTCAGTAAGTCTAAAGTATCTTGTACTATGCATTTATTGGTCTAATTAATTCAGGGATTTTTGATACCTACAGCACATTTGCTTCCTTTCCTGTTTCTTTCTGAGCCACAATTTACCTCCCCAAGTCACCCATCTTCCATTACTCTGAAGTTAAATCATTGAATAAAGATCATAAAGAATAAAAGTAACTCCCTTGATTCCCTCATTAAGAGTGTCCTCTGTGTTCCCCAGATAACTCGGTGAGGTGGGAGTGAGCCAGCACTACAGCTCAGTCTTTCCCCAAGTCCCGAGGAAGTGTATGGGGAAGGAATCCCATTCCTGGCATCTCCATACAAGCTGTGGTTTGGACCTTCACCTCCTAGCTCAGCAGGAAGGATGGACACACATGTAAAAAAACCAAAATGTGTTCAGCAGCAGCCCAAGGGTGATGATCACTGTCCCCTCGACAGTGAGTCCTTGGTGAGCACAGCAGCAAGTTAATTGTTGCTGCTCCTCTGGGCCCTGGAATTCAGACAAGAAAACATCTCTGGAAGTGATTTGCAAGTCTGGTGAAGCGCTACTTAGTGAGAAACTTCTGGCTTCAATCCTGATCTTGCATGAAGCCTCTATGCATAGCATGATTTGAGCAAGGTATTTTCAGGAGGCTGAGCAGAGAGCAGAGTCAGATTAATTTTCAAGGCTAAGGAAGGAAAAATTTCAGATCTCTATGCCCTTGATGGGTGAACTCAACTCTGTGTGATTTGAATTTGACTTCTCTCTTGGGGAGGCCAGAAGTAATTTCCTTTTAGAATATCACCTAGAGATCACATGAAAATGGGAGTGATGGGTTAGAGCCCAGCTCCATCTTTGACCCCTGAGCTCGGAGGAGTGTACCCGTGGTGCAGCACATCTCCTCCTGACCTCGAGCTCCTGATCTGGACTGCAAGCCCTGAACACCCTTCCATAGGGAAATTCCAACCGGGAACAACTTCTGCTTTGTCCCTTGGGGAGATAAACTTGTGCACCCCTGCAAATGCTCTCCCCAGCAGCCCAGCTTGGCTGCAGCAGCTTCTCCCTGCACAGAGGCAAATTGCAGGATTTATCTGTGAGGTTTCTCCATGGCCCATTGTCCTCCCCACATGCAACAAAATAATTACAACCTCGCACAAAAATTGAACAGACCAGAGCTTTTGTCCTTATCTCTTCCTCCCTGTTGTTTCTCTTCCTATTCAGTCGTGTTTGAAAAGGGATCTTCCTTTAAACATTTCAAAAGCTGCCCCATCTTCTCCCCTCATTTTAAATATTTTTTTTTGTTAAACATTATCTTATGAGAATCACCACAAATTAATGTTTTAACTTTTTTTACCCCTGGAAAGATATTCAGATTCAAAAAGAGAGGTCCATTCTGAAAAGAAAAAAAAAAGAAACCCTCTAAGTGTTTAAATTTCTGTTCAGATCTGCTTTTGGTGCCTGCAGTTCTCTCCCAAGTCAGGACAACATTTACCCCTGAGGTAGCAATTAAAGATGGAAACCTTAAGTGGAATTAAACTTATTTTGCAGGGAAAGTCTGGTTCTGAGTAATTCCCCATACTGTGGGACAAGTGATTTCACAAACACCATTATTCTGGATTGTTTTTCACAGTGATTGTATAGCTTTTTGCTAAAGTCACCACAGTGTTGCTCATTCAACATTCATTAGGGTGTTTTTTTTTCTCTAAGAACCACTTCTCTCTGTCAAACATCCAGTCATTGCAGTGAGGGGTGTGGGGAATGTTTTACTGAGTGCTGTGCAAAGCAGGATGGAAACCCATCTCCAAAAAGCACCTTTGCAGCAGATGATCTGAAAACATTTCTGGTATCTTAGTTGCATTATAAACAGTAAAATAAGAGCCCGCTATTGTGGTTTAACCCCAGGCAGCATCTAAGTACCAAGTAGCCTTTTCTCTCACATCCTCCCACCAAATGTGTCATCAAGTGTTGGGCACTGCACACTGCAGGGCACAGACATCCTGTGCACCCAATGTGCACTGACTTGTTTGGCTCCCAAAGAAGCCCAAGGTGTTTGAGATTTAATGTCCACAGATGTCAGAGGGAAGCGAAAAAAGGAAAAGAAAATCCCTGTCCTGTAGATGGTGAGATAACTCAGTGTGTGTATTCCCACACAGCCAAGCAGGGACTGCTGGGGACAGGATGCAGAACTCAGTGTCTGCACAGTGCTTTGTGCATGGATCCAGGCAGCTCCCTTTGCATTTATTTCAGCCTCTGTCCAGCCAATGACACTGATTTCCCCTCCCCCCAAACTTCAGAATAATTTATGGTCTTTCATTCCTCCTCAACCCTTAATATATTCCTTCTTAAAGCTTAGTCTAAAATTATAAGGACAGAGTTTTTACAAAGAACACTACAGTTCTGAGTTTTGTTTTGTTCCTTTTCATCACTGCACTTCTTTAAATTGTGTATGCACTAAATAGAAATGTCATCTTCTAGGCTTCAAGCAGAGACAAAGCTTAGTGCAGAATATTTGGGCTTGCTTTCAGTTGAGTGGGCTAAATAAAAAGCAATCAGCATCTATATCTGACTATTGCTCCTAACCAAAAGCAAGCCTTTCAGGGGCTTCAGAGTTGTTAGGTGAAAGCCAAAAGGTGCTCTGTGTTCTCTGGTTCTGCACACATCTAAGTTTTCTGAAATAGAAAATCAAAATTCCTTACATGAATTCTCACCTGTCTAAAATCAGCAGCCTGAGATTCATCTGCTGGACAGACTGTGACACAATTTGTGTCTGCACACACAGCTCTCTGCTTTCCAGAGACAAGGAGGCTGTGTAAGCTCAGTAACTATCCAGAGTTTTAGATGTTTATTCTGAAGGAAGCCTTTGAAATTCATCAGCTGCTATTTGGGATATGAGAGAGACTCCTGCTCTGTAAATTATGATGCCACACAGCCAGACTTAAAAGCTTTCTTAAAAATCAAATGCCAGGAACTTAGAAACTCCATGAGGGAAAAAGGAAACCTAGGTGGAAGTATCTTTTACATCCTTAATTGCATCCCCTGCAAGAATTTGTTCCCATAATTAAAGGGCACATGATAATTAGCATGAAGAGGCAAGCTACAAATGAAAAGTCACTGGAGTTGTGCTAAAGGGGCATATAAGGTTTTTTCAGATGCAGTTGGGAAGTCCTTTTTTGAAGCATTTATTACAGAGTTGTAAAAAGTAATTCATAAAAGAAAGCAATTTTTCCTGGATAATTATGTCTTAAAAACTGTTTCCCACTTTACAGTCCAATGCTTTCCTTTTGTCACGATAAAAATGCTCAGCATCTTTTGGGGTCCATACTTATTTATCCCTTCCAATAGTTAGGAAATGTCAGTAGTACTTGGAAGGAGATGGAAATGTCAGCAGTGCCATTCTCAGCAGCAACTACACGTTTGAATAAGTAATAATTTTTGATACCTCATCATAGAGACAAACTGGTATGCGAGCCCCTGCAAATAGCCCAGGGGAGATTTTTATAGTCACCAACACCAAAATTCACACACACATAAAATGTCTCAATTTTTGACCACTAAATGTAATTAAAATCAGCCTTTTCCTTTTTTCCAAACAGATGGAGAAATACCAAAATGTTAAGTACCTTCATTTTCACCACAGGGTTCTTTCAAAAGCTTTAAACTTTTTCATGGCAGCCAGATTTTCAGCTGGGTTTTTCTCCTTGTGCTCAGGCCTTGCAGCTCTGAAGGAATGAGAAAGGAGTTACATGGAACTCCCTTTAGCTTGCCCTGCTTGCTGTCTCTGCTGCTTGCTTAGCAGACTTTGCTCAAAGTAGGTTAATGTTCTGATGCACAGCAGGCTCAAAAACCAAAGCTTGATTTTGACTTTTTTTTTTGAAGGCTGTCAGCACTCATTCATCCAAGGACCTATTCCATCTCTCTGTTTACCCACCACAGGACATTTTAAAATCAAAGTCCCAGGCACTTTTTTTAGAATTCAGAGGAGTTACTTCAATCAACCATTTTGTTTTCCTGCAGTGACAATTGGGATTTATCTAATTGCTAAATAAGGCTTTGCTCGTGCGAATTTGCATGGGGAGTCATCCAAGAAGAACAGGAGGCAGTGGGACTTGCATCAGAAGGCAGGTGTATTTTTGGGTAGCTCTCCTTTAGCATCTCGCCCTCACCATTACACTTGTCTGAACTTTTCAGGCTCTCAAGACTTTGGACTGGGCCCTGGATCAAGCCTTCTGTGATGGAAGTGAGGGAAGGCAAAGGTCTGTTTGTGGCAAAGAGGGAGGGGAACACAGTGTGGAGGAGGCTGTTGGTGTGTGTATATAGGAGGGATATATATACACATATATATGTGTGTGTGTGTATATATAAGGGTGTGCATGCACCCTTTCCTTCTTGCCTTTGAAGACAGAGATATTTAATGTCCCTTTTCCTTTCCCTATGTAAACATGATTCAATGCAGGCGGGTTTCCTGGCATCCTGGTGGAATCACAGCATGGAATCCTGGAATCACAGAATGTCTTGGGTTGAAAGGGACCCTAAAGATCATCTAGTCCCAGCTCCCAAATCTATGTAGGTTTTGGGGCATGTGCTTTCTGTTACTTGCCAAAGCCACCTGTGTCCTCAGCAAGAATTTGTGATGTCTAGTAGTCTCTAAGAAGTATATATAGAAACTAATAACTGCATTTTGGGAAGACAGGACTGTGTCTCAAACTTTTCTTTACGGGGTGGGCTCATTTATCCAGATAGGGAGGAAATAACCAGTGCAAAGTGCTCTCCACAGTGTGTCAGGAGTTAGAAATGGAAAACTATTAATGCAAGTATGTGGCCTGGAGGAATAAATATATCATATGAGCTCCTAAAGTATGATTTAAACTTTAACTTCTAACTTGGAAGGGGGAGAAGAGAGTTTATATTGCTTATGTTGCTTCAAGGTATTCATCTGCTAATGATAAGTATTTCTCTTTCTGTGTCGTTGTAGTGAAGAATCACAGGAAGTTTCTTCACCTGGGATAAGAAGGGACTTGATACTTCACATTTTAATATCTCTGCATTTTTGAAATATGTTACAGCTTGGGATGTTTCTCCTGAGAAGCTCTGGAAAGCAGCAGGATTAGTTTCAAAGGCAGGACAAGAGTCAAAAGTACCAGTGCTAAAATAGCAATCTGTGTAAGCTGTTTTACAGCTTCAGAGTTGTGCAAAGCTGTAACTTCCCTTGGCCTTGTGCCCCAGATTGCCTATCCGTAAAGCACTGCAACCCTGCCTTGACACGTTTTGTAGGACACTTCAGCTTGCAGGGGAGTTGTTAAAATGCTTCTGCAATGCTGTGGACAAGCAGAGGAGTGGGCTGTCCTGTGAGTGCACGGTGAGAAGTCCTGCAGGCTGCTGTGCTTGGTGGGGTTGTATCACAGTGAGGGGCAGCACCCAGTCACAGTGATGTGTAGGGTACAGCAACCAGGTGTTCCCAGTGCCTGGGATGGTGCTGCCCAGGTCATTGCACGATATTCCACATCTTTCTGGAGCTGCTGCACTGCCTGGTACATTTTCTAATCATAAGTAGCAATAGTTGTAGCATAACAACGGTACCTTCAGCTTGGAAGGGGTGCTTGTTTAAAATTAGATAATCAGTTTTAGAAGGCAAAATTGGGATCTAAATCCTAATTCTTGTGAGTAACAAAGAGTAGGTGATGCTTCACATGCTCTGCAGTTTGCAGTATCTTAATTTTGAGCCTAAATCAGGACTCATTCACACATCTGTAATTTTTTGCATACAAAAACCTCTCAGTAGAATCCCATGGGTGCAGAACCCTGAAGCTGCACAGCAGACAGGCAACAAACCATGCTGAGTGTGATCATGTGCAGGCACTTCCCTGAAAGCCCCTGGAGACACCTTGTCCTGCCCACCATCCTCAGGGGTCTGCAGGTGGGAACATCCCACAGCACTTCTGCATTTCATGTCTGATCCCAGATGGATCCCACGTTACACGAGGAGGAGGGAAAATGGAAAGCTAATGAACAGAGGATCTCAAAAGCAAACTGCTTTTTATCTATAAAGGGCTTTATCCACATTGCACTGACATCTTTCTTGCAATGAAAAGGAGGAGCTGATGTGTGAATTAGAGCAATTTATGCACATTTAAAGAACTTTATGATGCTGTAATTAGATGGGCATCTCTACAGAAAGTACATCTCAGCAGCCTAGATAGAAGAGATGAGAAAACTGTTGTATTTTATGTTGTTCTCTCTGTGTCCCTTTTAGGTCCAGTGCACTGTCCACCTAAATGTTTCTTTATATTTTGTCCCTGTAAGAGGTTCTTCATCCCAGCAAGATGGCCTTTTTATTTTTATTTTGAGGTGTTTGTGTGCACTGGAATAATGTCACTCTATATATAGAATGCTTTTTGCTTTGATTTTAAAATAATTTTATGCTTTTAATGTAATAGTATTAAAATAGTTTCTTGCTTTCAAAAGAGCAAAATACAGCTGCTACTAGAATCTGATTAATGCTTGTTATTTCATGATAACTGTAATTAAATTCAGCTAATTACTGCAATATTTATGGAAAACAAGGAACAAAAGCTGTAGTTCAACACTTATGCTGGTATAAGAGTATAAGGGCACAGGAGTGATCTAAGAAAAGCTGTAGGGCAGAGTGGTGACTCTGGGGACACCTCAGGGAGTCCAGCCCTTCCCTTTGCATCCCACTGGGTGATGTGGAGCCAGCACATGCACACCCTCCCTCATAACATCTTCTTGCTTCCATTTCTCTTCTTTGCTATGAAGGATGTGTCAGCAGAGCAAATCAGTCTCGGGGCTGTGTCACAGAAAGGATTGCTTTGGGCTGTGCCTCAGCCTTCAGCTCTGTGGAGATGTCCCTGTGACTGGACGGCACCAGGGGGATTTACAGCCACCTTCATCTGCCTTCAGTTTAAGATTTAAGGGAAGAACAGAGAAACGTCATTCCCCTGGAAACTCTTCTCTGGTGACAGCTTCTGAAACACCGAGCTCTGACAGATGGATGTGATGGCAGTTCATGGATATGTTAGTGGTTACAGCAGGGCCCTTGCTCTCAGCTCATCACACAGACCTAAAGCAATGATAAAAACATCTTCAAAACTGATTGTGTTTGTTTTTTTTTGTTTGGTTGGTTGTTGTTTTATGTTTTTTTTTTTCCCAATGTAGCTGTGCCTGTCCAAAATGATCACAGGAATTGCTGCAACCAGCTTTCCAAATCATTGCCTAAACCTACCTACCTAGTTGTAATGGACAACTGCTCTACTAAAACCAAGTTTTTACTTTATATGCCCCCCAAATGGTGGCATGGTCTGCACAATGGCAGACAGGTAGTCCACAGCTAACGTGGCTGGAGGAGCACAGCCTGGGGGAGGCTGACTGCAGGCAGATGGACAGAAGTGCTGGGACATTACGACTGACTCACCCTGGTTCTGCTGACAATGTTTGTTGAACTGAACACCAAACACAACAAGTCTGTTGCTCAGACAACAAATATTGCAACAGATTATTAGGGCAGGAAAACAGAGCACTAACTTTGCAATTTGGATAAATTTAAATGGTGGCCTCTGCCCAGTGTAAGCAGCTGTGCTTACACCTGTTTACATCACTGATACATGTCCCAAGCTCAGAGCTCCAGGGTGTGATTTGTGAGCAAGCCTTTCTCCCGGTTTCACCCAAAATACAATTTTTGTCTGTTTCATGAATGGTGCATGCATACTTGGGTTTGAAGTTGGGAAGAGCATACAGCTAGAGGGACAAGTCAGAGAGCTGCTTATGCTAAAATCAAGGGTGTTCTCATAGGCACACAGAGGAACAGCACATCCTGCAGGGTGCATGTGGGGGAATGTCTTGTCCTGTAGCAGCAGGGATGCCAGGGAGCATGGTACTTGTGTTTCAGTAAGAGGGGACAGAGGATGCACAGTGTGCAGACTCTGCCAGCCACCAGCTCTTCCTCAGTGCTTCAGTGGAGATGGTTCAGTGGTTCAAATGCAACTTCAGCCTTGGGACATCTTGGACAACTTTCAGTCTTGCAGTAGATTTGTGGTACCAGCTGTCCTTGTTGGTGTAGTGGTTGGTGTAGTATTTGGTGTAGTGTGGGGATTAAATACTAAGAACTTTCACTAGGCTATTTCCTCATTAACAGAAACTTCCTTCCTAGAGGAGAAAAAAATAACTCTACCACCAAATATTTTTGATAAATGTGACAGGATTAGAATAGAATATTTCAATTTTTAGTTTCAGTACAAGATGCTCTTTTCAGTGCCCTACTTTCTTAGCCTTTTTTTCTAATATTATTTTGTGTGGCTAAGAGACAAGAGCTTTCTTGTCTTCCTCAAGTTATTTAGAGCTTTTCATTGACTAATGCCTTTTGTCACAAGTGACAGTGAAGGACCTGTTTGGTAATAGAGATCAATGAAGATGAAGGTGACATTTCAGAGCAGAGTTTTAAAACTAATGCATTGCTATTTATCTGACCAGGGCACCTAGGAACATTGGCTCTCAGTCTAAGAGCACCACAGCACTCACTTCAACTTCTGTCCCTGCCCTCCTCCTAAAAGCGCACATTTCCTGTTTCTGTCACTCTTCTCCAACCCAGTGCCTTTCATATTTCTTGCCTATTTTAGAAAACTCCTTCTCAGTCTCTGGTCACATGAAATTTTTATCAACAGAGTTCTCACTCTATTGGTACCTGTTGGCTGAAGTGGGGCTTTGTCAGCAAGTGATGGGTGACCTGTTTCCCCTGGGGAACTGCACCCCGTGCAGTTTTTGCAGGGACAGAGCCTTTAGTGCTGGGGAGGTCCAAGGGCATGAAGGGTGTTAGTTCCTTCTTATTCCCTACTGAGAAAAGTGTGGTGTTGGCACTGTGTAAGTGAAGGAAGTGTGATTTCATGCTTCAGCTCTCTCTCCAATTCCAAATGCACTAAAGATACTTGTGAGAAGTGCTAAAGTGATAGACAGTGAGGAACTTAAAGCCCCTTTTTGCTTGGAGAAGAGGTACAGTAGGAGCTAATGGTCATCCTACATTATATACTAGAGGGATCAGCTTTGCATGTCCAGTTCAATTCCCAAACACATTTAGGATTTAATCCACACCTTCTTTGCTAAGAAATCCAGGAAAGGTGGCAGCTTTCAACCCTGCAGTGATCTGAGACCACCATACACTCAAACAAGTTTCAAAGCAGTGGTCACATTAAAGCCCTACCAATGTTGACTGGCTTTGAGTAAATATTTACTACTTTGATTCCAATTACTCCTCTTTCCCTACCTGTAAGTTTTGCCATCTGTAGCCAGAAGCACTGGCTTTTGTGGCCTATTTGCTTGACATCCTACCCACTTAAGTCTAGACTAAGAAGGTCAATTTAGATAAAGCCTAATGCAATTACGTCTCAAACACAATCTCAGTAACTTCTGTACATAAATGAAATGAAAACACATTAATAACCTCGCATACATCCTGCCTGGATGTCTCGCCCAGTGTCATGGCAATGCATTTAGTACAGACCAAGCAACAGAAAGACAGATTGCTTTCCCAGAATTCACTCAGTTAATGGAGAAAAATCCACCCTGATCTAAGCTGGCTCCAGCAGTTTCTCAGAAATATTAATGTCTCAAGCTCTCATGGCCTTAGTAAAGTAAAATATAATGTATTTCAATGGAAAACAAATTCCCCATTTCTTTTCTCCTGGCACTTGGTGCCGCTGATAGCTACAGTGTTGGCTTCAAGCAGAGCATGCTGAGCTAATTACATTTCTTCTAAACATTGTTGATTTCTTGATTGCTAATGTGGTATTTGAGAGTCAGTGATTCTTAAATGTCAGCTTAAGAATCCATCTTTACCAGCCTGAAACCCCTAAATGCAAATCTTGTTTTACCAATATTCCCAGTTAAGAACTACTTTACTGCTTGTCTGGCAAGTGAGACAAATAAAAATTTCCAAAGGCTGTATGGTTTTTCTCTGCACCATATTTAATTGGTGGGAACATGGAGACACAGAAACGTTTTCATTAATGCTTCATTATTAATCAGTAAAAGATGGATGCAACACTTGAGGAAAGCACTGAATGGTAAATTCCCTAATCAATTTACTGTAGCTTCCTTTGCCCTATTAGAGTGAATGTTGAAACAGCACACTGTGAATGTGCTCCTCCCTTAATGTGCTCTTTATGAAAAAGGAAAAAAAAATCACTGTAACTGGATAAATCTAAACTGTTTGGTAAACAAACACAAATGATACTATTTTCTTGAATTTTCTAGGGTTCTGGTGGGGACAGCATTCATACAGTTTTGGGATGATGAGACACATAAATATTGCCTCAGTATTTTTGGTAAGTTTCTCTCTTTCTTTATTTTGCTTGTATAACATTTGATATGTTATTTCTTTTTACATGTTACAGTGTTGCAAAGTAACAGTAACTAAGCCTGGGTTTTGACTGGGGTACAGATATATTCAGATGTCCTGTGGTGAGGGTCTCCCATCACGAATCCTCCCAGGAGGAGAGCTTTCCTCACTGCAGTTCAGCAGAGCAGTGCCCCTCATTCCTAAACTTGCACCAGGCAGGCAGCTGAGCAGAGTGCAAGGTCTTGAGCACAATAGCTGGGACCCTGAGTTGCAAAGCCATATTTCTGTGGGAAAAGGAGAGGGAGTAGAAACCAGTCCCTGATGGCTGACATCAAAGTACTTAAAAGAATGTTTGAAATCTGGCTATGCAAATTCTTATCCAGTCCTTGCTAGAAATATGCCTGTCTGGGAGTCTGTAAAGGCTGGCCATGGGAGCAACATGTGAGTTCAATTGCTCTTGTATGCCGAACTCTTGATTTTTGGGAACTTTTCAGAAAATACCCTCATTATGTAAAGAAATCCTTTCCATTTGCAACACTACCAGCAGTAATGCAGAGATTAAGGAACCGTGGCTTTCTTCTTTACTGCCTTTATTGAGTCAAGACCTCTAGGCAATAACAGACTGATGGGATGTGATGGATGGAGCTGTCATCAGACAGTAAACCATGGGGGTGTTACTCCTTGGGGTCCTGATGTGTGCCAAATCCCGTTACCCAGCAGCAGTGTAGCTCTGCAGTCTGGGATCAGCCACGGTCTACTGGGGCCAGGCAGGCTGAGCTCTGCCTTGTCAGGAGGCCAGGGCCTGAGTTAGGGCTCTCCTGGAATTACCAATGACCAAAGCAACTCTCTAGCATCTGGTACGCATTACTGGATGCTGAACATAGAAGAATCAGTCTCAGTTTATCTCCATCCAGTGTCCTGAAACCTTTAATTTGTCAGCTGGTTGAGCTAAACCTCTCAAACACTGCTGTCCTCCTGAGGTGCTTGGTGCTGCACCTCCTCTTCCTCCCATGCATCTCTGCTTGAGTGCTGTCCAACTTGCTCTGTTTTTTCTCAGCTGGTGCTTGTAAGCTAATTGGTTTCCTTGTTCATTCCAAGAGATGGGGGAAGTATCCCATTATCCTGCTGCTCTGTCAAGTAATATTCAGGCATGATATTGCCCACTTGTAACCACTTTTAGGACCTTGGATGAAAATATCTGGGAGCAGAGAAACTGAAGAATGCAGTTAAATTGAAGATATGGCACAGTCTATTCTCATCCAACATGGAAGAACATTGACTGAAGGAAAAGAAAGTAGCAAATCTTTTTTGCTTAGTTTTCTTGTAGGATTTACTTCCTCAGCAATGCAAATCAAATCAGATACATCCATGAGACTACTGCTTCCAACTCAAATTGGAAGGGCAGCAGGTAAAAACTGGAAAATTTATTTTCTGTTTAACTCTCAGGAGCATGTCATAAACCTGGGACCTATCGTGATTGAAAAAGCAAGTTATTAGATAATGACACATTAATAATGACATCACACAGAGATGTTTTATTAAACCATCTGAGATAAAATGTGCATGGTAACCAGAATTCTAGTAGACCATGAGTCTAACTCCCTGCACTTTAATTTGGTCACAGGGAAACCTCAAGCATTTTCAGCATTATTTAAAAAACACTTTAAACAGACTCCATTGTAGGGCAAGAGCTTTTTGGAGAGAGATGATATTTTGCTTTGGCATCAAAGGAAATATTTGATAAAACACTTACTGTGGTGTAAAATATAAGCACAGTTTCAAGTTAAATGTCCAAGTTCTCTCATGTTTCAGCCTTTCCCACACTCACCCTCTTCAGCTTTGTGCCAGGTCATCAGCTCTTTCCTTTCACTCCAGTTCCTCTACTACATTTTATTCTTTTCCACTGGCAGAAGAGGGATCAAACTTTTGTGTTGTTATTTTGATGCTTCACCAGACATTGCCCTTCCAAGTTTCTTAGTCAGCAAAGTCCCAGATTGTCGACCTTGAGCATCCTCCCATTCCTGTATCCCAAGCAGTCCTGGTCTTTGGGACTGTGCTCATGTTAGCAAATGAGTGCAGCCCAAAGGGGCAGGTCTGAAGATGACAGGAGCTGGCATGCAGCTGGTGGTTGAAACCCACCCTGTGCACATGTTAGGAGATTCTGCTTTGGGCAGCTTCTAGGCTAGTCCTGTGGGGAGCAAGCAGAGCACACCTTTCAGTTTAACTTCGTCTGAAAGGGGCCCAGTTTGTGTGTCCTGCTTGCTGCTGGAAACCAAAGCACAGGGATTTGCAGTGGTACAAGGGCAGTATGAACTGGAATGTTGACACAGGTTTCCTCTTTCCTGGCTTTGCATTTCACTGTCTGTACTTTCCATTATCCCTTTCTCTGGTCAAGGAGCACTTTCTGTATCTCCCAGGATTCATTTGAACTTGAGTGTCTCCCTTCCAATCATGAACTTTCCTGTCTTACCCTTCCTTCTTCTCGCTGCTCAAATCCCACCAGGAAGAGGAGAAGATGCTCCCCCAGCTTGGCACTAGCCAGTAAAGTCCCATAGACCCAGCTCTGAAGCACATGCCAGCATATAGGTAATATTTTCCCAGGCACAAGTCTAGGCACAGGACTGTATTGCTATTCCTTCTTCAAGATCATGAAGTGTATCAAATCTCTTGATAAAGCACTTCTTAAAAAAAAACAGTCATAAGGAATAAATTTATTTCCTTAATCTTAAAATTAGCTTGATTTTGAAATAGTTTTTTCAATTTAACCTAAATAAGGGAAAGTTCATCTTTGTCTCTGGGAGTTGGCCATAGAATGAGCCCCGGATGTACAGTCTAGTGATAGGAAATAACAAATGTCCCTACAATTAAGTATCACTACTCTTTTCCTTGTGCTATTGCACCCTAGGAATTTTCCAAGTGTCATAGCTCTATAGTTGAACATATTTTTATTAACATTTATGGGTTTGCTTGGGGTTGTTTTTCCCCATCAAGCCAACATATACAACTTTTCTCAGTCATAAATCTACCAGAAGTCCTCAGGAGACCTGGACTCACGAGGATCAGAATCAAAGGTGCTTACAGTAAAAGCTTCTTCATGAACATGAAGTGACCTGCTCTACTGATGTCTGTGAAATTACATGTACAAAGGGGAATATTGGCATGGTTTCACACATTGACAATCATTGTGGGCCTCTGTATGAAGCACCTTTTCTATTAGCTTCATTTTCTTGCAGGCCTTCCTGTGAGGGCATTCTTCTAGCACCAATCCAAATAGATCTTTTACATTTATAAAAGCTCAGGTACCCATTTGAGATGTAAACAGCAAGAGATGAAGAGTGTCATAGCTACATGAAAATACAGGAAAAGGCATAAAACATTTACATGCAACAAGAAGAGTCAAGGATATTCGGGAATTGCATCTTACGTGAAAGTTACAGCATCATCACCCTTTGTGAATGATAGTCATACTCAGTTATTTTGCTTTGTGGAACAGCTGTTGAGATCTTTTGATGTATGCCATGTAACAATTCTCTTTTATATTTCTTCTCTATTCTATTTTGACTTTTGTTTCCTGGCCACATACTGTACATGTGTACTGTACTGTGAAACAAAGCTCTTAAACCTTGAAAAAAAATTTCCTTTTCTTCCAATTCTGCTTGTGGGAATGGAAGATTTATTTGCATTGCACATTGTCTGAACAGCCATTGAATAAAATTCACCAAGTGAATTCGCTTTGTAAAACCTGTAAGTATTCTATTCAATTGGCTTGCCCATATCCAGAGAAAATGAAGGGACAAATTAAAGGCAAAAACTTTAGCTGGAGCCTCCATCTGAATAATGACTTTGTCATGAAATAGAATTTTCTGAATCATGACTTTCAAACAGAGATCCAGACATGAGACAGGGGTGCAAACCCCTGAGTTAAATAGCCTCTAACTCTATGTGTAAACTAGAAACCAATTAGAAATATTATAATAATCAAACAAAGCCTTAAAAACACCAAAGCCATTTGTTGCTCTATATACTTTTCCATTATAAATGCTGCCCCTTAGCAACTCTCTAGGACAAAACCTGTGCCTCTATACTTTAGTGAAGAACTATTAGGAATATATGAATGAATATGGAAAATTACAGGTGTCCAAGCTGCCCATTCCCTCAGTATCCCTGTTGGGCCCAGGCTCTCTGCCTCTCCACTGATATTTTCCTCTGCACACTCATATAGAAAATCAAGCAGAACTTGGGTCTAAAGTACCTTTATTAGTGTTAAATTGGATTATTTAAATGTTAGCCTAACATACTTAATTTGGCATTTGTGTTTTCCTAAGAGCATGGGTTTGGTTTAATTTGTTTCATTTCCTCGGGTACCCAGCTGTCTGTAATTTTACTATCAATTTCTATACTTTTATGGTGACTTAGATAAATATTGCTAAATTATGGAGATTTTATAAAAGCCAAACAGGTAATACCATTAACCTCAGCAGTCAAAAATAATCCTATTAAATTTCCAGTCAAATTGCCTCGTAATGAATGTGCAGTAAAACTCACAAAAATTAACCATTTCACTGCAGATCAGTAAACCATGTACTGAGTATTTTTCTTCACCCATTGCTGTAATGGCCTGTCACCACAGAGTTGTCATCAGCCAGTGGATGGTGATACAGGGATCTTCTGGTCTGAGGGCCACCTTGAGCACACTGATGATTTTAACACCAGAAGCTGGGTAAATACATAGTCACATTTGCACTGCTTGTCTCTGGCCACAAGAATGGCTTTTCCAAAAGCCTTGAAGGCCAAAGAAATACTAATTTTTGGTCCTCTTTTATTATTTTATTTGGTCTCTTCTAATGGACAAATGTCTTGCTACATTTTGCATCTTTTCCATTCTGAAAAATGCAAGATTTTGATCAAGATATACCTGCTTTTCTCAAGACTCTGTAAAGCTATTGGATTAGGAAATGGAATCAGTGCAAAGAATTTCCTTGTGGAGATTTCTATTAATAGCTTTGCATTTTTATTAAAGCAGGATAACTCTTAAAGCCTCAGAGATATTGATGGGCTGAAGGGCTGAAGGAGAAGCTGGTTAGCAATTTCTGTTTTGCAGGGGTTTTCTAGGGGCTGAGCTCTGGCTGATTAATCCTGGATCATGGGAGCTTCACTGCATGATGGCTGATCCAACTGGTGACTATCAGAGCCTCTGAATGATACAATCCCCTACAATCTGGCAAGTTTTGTTTCTTTAGGTCTCTCTTAGGGCTTAACATCTCTTATCATAATTGGGAAGAACCACAGCTGATGTCCATAATGGGCAATTGTTACTCCAAAGCCCTCAGGCCCCTGGATGATAGCTCAGTGCATTAAATGACCTTCATCTCTGGATGAAAAATGGGAAATAATTAGCCTGAAAAGCAGCATTTCTGAAAAAATGTTCTAAATGCTCCAAATTCCCAAACCTGGCAACTGCTGCCTCCTTTTAGCAGGAGTCCACTCCTGGATAGTTCACTGTTTATGTCTGTGAAAAGCTTTTGGATCTGGGTCTGGGCCTCAGTGTTTGCTTCTCACAGCCTTCCCCCTTTCCCAGTGAATTCTCCTCACCCCAGGGCACTGTCCTGCAGAAACAGCTGATAAGGAGCAGGTGAGAGGCTCAGAATTCAGGCAGCTGTTGCTGCTCTCTTCAGCCTTTTTTTCACCCTGTTCCTAGCAAGGAGCAGCTCAGCCCGGAGCTTTAGCAGCACTCTCTGCATCTCCATCACCTCTGAAAAAAAAACAAGAGAGAGGAAAATACCTGGAAAAATAAATACATTAGTAAAGGGAGTAAGACAACTGCCAACAAGAAAACAAATGTACAAGAGAGGAGATGGAGAAAAAGGAATGAAAGCATGAGAGTAGATAAAAACAGATAAAAAGAATAAAGAAAAAATTATAGGGGAAAAAACACAAATCAAAACAAAAGCAAAACAAAACAAAAAACAACAACAAAAGAAGAGAAAAAAACCCAAGAAACCAAAACCAACAAACAAACAAAAAGCAGAAAAGGAAACACATGCTGAGGAGGGGTATGAGCCACCCAGGAATTTTCTATTACACTACTAAGAGAATTCAGCAGAGAGATCAACATGGGAAATACTGACTCGGGACTCTTTCCTCCTCTAAGTTGTTTGTGCCAGATAATCAATGTCCAGGTTGTTTCTTACAATTTTTTCTAGCTGAGGCATTTTTCTTTTGCTTGAATTATACCTCCCTTTAACATATGTTAGATTATCGTTCTTGTGGTAAGTACTGTTAGTTGAAGACAGTGTTGTGCTTTCCCAGAGTGTGATTTTTGTCTCTCTATGATTCCTATTCAATATGCCAAACTGTAGCTGCTATTACCAGTGGAGAAATGTGGCTTTTGGTTCACTGTTGGAAGTAAAGCAGCAAAATCTGCCTGACAGTTGTGCGTGCAGAATGAACATACAAGGCCCCTAAAACATCTCTCTGGGATGGGAGCTACAAGAGAAGGAGCATATTTTCAATCTGTTTAAGTAGATAGTACTTTCAAGGTACCATGCCAACCATTTGAAGAAAACCCACCAGCCTATTAAATAAATAATTTCTTTTAGTACACTGGGCAAAATGTACAAAACTCCACTAAACTCTCTTTTCACAACCCACAAATCATGTGCAGTATCTGCATTCTGCAGCTTCCATCATGCCCACAGTGCTATTGGAGCCCAGCCTCTGTGTAATCATTATCCACCAACCACCTTATCTTCATCATGCTGGGAAAAAATTAAATTTAGAATTTATTTTATCCATAGACAGATGAGCAGCTCCATGAAATGTCACTCGTCCTAGAAATCTTCATGTACTTAACATGCACAGTTCTTCAGTTTTTTGAGGGCTATATGAACATGACTGAATAAGGAACTGATGAACTTCTGCATCTAAGAAATACATTTGTTCATAACATGCAAAGATAATGGAGAAGAGACACAAACAACTTCTCAAAGTTCTAAATGGTCAGCTGGCAAAAATCCCTGTCTTTCCACTGCCTTCTGGTTTTCATAGAAGTTCATATTTAAGATTCATAAAGGTTCATAGCTTTCATAAAGGAATCTTATCTTTGGGTTTACAAGAATGTCAGAAACATTTTGATTTAATGATTTTTCTGTTTCAGTTAATTCAGCTTTAACAAACTTATTGCCCATTGCATTCCTCATTGCATGCACAGAATATGTGTACTTACTTCTCACAGATTTATGAGTATTTTGAAATTCACACATTTAAACAAGAAAATAAAATCTGTCTGTTATCTGTCTAATGCCATAGGAACTGTCAGTGCCTTAATTAAATCTTAGTTCTGGTACAACTCTGAAATAGTGTCAGAGCCTGGTTTCTTGTATGAGCTCTCTGCAGCTGAGAGCTGACCCAGGGAAGTGTTCAGCACCAGAAAGGGACAGCAAAACACCGTCTTCACTGGAGCTGGCCTCAGCTCAGGCACTGCCTGCTTTATGTGCTGTTGGTTTTGCTGTCACTGCAGCTGCCAGGGTCCCTGCTGGAGCTGAGGCTTCTCCTTGCTCCAAGCCCCAAGCAAACCTCCAGGTGTACGTGCCTAATCTAAAGAGACAAGGCTGGGAAGAATTGCTACTACACACGTGAAATACAAGGCAGGAAAAAGTAAATCTGCTGTTTAAGGTATTATTTGACTCCTAGTTTTACCTGAGGTGATATATGAA
This sequence comes from Rhabdornis inornatus, assembly GCA_013397075.1. Lineage (NCBI taxonomy): Eukaryota > Metazoa > Chordata > Aves > Passeriformes > Rhabdornithidae > Rhabdornis > Rhabdornis inornatus. Next base: position 937,895 of record VWZS01006709.1, read on the forward strand.
GTCTAGGGCAGAGGAGAGAGATGAACCTTAACCTTCCATTCAAGTGCATTTAACCATAAAACTGTCATTTGTCATGGCATACACGATGAATGCACAAATACAACTGCTTTCCACATTGTTCCTCATGGAGGATTTTACAGCCATGACACTGCACAGGAATCAACTGGCTTGATTTAGTTCCCTACATCTGCTGTACAACATCCCCAGTGCTGTGAGGAGCCGGCCCTGAAGGCTGACATGCCTCTTCTGAGACACCATAAAAATGCACGCATTGTGTTTGGAAAGCTTTGTGGTGGGATGATGCCAGAGCCACTGAGATTAATAAAGATCTTTAAATGGCTTTCTGAAAGCTGCCTCTGCAGAATCTTCCTTTGCAGTATTCGAAAGCTCTCATAAGAGACCATCAACACTGGCTGAAATTAAGAAATTAAATTAAAGCATGTGTAATAGTAAAAAGGAAAACCCCAAAACAAAACAGATGCCCCATAAGGGAGCTGTGCCTCTAAGCTTTGTGAGTTTTAGACAGTCTCACAGGATATAACTCATACCAAAGGTCTCAAAATACTTGGCACCTCAAGGGATTAGTAGACTTATGTCAGTAACTATGTCATATAATTCCTGTGACACCTACAACCTTCCTGCCTTTATCCCCATACTGATGTGAACTTCTGAACTTCCGAACTTCCTGGAGACAAAAATCTTTCACTCCCTTCACTGGGTCAGTAGCTGGGTTCCTGATTCCTATCCTCACTTGTCTTCCATGTCTACTGCTTAGACGGAGGGTGCTCCAGAGTGGGTTCCTTAAAGGATGCTGCCCATGCTGTGCAGCTGAACCCCTGCAGCATCCCTCCTGGCTGCTGACTTAACCTGAGAAAGGAGGGAGATGTGTCACTGTCCTGTGCCTTGGCCAGCCTGGCCTTGGGCTGGGCCATCAGTGAAGGGAAGAGACCTGGTGACTCAGGAACATGACCAGGAGAAAGCAGGTCCTGGTTTAGCAGCTCTGGAAGGTTTGTTTTTTTGTTGTTTTTTTCCTAGCACATAGATAGGAACCAGGAGCATAGTATTAAAATGTTAGAATTTCCCAAGAAACCATAATTAAAGGAGCAAACATCAGTCAACTCTTCCCTTTAGACTGGTACCACATGGTCATTTTTTATTTAATTCTGCCAGTCTATTTTGCTTTAGTGTCCTATTTCTTTTATATCCAACAGTATTTTCTTTCAGATGCTGTAGTTTAACACCTTAGCACTTCACATTATGTGGTATTCAAAGCTTTTTACATTATCTTATTGTAATTTCAAAAAAGGCAAGTTATTCAGTATGTCAAAGGAAATAGCTTTCATCCACTGCTGGGGCTGAAGGCAAAGGTTTGTAATCTGTCCTCAACTTTATTAAAAAACATAAGGCATCAGCCTTCATGTATCTCAAATACATTTCCTTGCATGGTGACAAACCATGTCTGATACCGTAGAATGAACTTGATATGAATTTCTATTCAGTGCACTCAGCCTTCTGAATACTATTTAATTCTCCAGTGTTGTGTGATTGAACACACTGATCATGGAAACAGAATGCTTGCTCAGCCTTGCACTGTTTTGCTTTTCTCTCTCTTGGGTGTTTTTTCATGATTTTTTTCCATGCCTGTGTCTGCGGGTTGAACATTACCTTCCATGAGCAAGAAGAATTTAACTCTCAGACCTGCCCTTGGTCCCAGGATTGCACAGCCCTGCCTTGGCAATAGCACAGCAAACGTCTCAGCAGCCATCCCATGCTCTCTTTACATACATAAATAGAAATGAAGAAAAACTGGAAGTCTTAATGCAGCTGAGATTTCTGTTTTGGACTGTCTCCAGGGGCCTTCTGTGGCAGTGGCACGAGGGCTCTTGTGTTGCTACTTAGTCCAGGGTCTCAGTGACTCCCATGACTCGGTGACACCCAAGTTCCATCTCTTGGCTCTCAGGGGTATATGACTTGCTAGTCTCGATGTCATTAAGCTTTGACTTGGGACATGTGCCTCAAGATTTAGAGCATATACTAAAAAATTAAGAAAATCAGATGATTTTATGTAATTGGGGCAGAAGCTGGAGAAGTATGGAAGTCAATAAGGGAAAGAGGTTTTCTGTTCAAGCACAAGGCTCTTATTCCCAAGTGAATCCAAGCTTTTCTATAGCAAATCTCCAGCTGTGTGCATCTATTTCTGAGATACCTGTGCCTGGTAAGTTTGGTTTTAGCAACTGCAGCTGGCCTAGAGGAATGTGGATCATGGGCAATTTACAGCGTATCATGCCTGTGTCTCTTTCAGGTGCTGGGATTGGAGAAGCATTTTATGTTACAGAGGATAAAATTCCTGCATTCTCTGTCATGACTTGTGCAGATTAAAGGAAAGATAACCTGCCCAATCATCATTATACGCTCAAAAGCAGAACTGGAAAAATCCATGCGTATCGGTTCTGTCAGTCCCAAGGAGATCTGCAGAGGAAACAAATGACCCACAGTAAAAATGGATAATACTTCACAAAATTGGTACCTGGGAGCCATGTGGCTAAACTAGCAGTAAAAATGACCCATTATTTTCAACATGAAATTACTTCTCTCTGGAAGTATAGAAAAGAGATTTTTATGCTGTTTTACCACCTGCTCCTCATCCCTGGGATCTGCGTATTCAGTTTTGATTTATGAGGGAAAGTGGGGGGAAACAGATGAATTTTAACTGGCATATATCAAGATCATAGTGGTTTGGGTTTTTTTCTCCCAGGCTATGTATTTTTTTAATCTATTTTTGTAACATAGCACAATTTTTACTTCTTGTAAAGACAGAGAATTTTCGGTTACTTCTCTTCCAATATTTTATCCACTGCTCTTCTGTTAGGCATCACTTTTGCTAAAGAATAAAAGCAAGTTATTTGATATATGGTGGGACTTGCCAGCAGATAATTCGATCATAGGTCAGCTCAACTGTTAAAATAATTTCTTTCTTATTTATGTTAATAACTTTTATGAATGTGTACAACTGTACCCATGGGTGCATCTAATACTTCCAAAAAATGTTAATTTAACTGCTCTGGCATCAGACATTCTGGGCAGCAGTGTAGTAATTTTGCCATTGCTCTTCAGTATGTGAAACAGAGTATGCTGAACCCATTACAAGGTCATTAAAACATAGAAATAACATTTTGGCAGGTTAAAAAATAAATTAAAAGTAGTCTCACCCTCATGGAAAGCCAGGAGGCTCGGTGTGCAAACTGCCCTCAAAAATTAACAATTAACTAACTTAGGTCAATGAACTGCACACTTCAGGCACTGTGGAACAATGACATCAAAGTCTATTTGTTAATGCTTGCCAGGAGGAAAAGGTAGGAGGGTTTTGGTGGCAAAGTGTTGCAAATGGGGTCCAAACCCACCATACAGGAGAGAAAAAATGCAGTTATGTGTACTGTGAGGATATATTCCTGTTTAAAGCTGAGAAATTACATGTACAGTTTTTAGAGAGAGTCTTTACCCTTTCTGGACCCGAACTGCTGGTTAAGAAGTATAAAAATGGAGATGAAAAAGGCAAAAGAAATAAATAGAAAACCCTGTCTCTGTGGATGAAATTAGATTAGCTGACATCGAGTTAAATGACTGATATTTTTAGGCAATCTGGGAAATTTGGATATAATTGATATAAAGACTCAATCAGTGGTTAACACTACTGGTGATGCCTTAAGTTTTAAGTTTTTCTATTCTGCTTGGATGTGCTTTTCTGATGTGCTAGGGTGATGAAGACAAAATAGTCCTATTCCAGTTGAGAACTCAAGGGCAGCTTCTTCAAACTTCAGGCCCTAAGCATAAACAATGTGGAAAGAGGAGGGCGGGTTCATGCAGATGAACCAAAACCTATAAAAATGTGAGACTTCGTGACCAAGCTCTCCTTTGCTTCCATCTTGGAGCCATCCAGGCAGCAGCCACGACTGTGGCACTGATACTGCTAGGGTGTGGCTTTTGTAGGCCTCTCAATAAACACCCATTTTATTCCCCTCAACTCTGTGTGCAGCCTCTGTTCCAGCTCCCCAAGGCATCACTGGTCTTTGGAGATAAAATTTGGTGCAGGTTCTTTACAGAAAACTTTGTGAAAAAATACTATTAAAAATTCTGCTGAAATGTTTTATTTCTTGTATGACTTTTGTTGTAAAGACTTTTTTTTTTTTAATAAACTCTCTGTTTATTACTGAACCTTTCCTGTACTGTAGTCTTAATTTAAAGCTTATATTTTCAATTTTCAACTCAAATTGTATGTCAGAGATAATTATCATTTTTTAGGTCTTGTGAATAGAGATATCTAATGAATTGGAAGAACAGGGTCTTTATAAAGACTTAGTTTTAAATACAATATCACACTGTGTTTTTCCAAAAACCCCAATTTTTATCACAGTAATGATGTTTTTAATGTTTCTCATTAAAAACATCCTGATGGGTAGAAATTACTCTCCCAATCAAGAGGTCAGGAAACTGAGAGAGAAAGAATTAAGAGCTCCTGCCCTGGAGATGCCTCTGTAGATACTAAAAATATAGCAGTCCTCTGGGGTATTTTGTGACTAATATCTGCTTTTGAACCTTCTTGTTGAAAGCCTTGTCTAACTCCAAACTAAATTTGATTTGAAACTGTAACAAAGAGAGTATTTTTAAGAAATGTTGTTTTTCCTTCCATCTTTCCATATCAAGAGAATGTGGACTGCATGACAGAAATGGAAGTCCAGGGTGGAAAATATATAAAATTTATTGACGTGTCTTTTCTGGAGAATAGTGCCTCTTGTGTTACTCTTTTTTTTGTTGTTTGTGAAAATTGTGATATATAACAAAGTGTTTAAACAAGTGCCTTAGCTGGACAGTATTAATATAATGGATTTTTGTCTTTAAAAAGAGAAAAGCTTTAAAATGATCCAATTTCAAAATTCTGTCTTTGAACAAGTTTAGAATTCTACTTCTCCTAGTCTTCTCTCTTCTTACTTTTCTTTCTAGTATGTGTGATAGCTATACATACGCTGTTCTTTAAAACTCTCTACAGTAAATGTATGATATTTGTCACATTAATCATAAATCAAAATCATTCTGGGTACTGAACTTTGCACTGTTCCTCATATGCACCTGGAATTACTGTTATTTAATTATTGGAGAGAGATATTTTACTTGAAAAATTGTTAAATACAAGAGCATTAAACTATACTAAAAAATAATAAATTCTATTTAGCCTGTTTGTTTAGACAGCTATGCTTCTGAAGGGTTTCTTAGCATGGGTAGGAGACTTCCCAAGGCATAATTTACTGCTCAAGAGGTGTGGATTTGGATTCACAGTTCTGGATGTGCTCCAAATGGCACTGTTTGATCAGAGGAACGAGCTATTATTTATAAGGGAGAGCTGAGTGTGGAGAAGTTTCAGGATGAATGAAATATACTAATCTATTTCAGTGCTGTATAGTTCCTGAGTCACATCTGAAAGAAAAAAAAAAAAGAGTTTATACAATAAAACAGAGCAATTTGGATTTTCACAGTTATAGCAAAGGACTCTTCCATAGTCTTGGAACAAGCAGCTGGGTTTAGTCCTGACACAGCTCTGGTTGTTGGCTTGCAAAGATCTTGTCCTTGGGGAGATCATTCCACATTTCAGCATCTCTTCCAGCTGGTTCTGGTCCCACAGTCCCTGTGGCTCATCTGGACTTCTGCTTTTCCAGAGGATCAATGCACACTTTTTCCTGTGTACTGGTTTTGTGGCTAAGAAACAGGGCAATACATGCAGCTGGTGCCCTTGGTTTGACTTGGAGATTCTTGTTCACACAAACCCCTGTTCTGGCTTCCTCTGGCTGGCTGGAATTAGCTAAATAAGACCAAAGTCCCACAGATTCATTGCAGGACCTACTTCAAGTCTAATTTACTCCTTTATTGATCTGTATTTGATGCCATTATCTTTAAAAGTCAGGTCCCTATTTTGGATATAAAAACCTCATCTTTCATAGTTTTTCTATCTTTGCTCCTGCTTCTTTATCACGATTTATCTTTATCAGTTTCTGTAGCATTATGTCCAGAACAGTGCAAAACAGTGGAACAAATCCAGTCTGTGGTGACCAAGTGAATTCCACCACTCACGGATACAAAAATTTACAAAATCATTTGTTCACTCAGCATTTCTCACTTTTAATGCTATATTTTTTAAGATATTGTGGTAAATCTTTATTCTAGCTTTCAGAAACAGCATTTTCTCTATTTTTTCTCTTTTTTTTTTCAAGATACAATGTATAAGGTCCATACTGTACTTATGAGAAGAATGGTAATGCACACAGAAGGAGTTATCTTTCTAAAAGCAGGATGTCTGTTTGCTCTGTCCAGTTACCATTAACATTATGCTGTTTTAAGTACTAATGAATGAGAATTGAAATTTCTAATTGTGATGGGACTTTATATAAGAGAGTAGGTAAACAGTGAATATTAAAGGGAAATACAACTGAAAGGCAATGTTACGTTGCCCCTGAATTCTCCTGAAGGGACTGGTTACTATTATAATTGGGCATGTTATTAGACATCCTCATTTATCCATATAGTCTATATTCTCTTTTTCTCAAATGAAATAAAACTACCTCCTTCAATATATGAAGAAAAGACCTGCAGGGCACCTACTCCTCTCCTAATGCTCTTGCTGTGAGTTAAAACCAGCTAAATGTAGATTCTGTGCTGCCCTGTGCTTCAGGGCCTCAACCAGCTGTGGCTCATGACCAGGGTAGAGTAAAACCCTTACACAGCTGACAAGGTTGGAGGTTAATTGCAGTCCTTAAAAGAAAATTGTGACTCCTAAATGTCCAGTACTGGAGTCCTGCAAAAGATCCTTCAAGACTTCTCACTTTTGACTGTCTCTTTTGCTTTTTGTTTTTTGTTTTTTTTTTAACCTTAGGAGATTGTTGTGGGGTTCGATGGTTTTATGTTGGTGAAGTGACATTTTCCTCAATCCTTTTGGATCTTGCATCAATCATGAGGACAGTCTGCTGCAGAATCCAGATTATCCATTGAACAAATAAGCACCAAACTTGATAGCACCAGGATAAAGAAACACAGCTTAGCAGAAACTTATTCATGATAATTTTCCATAGAAATCCAAGACAGTCAGACTTGAAATTGAATTTTAGAGTACCCAGAAATTAGGTGTCTTGACTCTTTACTATTAATAGATTTATCAGACTTTGAAACATTAGATGAAGCACCAGTTCTAATTGATAGCTGTGTGCTGAAAGAGTATTTATTTCACCTCCTCTATTAGAGACATTGTCAGTCTTTGAGAATAAAGGAATAGTTCTATTTTTAAGGGTGGGATTGTGATGGAGGTGGTGCATTGTCCAACACAGAGGTACCAGGGCTGTGTATGGCTGATGGCAAACAGGGACAAAGGTTCCAGCAAGAAGTTTGGGGACAGCTCAGACTGCATTTTGGGGAGTGAGACTAAGGCAGAAGCAGGAGTTGATGTTGTGGATTATGCAGCAAATAGCCAGGTTCACTACCAGGACAAGCAAATAGACTTGATTCTAGGGCTGAAAGGGGGGAGATGTACACAGAGCTCAGGGCAAAGCAGCAGCACCCCTCCACAGCAGTGTGGAGCTTGAGCTGCTGTTCAGGAGCACAGTGACAAGCCCAGGGCACAGCACAGCACAGCCCAGCCAGCCCTCCTGCAGCTGCCCTCGCTTGTTCCGCTTGGAACTTCTAATCAACAGCCAAAGGTCCCAACAGACAAATAACATCACTGTAGTGTCCATCAGCAGGCAGATTACCTGAATAACCTTCTTCACCACAGCTGAGAAGACAGAAGAAGGGATTTCAAGGGTGTTTATTGGATGTATTCATGCTTTCTTCTCCTACGGTAGTCAATACATTTAGAAAAAATCAGTATTTACACACCAGAAAGGCTTTTTGACGCAAAGCAGCTGTGGTAGTATGAACTAAGCATTCACCTTTTTTTCCTGGCAGTTTAAGCTAAAAGTCAAATATTTAAGGCACAGAATGTTGTGTTTGTAATTGTGCAGCCTAGCTGGATGTTTCTACCAGCATAGTACACTGGCTACCAAAACCTTATGTGAAGAGACATCCAGACATCAGAACGAATTACCACCTGTGGTCACTGAGCTGATATCTGCCAGAAATGCTGCTGTCTGTAAAGGTATTAGTTGTCATTCTGGGGAAATTAAGTCTCAAGAGCAGGAGCGCAAAGCTCCTCTGGTGTTGGCATCTCCCTGTTGAAGAGTATTGGAAAAAAAACAAAAGGGAAAAAAAATATCTCCTCTTATTCATGAGGGATCCAAGAAATTGAAAGATTTAATGGCTGGATCTGATGTCCTTAGAACAGCTGGAACGACTCATTGTTGGTCCCACAGAGCAGAAGACAGGTCCTGTGTGACTCATGCAAGATAATGAATGGGCCCAGTATTGCCTAAAATTGATTCTTGCACTGCTTCTTCCCTTTGCTCTTGGGGTAAAGGGAGGGTTCATTTCTGACCAAATTGCCCTACTTCACAGCCTGCTCTCAACCATCCCTGGAAGCCCTGCTTCCTTTAGTTTGCTGCCATGTGCTGCAAATCTAATGATTTACAACACTAAAAATTACAGCCTCCATGATTCATGTTGCTGGTGCTCTTATATTAGTCTAATCACCGATACACATTTTACAAAAAGTTGACAAATATGTCAGGTTATTGAGGTTTATTTTACCTTTGGCTATGGATGATTTAATACAGTAGGAAATCAGGTTAGGGAAAGCTCTGAATATGTATTTTCCAGTGGGAACAAAATAAAAAAGTTTTTCTCGCCTCCTCTCACTGCTCCTCAGTCATCGAGAGAGAAAGAAATGATGAAAATGACACATGAGCTGCTGCAAAGCCTAAAAATAAGATAGCTTTTATTTTATATTTGGAAAGGCAGATTAGTTTATTCTGTGGCTATTTTTCTTTTTTTTTTTTTTTTAATCTTTTAACAAGGTAGCATTTAAAGTAGACACTCATCACATCAAAAGAAGCAAACAAATTTATTGTGTTTTATTGCTGGTGAGGTGGATAATGGGAAAAGATGTGAAAAACGAGGGAGAGTGTGGGAAGTGGGGGCACTTACAGGGAAATACATTTGTGTGGGTTGGGTTTAGCAGTTTGAGACAGAGAGGTACTTAGACAAATTGCTTTGCATTTACACTCTGAAATGAAGAATAGCCTTTCTCTTAAGAGGAATTGCATATGAGCCATTCTTGAAGCTGGTATTAGGTAGGCAGGACTGAGGATGCTGCTGGCAGGAGACTTTAAGTGGAAGTGCTAATTAAGGCCAGACCAAATGGGTAACCTTCCAGGTCAGTAATAGTAAAGGTCCTGAGGTTAACAAAAGAGGACAACTGACTTCTAAGAGACTTTATTTTTTTTTTTCCTAGAAAAAATAATTCATGGTCCTTACAAAGAGTTTTGACATTGGCCTCAGACACAAACTGCAGAAATAAAAAAATAAAAGCCACCGAGTTCATGCTTTGAAGTTCACTAGGATTAGCCACACAAGAGCAAATTCCAGGAAGAGAAGGTAATCAAAATGCAGGCAAGCAATTAGATCTGCATATTAAGTATGAAAATACACAGTGTTGGGTTGCATATTAAGTAAGTGCAGTAACCTTGTGCTTCTGGAGTTGCTCAATGAGGTTACTGTGCAAAGGAGCTCTGAGGACTCACCTCCTAAGGGGAAAATTGCTTTTCTTTGGCTACAGCCGTGGATATGCTGCTGAAAATGCACTTTGTGTTAGACCTTATCACAAGGGGGCTGGGGACAGGGGGCAGCCGTGAGCCCTGCCTGGCTGGGGAAAGGCAGCCACATGTGATGAGCACACGTGAGCCTGGGCAGGACAGTGTGAGGCACATGGGCCAAGGGGATGCCCCTGGCACGAGAGATTCCTGAGCCAGGGCCTTGGACAGGTTTGCAGGGCACAAGCTCACACCACACTTGACTCACAACTCTACTCTGAGCAGCACACAGGGAATTTTAAAATTTTTATTATTGTAGTCGGCTTTTGCTACCGTAGAAGGAGCCTATTCTAATTTTGGAAACCAGCACCTCCTGAACAAACTACATTTTATCTGTCATTATTATTAGGTTTTTTCCTTCTCTCAAACTAAGGACTGAGATTTTCAAGAGCCAGTGCATTGCATTGGGCCCTCCCTGCTCCCTGCTGTTCCTCACTGGCAGTGACCACAGAGCTGGGAAAAGATCTGACCATCCAGGCACCCACCCAGGTGTCTTGTTCAGCATTGCCAGCACAATCCATGGGTGTCCAAGGTTACAGTTACTCCAGTTGTAGGGTTTCAGCATGGAACTGCTACCCTATGCCCGTCTCCTGTCCCTGATGGTCTGTCTGTGCGCGCTCAGTAAAAGCCAGATGTGGATAACCTCCTAATTAGAGGCTTAGATTGTCTAAGGTTTCTAAATGCTCTGTTGGTTGGGACTCAAAGGCAAGCCATGAACTCCCAGCTTGTTGGCTCAGTAACTGCTCTCTAAAATCCTGTGGACTTCCAAAGGAGATTTTTCCTCACCTTCTCAAGGAAGACCATTGCTCTGTAGCAAGAAACATGAGCACAACACAAGTTTGAGCTCACCTAACAGTTTATGTGCCACGGCACATACAGAATAAAGTAAATGCCTGTCTTCCTCTCCTTCCTGTCCTTAATTTCTCTGTGTACCTGTAATCCTTCCATTTATAAAAGTCTCTTGAAGATGAGGTAACTCGTCCAAAGTAGTGAGTTTTTGTTGTTTTTTTTCTTCAAGGAGCTTAATATTGTGGGAGGGAAAGGAAGTAATAAGCAGAGGATGGGGAGAATGATCACCTTTAAGGCAAGCAGTTTAATATTTCAGGAGACAGGCAAAATCATTTTGGATGAGCATCCAACATAAAACACAGCCAAGATGTTTTATTGTTCTCTTTCTCCCCCCCTCTAAAATAGCATGTTTGAGAAACTGTCCCTTTAAATCTACTCTTAACTGTCCCACTTCACCAAGCTGGGATTTGCAGTGTTTATCAGCCCTGTGTGTTGGTGTGGGTGTCAGAAATATGCAGGTGATGTAATTTTTCATTCCCTCACCCTGAGTTTAATTGACAATATCATTCCACACCCCTCCTCCCACCCTTCTTCCACCTCTTCAGTTTAAACCTTGTTCTCCCAGGCCTTTTGGGCCAACACTCTTCAAAAATGTGTTACCTTCACAATCTTAAGTTTTCTCTAAGGCAGGGAATTTTCATGACTTCATTTTTACGTCGTTCTTGATATGGAGATGAAAGAAATGTCCTATATGAATTTACTGTAGTAATCCTATCAAGCAATAATTTCTTTGGCACACAAAATGAAGAGAGAGCTCACTATTGATTATAGAATCTGGCCATTAGTACACTTTGAATTATGAAGATTTGTTGCCTTCATTTTATTACCTTTTTAATAAACAAAACATATCCCTTCTGAATTATCTCTTCTGAATGGAATTTGGTGTTGGAATATCTATTTTTATACAGCCATATTAAATAAATATGGCAATAGGTCATTGAGTAAAATATTTTATCATACCTTTAATCAATTCAGCAATGTATTCAGCAAAGATTCCAAGGTAAACACTAAAAGTAAACACACTTCCCCCCCACCCACTGGGATACATCATTAGTAGAAGAAATGCAAGTTTAGAAAATAAGTGATTGGAAGATACAGAAAAAAAAAAAGGCAAGAACTTAATTGCATTGAGAGAGGAAAGGTCTCAGTGGCCTGGCTGCTCTCTTTTCAAAGGATCTTCCTGCTCCTCACATCCGAGGGGCTCTTCTGGGACAAAAGCCCCAAGACCAGCAATGATCCATGGATTCCACACAGACAAGTGTCCTTGGGACTGTCCTGGGAACCAAAAGTCAAGCTTTCGGTTGACTTTTGGTTGAAAAATTAAGTGAGCAAAAGCTCTTTCTCTGCCTTCTCTTCACCCAGGTGAATGGGAACAGTGATGTATTCAGCTCCTGTCTCCAGCTTCCTCTGACTCATAAATGGGGATGCAAACAAAACCACCTCCACATTCCAATGGAGCTGTGCCTGGGAGGGAACAGGTAATACCTAAGGCACTGGAGTAACTCGGGACCTTTCAAAAGCCAGGCTTTCAGGGTCCTGAAGCTGTCAGGCAAAGCCACAGCCCAGCCTGTAGTCTACATCTTAGTACCTCCCTTATTATGGTTACAGTACAGATAGTTGTCTGGGATTACTTACTAAGTCAATTAATGAGATAAAGTAAAAGTGTGAGTGAGAGCATATTGGGTAATTCAGAGGTTGAAAGGCTATATTGAAGAACATCTAGTGATAATTAAGTTTAATTGTACAATTTTATCTGGCCAAACATAATTACTTGTGACTAAATGTATGTCAGTGCAGCTGACTGACACATACACTGTATAAACATGGCATGATTAGGTCAATTGCAGGAAGAAGTACAAAAGCATCCTTACAGGAGTGAAGCAGAACAAAAAAAAATATTATTGGCAATTAACTTCAGACAGTTTAAGACGCATTTTTTAGAAAAAGGTATGTCCCAGCCTAGAGCTAGATTTTCTTTTACTTTCTTCTGGACTGTCTCTTCTTTCAGGTTAAATGCAGGTGTAACGCTCAGTTACAGCGATTACACTAGAGTCCTTTATTGTGGTTAATGCTATGAGTGGAAGGAGTTACTGGGAGAAGGCAGGAAAATGGTGGGTTTAGTGTGAGCATGACAGGAATCAATAGAAGTGTCTGATGGAATCCACAGGCGCTGGTGATTTGCCAGTGTTAAACAAATGCTGAAGCTGGCTAGTTTTTGTCTAGAAGTGCTACTTATGTGACCTGCTTCACAAGACAAGTCTCCAAACAACCAAAAAAAGTCTCCTTGAAATGTGGTTTGAATTGACCCTGAGATTAGCTCAGTTGGTTTGAGCCTGGTGCTATTGATGCCAAGGTGGATTCAATCCCTCTATGGGCCACTCACTTTAGAGCTGGACTTGAAGATCCTTATGGGTCCTTTGCAACTCAGAATATTCTGTGAATAATATCTGTAACCACTGCTACTTTCACCATCTTATCTCTCCCCCTGTACTGCTGTGCTGACCTATTACTCCAGGAAGGGTTGCAGCTGTGCAGCCCTGTGTTTGTGGGTGTCTGGCACAAAGAAACTTGAAGACTTGCTCTGGAATTCATCAGGTATTGGAGAAAGTAAATTCTTAACTGAAAATTGCTTTTCACTTCATTTTTCCTTGCCAGGAAAGGCTGACTTCCCACAGGCATCGTAATTCACCGCGGGCCCTACAAGGATGCCAGTTTTACTGAAAATTCAATCTCTTTACTACAATAGAAGGCCAGCTGAGCTGCCATCCACAGCAGCACTCAGCTAACCCAGTGCCAATAGTGTGATTCATTGATTATTATCAAATGAACTTCCACTTCTAACTTCAGAAAAGAATCAGACAGAGATGAAACTCACTGTAAGGGCAGCTGAGCAGACTTAGTTGTAACGATGAAAAGGAATGATTACAACTCTCAGCTGTACCAAAAAATACTTGGGCCTGTGCTGCTTTTACTTAAATATTATTTAGACTTCTGCAATTTTGTTTACAGCATATCTCAACATAAGATGCCATATGGCAGTAGAGGAGAGGGTGCTAATAAGAGCACATGTGAGACAACTGTGTCTCTGTGTACCCCCTTCCAAGACATCCCAGGAGCACTCCAAGTTGAGACTTCAGCCTCGAGGCAACTGAAGTTTGCTCAAGACTTTTCCTGATTTCAACTCAGGTGTTTGCACAGCCATCTGACACATTAATAAATTAATGAACATTAGGATTATTCCCAGCATGTGTTTTTCAAGAAGATGCATCACCAGGATGCTTTGTGATACTGTTGATCACTGCAGAGCACCTGGAGGCTTTGGATCTGGGACTGTCAGTGCAGGTAATGAGGTCTGCCTGCACTCAGCTCCTCACCCCTGTTTAGGTCACACAGCCCATGCACAGCCATGAGACTGGGCTGCTGGCTGGAATTGCACCCTGGCAAGCCAGCTGAGCATGGGAAAGGCTGGGACACTCTGTCCCTGTCCCTCCCTGAAGCACAGCAGCAGCTGGGCTGACACTGCCAGCACTGGCCTTTGCTGTTGTTTAATTTCCCACTTCAATCTCTTAGTGGCTGTGCCCATACTTCCACTGGGGACCGTGCTGAAGCACAGCCTTTGCTTTCTGCTCCTCAGAGCCTTGCAGGTGCAGTGCCCAGGTATTGCACACGTGTGTACCTGGGATACTCCACACATCACCCTGGCCAAGGTGAGCTCTGTGACCTCTGTGTCTGCCATGGCTCAAAACCACCCGTGAATAATGTTAATCCTGTTGGAGGCTTAAGTGGGTGTATTCCACACACACAAATGATGAAAATATTTCATCATTTTTCAAGGAAGGAAGAGTTCAAAATGGAGATAAATCAACATCCAATGGAAGGGATATTGATTCATTTCCTCACCTTTGGAATGAATACCTCCCCCCCAGCAAAAAGCTATGAAAGGAAAGCCATTGCTCATTTGAAACAAACAAGGCTCAATAAATCTTAATTCTGCTAAAAGATAGTTCTGAGAGGAAACCAGATAAATATAGCTTAGCATTCCTGCAACGAAAAATTACATTACCTTTCTCTTTTACCATTGGATCTAGTACTTGAGCTGTGTTTTTAATGAAAAATTACTTAATTGTGGAACAAAATTCTCATTTTAATAGCAAAACTGTATTCATATTCTTCCATTTGTTTTATTTAATCAGGGGAGTTCCACATTTGTCTCATTGAATAGCTGACTTTGGCCTATGGCAGTACCAGAAGTCAGAGAGCACTTTAAGAGGTTCCAGCAGAATATCTCTGGTCCAAGCAATCTGGTAGGGCAGTAATCCACAAAGTACTGAACCATGGGTACTTGTTCTGCTGAAGACCTAGGCCAGTCTCAGGAATCCAAGGAGCTGCAATCAGGTGCTCAGTGCTGAGGAAATGTGTCAGTAACTCCCAGATTTGGGCCTCTTGTTCATGCTGGACATATTTCCTCTGAATATTTTATGCAACCCTTTTAAAATGTATTCATTTTGCACAAATTCCTCTTGTATTTGCTTCCTATGAATATTTATGGAGCTGGCATTGCTGCTGTGCAAAATCTGCATGGAAGGTATTTTAAATCACTCTCTGGGCCAGTCCCACTGTCCCTACACTGTCCCTCACTCCCCATCAGCCCAAAGGGGCACGAGGTGCCTTGTGGGGACACCACAGCTCACTGGGGAGCAGAAGTTTCTTGTCAAATGCACATAAATGTTCTTATCAACTCCACTGGCTACAGCATCAACGTGCAATGACAAAGGAATGACGTTCAGAACCATTGCAATCAGACATGTCTGGGGAGTTGGGTGTGTTGGGAGCTGCCTCAAAAAGGGCCTTAGAAGCTTTCTTCTGTAACTGCTTTAAGACAGTGGCAACATAAAACTGTCTCAACTGTGGCTCAGACTGACACACAGAAAAAGTTGTGTTCAGTAATCCACACTAATTATTTTCTTGCTGCTACTCAGTCCTTATTGGGAAGGAAACTGCCTTCCTAATGGGCAATTATGGAATGACCTGCATGGGAAAAATCACTTTTTATATCAATCCGTGTATCTGTAGAGAATGATGGCATCTCTTCTATATATGTCATGTATATAATAATCTCTGTATGTGTAGGATTTGTATATTTTATAATTACAAAAATAATTAACACATGCTTTATTTCTGTATATATTTTTTGAAATATGCAGTTTAGACATATAGTTCAACATCTGCACTCTATAAAAATATGCATACTCACATAATGGAAAATCTTATAGAGATTACATAATTGTAGCTAATATACCTATAGAGTTTCTTCTCATTCACCTCAAATTACTTTTTTAAAATTTCTCTCCTATATCTTTGTTACCGGTGACCAGAAAGAAATTTGGTGTTAATATATTAAGTCTGCATTTGATTACATTTAAAATTTTGTTTTATATATAGATGTACCTATAGCATATGTGCATACATTATACTCATCATACATGATGTACTGTAATGTGGATATATACATATATAATGTATCACAATGTAATATTGCAATAAGTTAATGTGGTCCAATATCATACATCAAAATATTCTATGCCATATGCCACATAACATCTATGATAGGTAACATTCTGTAAATTGTGTTATGTTATAGTGTGTAGCATGTGACCTGTAACACACATCATGTAATATGATGTTTATCATGTATGATCAGTGCAAGCTTCACAACTGCTGTTACCTACCATAATTAAATTATGCTTTATTTTTAAAAATCTTGTTAAAGAAGACCTTTCTGAGAACAAGTATGCCATTAATTACTTTGTCTAGCAGGAGCTTGTTCTGTCTGATCTCTCTCATCCATGATAAACAGGTACTATCATTTCACATTCTCTGCTTATGAAAGTTTTCCTACAAAACCAATCATTTTATTTCTGTGGACCTGTTTCTGCTCTTCAGATTTTTAAGATGCAGCCAGCAGAACACACTATTGAGGGTGAAGGACTACTGATTTCTGAAATTACATTCTGCACTTTTTCTATTAATCTGTATTCCCTTTTTAGCTGTGTTATTGCTCTGGCTGCCATCCCACCACCCTTGTACAGAGTAAAATTGTTTATGACTCCAGGTCCACTTCCTCAGTGATCACAGTTAATTGAGATACAAACAGAAGATGTCCACAGAAGTGTTTCCTGGCTGGTGTTGCTCAGAATGAAGCACTGAATATCTGATTGCCCAACACACTGGGGTTGTATTTTTTACTGTTCATTTCAGTCTGCTTAAGTGGTGATTGATTTGAAATAAAGATTTTTTTTTTTTAGTGCTGCATACTTCATGGGTTTTTGTGGGATATGCTATTTTCAAACTTGATCAGACACCAGTAGACTCAATATGATACTCCAGCCCCTCTCTCTGTGGATTCCCCATCAGGTTTAGGTGAAAATTCCTCCCTACAGTGAGGTGCCCAGACCACTAAGGCCTCTGAGGTGGGAGGGACAGACCCTGCGTGTCTCTGGCACAGAGGCACTGAGAGACTTCTCTCACCAGCTCCCAAGCAGAGGCCAAGAGACCCTTAAATTTCCTATTACTGGCACACTGAGGGCTAAGGAAGCAATGGCAACAGCTCCAAATCTGCATTTGCTAACCACACTGGCAAAGTGAAACCAATACTTCTTAGCGAGGTTAGTGTTGCAGTGACAATACTGTCTTGCTTCAAGAAATGGACCTCAGTGTTTACCTCCCCTGCAATAGATGCCAAACCCTCCACTTCTGTGTTTAGCAATGCCAGAGACAGGCTTTGCCCATCCTCTTCATAAACTAATGGACTTACAGAGTGTTTTCATAAAAGAAAACACTCATTTGGCTAAGTTGCCCACTTCAGTCTCACAGCACCTCATTTTGGTTGCATGACTTGAAGACCCATCCCTCTGTGTTGTGCAGGTTATTCCTCTGCAAATGGAGTGTTGTGTGTATCTAAATCTATATGCTGCAAAGAGAGAAAAAAATCAAGAAATGGTTAGAGGCAATAAACAGGAAAAAAGACCTCTCAATCAATCAATGAATTTCTAGACTCATTTACATACCTCAGTGATGCATAGCAGGGAAGTTGTCTGTAGTTTGAAGCTAAGAGATCTTTCAAAACTCACAGGCACATCGTAAGACCTGATTCTAACCCCATTCTTAGTTTCCATGATTTTAGGCACAGCAAATGTTTTGATATGCAGTGCTGAAGAGAAGCTGAGGTACCCCTTCCAGTCAGGGTAAGTACTCTAAATGACCCATTGCTTCTTTACACAGCTCCATCCCAGATTCAGGTCACCTGCTGGGGGAACACAGGTGGCAAAAAGTAAACTTCTATTTTCTGCACTTCAGGCTGGCAGACTTTTTATTATTGTTCATTTTAGAGAGGCCTTTTTTTGTGTTTTTTTTTTTTTCTTTTTGCAAAGCTTATATTACTATCAGTTGGAATACTAATGATACTAATGGACATCAACATAAACATCATCTCCAGGGCTGTTCAATGAAACTAAGGCACATTGTCTTGAAATTAGCTTGACTCATATCTGAAAATTGCCAGCGATTAGCTGATTATGGTTTGAATTGAAGTCAGATTGCTACAAAAAGCCACAAAAAGTCATCTGCAGATATACTTGAGTAAATGATGCCTTGGATGCCTCAGTTGTCGCCAGTGCTTGCATTAGGGATGAAGGTCTATTACTACATCACATTGATGGTAGTAATTTTAAAATATGTATTCTGCCCGGGGAGAATCAGTCTCCTGAGGAAAATTCTGCCTTTTTACTTTTTAGCCTACTCACTAAGAATTAAAAAAAAAAAAAAAAGAGAAAAAATAAAGAAAAACAACAAAAAAGGAGACATCACAAACAGCAGAACAAATTAAAATATTCTCCTTATGAGAGAAGATTGTTCCTCTTCTGTAAATACAATTATTATAATTACAGAGTGATTCAATCCTGTTGTCTTACTAGAAATCATTCCTTCTGTACTGAGAGTATGTGACATTTAAAATAATTTTGAATAAATCAAAAGCCAAGAGTTAACAATGCTGATAGATGTCAGGTTAAGGAAAAAATAAGGTATGATTTTGCCATAATTATAAAGTTCGGTGAGCACTTCTGGTTTGATAAAATTCTCCAGATTTTAGGACTTTGATGCAAAAAAGATAGGGCCCTGTCCAAAACTACTAAGACATTCATTTGCCACATGCGTGTCTGCATTTCTCAGATTTGAAATAAATACAATTCAGTTTCATGAAAATAAGCAAGTCCTTTATTTCAAAACTCACTTTTGAGCTGCATCTCTGCATGGTTTATAGGCTGCTCTGCTCACCAGTGCCTCATTTTTTTTTTCTTCCCAGAGAAAATTCCCGTAAAATCTTTACCTGTGAAAATTTATTTGAGCTCCAGTCCTTGTTGCATTACCAAGGATATTGCACAGGGAAATACTCAAATAGTATCTACAAGTCAGGAGCCATATTTAATTCCCATAAAAGTGGGCAACAGAATACTGCCATGTCATTTCTAGCAGGTTTTTGATTTAAAATACTCATAGTTGGTTCTCATTCCTTTTTAGTGCATATTTGACTTCCCCCCAGAAAAATAAATCCTTGCTTGGTATCTCTGGCAATGTGAGAGAATGTTAATGAGGTCCTGTGCTGGAAACACTTACCTGGGATGGGGATTAGGGAAATAACAAGAACACTGTCACAGCTCAGCTGTGAGCACTGGAAGCCATCGTGGGGCCAACAGCTGAACACCAATTGCTCAGACCCAGTCACAGCCCCACAGAGCCCAGCAGAAAAGGGCCTGGCAGCCACCCCTGCCCCAAACCCTGCTCTGTGCCAGGCAGCAACGGGGACAGGGCAGGTGCTGCACACCTGGCTGCCATGTGCCATCCACAGCTATAACACTGCCCAGGAAATAGACACTGGAAAATGCCAAGGCTCTGTGTCAGGCTGAATTTTTACCAGTTTGTCTTTGCTTGCAAGGCAGGATGTAACTAAAAGTATGTATTCTATCACCATCTGTTGAAACCAGGTGGGGCAGTGATCCTTGTCTCCGGAGGGGGTTATCGTCTGTTAGTGGGCCATCTGTTAAAACCAGGTGAGGCAGTCATCTTTATCTTTTCCACAACCCATCCTTCCTCCAGGAAGATATCTTCTGGTAATGGGCCATTGAGTTCTATTGTATGACTGATAAAATTACATCATCCCATTGAGAGATGCTCTAGCCAGGGGGAGGAGCCAAGCATTTCCTGCCTGGATAAAAACTGAGATCTGGAACATCAGAGCAGCCTTTTTTCCACTGGATCCCAGAGGAAAATCAGACCTTTCCACATCATCACTGGACCTTCAGAGGAAAACTGCACCTTTCTACAGGACCACTGCTTCAACTGAACCACATCTGTCACTCCAGGAGGACTGCAGCCACCATTTGATGGGACTGCTACCAACACCCGACTGATGCGGTGTCAGGGTGTATTCTGACTGTCAGTGTTTTGGTTCTTTTTGTATTACTGTATTTTTATTTTAATTTTCCTAGTAAAGAACTGTTATTCCTATTCTCATATCTTTACCTAAAAATTCCATAATCTCAAAATTATAATAATTTGGAGGGAGGGGGTTTACATTTTTCCATTTCAAGAGAGGCTCCTGCCTTTCTTAGCAGACACCTGGCTTTCAAACCAAGACACAGTTCCTGGCCAGATCTTGAAGAACAGGCTCAAGGGGCTTAACAGGGGTTGACAACTGCTCATGACAGTAAAAGCTGTTCTCAAAGGAGAGGAGCACACGTTCAGGACCACAGAAAGAACCACAGACTTGGTGACTCCTAAATGATTAAAAGACGATTATTTTTAAGATATTAAAAAAATGGCTGAGGAAATTCAGTGACAGAAGTGAACATGAGAAACCTTTACCCTCAGCCCCCAGATAGTTTTTCCTATGAAAATACTGCCTCTGTAACCTGTCTAATGCCCAAGAAAAGCCATATCCCCGAGTCACCTTTAGGACAGCTTCAGCACAGTGCTAACAGTCAAACAACAGAATAAAGGAAAACTGATAAGAGCAATTCTATGCTGGGCACAGAGCACAAAGACAAGCCATCATTAGGCAATACATAAATCTCTGCTACACTTACATCAAGATTGCTGCTTGCTGTGCTGCTTTCCTCCTTCTTTACCATCTAATAAAAGGGTGTAGAGAAACAAAAGGTGGTTCAAAGGATGATTGGATATCAACCAGCTTCTCCTTGATGGACTAAGTTAACAAGACCACTAGTGTGGCTGAAGAGGACTTGGAAGAGGATGATAAAATCTGGGCCTTGGGCAAGGGTGTGTGTCAGGATCAGTCATCACTATCTCTAGAGAAGTGATTAGGAGCAATAGAAGGATAAAAGCAAATGGTTGCTAGTTTCAAAACAAACAAAAGTATTTCTTCTCTTGGTGTGGTGAATTTACACTGAGAAAAAGCTCTGCTTTTGAATAGCTGCAGTTGAAGGGCTATAGAGAATCAAAAGCAAGTAAGACACAGCCACGGAGAAAAAAACGACGGAGGACATAGAAGCCAAAAGATGGCATGTGTGGCTCAGAAATTAGCTTTATGGATGGTAGAGTACTCTGGGGACATCAGTCTGCCCTTGCCTTGTTCCTAAGCTCAAACTCAGGTGTCTGCTGGAGGTCTGATGAGGGACATGCAGCCTGGCCAGCAAATGAAAGGGCTTAAAAATATTCAGGTTGCTCTAACTATTAAAGTCAGCTAGCATAGAATCTGTGCTTGATGATACAAGATTTGAGAAGAAATATGCGATGTCTGTGGTGTTAAAAGCACAAGGTGGACTTCTTAAAAAAAACATTTAATAAATGTGTTCATGCTGCTTAATACCGAAACCAGAATTCTAACCTTAGTTATGTAGTATATATTGCTTCTCTGTCTGCTTGCAAACTACAGTGACTAATTATTTAGGCTTTATGAATAATTTAAATTATTACAATCTCTCATGTTATTTTCAAGAAAACGTGACTGTCTCCAGCCTTCATTTTTAAGAATTATTTTAAAAACCATTACTTTTTTCTACATGCTCTCAAAAGTTTCAAGGTGCATGCAAGAGACACCCCAAAAATCAAAGTCAGAAAACATCTAGAACTTAAGCATCTGCCTTTTAAAAAGCTAAAGGCTTGCAACAAAGATGAATCTGACATTCCCAGCTCTTTCTGTTCAGCGCCATGGTAGCATTAAACTGGTGCTTAATTTTATTAGTTCTTCATTTAAAATTTAAGTTCTTGCATGCAGGGTACCCTTAGTGCCTTAAGACTTTGAAATTACCTATACAACCCCTCCTTATAATTAGAAGAACAGATATATGTATAAAATTCACACCTAGTTCCATGCAAATCAAAGAAAGGATGCATTACTAGGTTGATTCTCTTCCCCTAGTGACTTTCCTTCATTATCTCATTAAACATTAGAGAAGCAAAAGACACGCTCTGAGAAATCTCAGGTAATGTAGAAAGCATATTCATTTTTATGGTACTTCCAGAGGTGGCAGCCAGCTCCAGAAACTCCTCTGCCCAGCCAGGACACTGCAAACACATCTCCATGGAACTTCCTTGCCTATGCAGTACTGGGGTGCTGGACTGGCCCTTACAGTGGTGGCAGCACTAAGAAAACAGTGAGGAGTTGAAATACCCCCAATACCAGCATCCAACTCAGTTCTTCTGTCAGCAATGACTACCTTTACCTTGACAACTAAACCAGGATGGCAGCCATTTAGAAAGCTTAAATATTTAATTTAGGAACAATAGTAGGTCATTTAAATAATTAAATTCAAAGGAACACTGAGACAAGCCCACAATACCAGAAAGATTTCATTCTGTCTGACATCGCTGTGCACATCCACTACAGGAGCACCTGCAGTTAGCTAAAGTTGCTTCTCCCCACACCTACATACACAGAAACACACTCAGACTCAAATAATTAGCAGTCAAAAAATGGGTTTGATATGAACATTGTTGATGTCAGTTTAAAAGTATTACATTAACATAAACCACTTATATATGTTTACTATTTCAATGTACCTAATTATTATTTCTTAAATAACTACTGCCAAGTAGGTAAATAGTATTTAGGACCATGATCCCTTAGCTTTTGTGAAGCAAAACACCCCAGATTACATTGGCTCTGCAGAATTTTGAACCTCTGTGTGTGAAGCTTAGACAGAGCTGTCACTTTAGCTACCTGCAGGCTTGAAAGAAAGCTTTTGTGCCCTCATTTGAAATACTGGCTTTCAGATCAAATGTCACAACAACAGTGAGGCAAAGCCCTGACCTCGGAAGCTAAGTTATCTAATGCACAAAGAGCCACTGCACTTTTGATAAAAATCCTACATTAATCTAACATTCTTGCATAAACTTCATTTTATACGCTAAACATATTAACTTTCAATACTCAAAACAGTGTTGTTGGCAGTCCCAATCTCCTTTATTTCATTTGTGTCTGTTTAATTAGGGAAACAGACCTCTAGCATCTATGCTAGTTCTTATTTCTCACCTTGACTCAAAGCTGTCAGGATTCCCAGGAGGCCTCTCTGAGACTCCACATTCCTCAGGTGCCCACCAAGGTTGGCAGTTTCCCTGCCTGCTGGGGCTGTGGATCTGGTGCACCTCCTGTTCCAGCCAGTGCAATCTCATTTCCTACTCCAGGGAAAGGGCAGGCTGCAAGTCAGTGGGGAGGGGAAGGAGACTGCCTTTTTCCCTGCTGCTACAGACAGCTCATGAAAACTGTACCCTAAGCAGCAGTCCTGTCCCCAGATACTTGGCAAAGCTGTCTCAAGAATTACTTTTGTTCTCTTCCCCCTAGGAAATAACCCTTTGTCCCAACTTATTAGCAGTTGGATATCTTACTTAACATTCAATTAAGTTCTCAGAGAAAGAACAAGTGATGAAAGTGCCTTTTGGAGGAACATCAAATGCATTTCTTGATGCATTTCAGACTGGTAAACTACTTGGAAGTGTTTGAAATGTGAAATCTATTACACGTTTCAATAAAGTAATTCTGTAACGTGCCGTACTTTTTTTCCCCTTCAAAGATGGCAAATGTAAAAGATCACGTATTACTGACTGGAGCTTGTGTTTTTCAGTGGGTGTTTGTGTTTTCAATTCCATTTTATATAGGATCTCAAGCCACCAATTAAACACATGCCACCAAACTCTTCAGCACACATCTAAGTAACTGCTAACAGTTTTCTCTCTAAGCTGAGTACATGGACCTGTGTTCCTGGGATCCCTCGACAAAGGGCACTCATCCTGCAGTCCATTCCTTAAGGCAGGTGAGCTCACACCTTCCAGGAATCAGCCATAACCTTGGTGGCAAATGCAGTGCAGACCCTGGACTATAAATACTTGTTAAAATTTAAATATTGTGCGCTATCAGCCTTAAATACAAAGAAATAAATATGACTAAGCCTAGTTTAGCTGGAAGATGTGACCTTATCAAGACTAAATGGCTATCAGAAATTATGAGCAATTTTCTGCAGTAGATGGAGAAATTACACTTTGTCACTTTTCAGCTTCTGTTGTGAATAAAATTCAACCTGATACAGAGGGAAACCAGGCAAGAGATTAGAACCTCAGCTCTAACAAATTGTCCCTAAAGGATAATGGCAAATGTTCTTAACCTTACACTCAACAAGGTCTTTACACATAATTAGAAGATTTTTTCCAAAGTGCCTACAAAATTAACCACATCCCAATGTTGGCTTCTCCAGAATGAAGTGAAAAAATCCCCCTCCAACCTAATTTCTGAGATTCCCTGCAGTGCCTGTGACTTTACTGAAGAATGGGAAAAGATGTCCAGCTCCTTGAAACATGTTTGTGAAACTGCTTTCCTAAAAGACCTTTTCTTTTATCATGCAAGAAACACACTCGAAATCTATCTCATTTACTGTGCTCAGAGATGGCTTGGGAGGGGGTGTTTTAAAACTTTTTACTTTTTTTAAAGGCCATTGAGTTAAAACTGTATAAACACAAACTGATAAACTGTTCCTACAGGGGCACTGGATTGTAGAGCTCCCCTATGTCCTCCATGCATTATCAAGGTTAGTTCTGCTCTTCAGAGAGACTTGAATCAAGACAAATTTCAGTCATAATCTCTCCCCGATTCAGCTGCTTTCAGGGTTGTGCGCCAAGGATTAATCTTCCCAGGTAGCATTCCCATTTTCCCCAAACATATGGCTGGACTGCATACCAGCAGGAAAGAACACATCAAGCGTGTCCCTAAAATTGCTGTATTTGAAGAAGGTGAGTTTTCCATGTGTGTTGGAACCAATAGCAATAATCATCCTTATGCACAGGAAACTGTATGAGGAATTTGCTGTACAGTCAGTCAAAACTTTCTTCTGACCAGGTCAAATACTTCCAATTCACATTTGAAACCCCCTGTCTGGAGGTTCCAAACTGCAATGTCCATAGGTTACTAAAAAAGTAAAACAAAGCATAATGCAGGCAAGGCTTATAGGTCTCTGAAGAAGTACCCCCAACACATTATGGCACAAAGAAAAAAAAAATCAATTATATACGTTTGGGTAAGCCTCAATTAAAAGAGAAAAGGTCATAACAAAATCAAACCATTTTGCAAATAATTATGTAAGAATATTGCCCAGAAGAATGGTGTTCTGAAAGCAGTTGCTTTGTTGTCAACATTACTGTCATCTAACAGCATTTAATTTTTATTCTGCTTGTATACCCAAACAGTCAAGTAAAAATGGTAGAAAAATCAAAGCACCTGTAACATTGTTGGGGTTTTTCATATGTGTGTGTGCATATTCATATATTTTTCTCCTCAAAGTACTGCAAATTATTTACCATGAGCCAGAAAAGACAACACATCTATGGACCCTACGCAGAATCCAGAGATTAAATCACTCCAATATCTTCTCTTTGATGTGGCTGGGTTGTGATCCCTTGGAGACTCCAGACAGAAGGTTTTTAACTCAGAGGCATAGAACGTACAATGTCATTTTTGCAACACTTGATCTGAAGTGTCCTAGATCAACCAAACAGTTATGGAAAGACTGGGCAAACAAACAAACCACTCAAAAATACTACAAATCATATGCCAAGCCACGACAAAACAATTAAGACCTTTTGAAAGCAATTTCAGTTTACACCAATAAAACTTGCAGAGTCCATAAAAATCACAGAGCACAAGGGACTCTTCAGAGGAGAACATAGTTCTCACTTTTTTTGATGACCAGGGAGAAAAAGGGGAAGAATATTGTGGCAAGGTGCACTAGGAAAGAGAAGAAAATATATATTCATTTACATAAGCTTTCTACTCAGTCTTACTCTGAATTGCCTCCAGAGCTCCAAGCCTAAAGTAATATTAAAAAAAGGGGGAAGATCTGTGAAAATATGCAACTGCAAAGCAATAGACACCTTTTTACCTATTTGCTGTTTATTTGGCTTCTTCAAAAGGAATATTTTTACAAAGAAGAAACTCCTTGGTGAAATGCTGTTATTTACTGAAACCTCAAAGAAACAAAGAGCCAGTACAAATAAACTCTGGAGAGAATTTCTTACTCAACATGTAAGAAGCAGAGATCAATACACTGGGCTAGACAGCAGAGCTTCTGAATCTCTCTCAAGTGGGAAGGAAAACCCTTTCTGAGTACATTTCTGTACTCAGGACATTAATAAAAAACTGTGTATAACCCCACATGTGGTGTGGGAGATGGCAAAGAAGAAAGTGGCAGTTAAAAAACCTTCTCATCAGTTTATAGAAGTGGAAAGAGAACTGGCATTGAAGGCTATTTCATTGCTACTGTACTTTCTATTATTTATAATTATTGATTTTTTTTGTTTCTGTATGTACTGATGCTCTGTTCTCTCATGTACTGTTTTTGCCTACTTTCACTACGAAGAAATACACCCAGATGAACACACCTTGATTAGGTTTTGCTAAACATCTAAAACAGAACTTCAGCTGAGTTCATTTGAAATTAAGTAGAGCCACACCCACCAGGGCATGCTTGTGCTTTCAGCTTTTCCATAAAGGCTTGTTCATGAGGTCTCTGTTTATTATGCTCAAGCCCAAGACATAATTTCATTCTGAGTTAAAATAATTACTGTTCCCAGGAACACAATCACATCTATGACATCACATGTATAATGGAAATATTGAAATAGTTCTTTATATATTATATAATATTATATTAGTTATGTAACCATTGATGGAATAATATAGATGATACTGACTAGAGTGGGCATAAGCTCATATGCACGATGTGTGCAATAAAATATCTTGAAAAGTGACAGAAAGTGACAGTTTTCTTCCTGAAAAAAAGAGACCAGAATGAGGATCCAGCAGAAGACCCCTCCACCTCACATGTGGCATCATGACACACAGACATTTTGTTGTGAAAATATTGCATTATTTTAAAGATACTGATCACTTTGTATAAAAGAAAACTTGAATTAAGATGTTTTGTAGGAGCATCCAGCATATCCCCCACGATAATTTCTGCAGGCATACTTGAAAATACTGGTTTAAATCAAGCATCACATTTTTTGGATGCAAACTCAGATTGTCAATGGTGAGGCTTAAATCAATATGAGTAATAATCATTATTATCATAACACTGAAGGAGTGATGTGGAAGTTTTATGCAAGAATTTTACATCAGCTCTTAATTACCAGTTTTGTCAATAGAGACATGAACTTCTCTTACAGTTACGTATTTTTGAATAGTGCATGTGAAACACTAAAAATAATACAAAATAACTGTTGCTAGCTAGCTCTAGCTGTACTGTAAGAGTACTTCACAGAATACTTTAAGAGATTTTATAGAAAGATAAAATTAAAAAAAAAAAAAAGAGACTATGCTCTCCTCATTTTATCTATCGCTAAACAAATTTGCAAAGAGCAGGAGGAAGAAACATCAGTGTCTGGAGTTGCAGAACACACCAGGGCTTGGGGAGCCTCCTCCATTGTGGGTGACACCACATGAAAAACACTTAAAAGGAGGAGAGGAGCTTGCCAGAATTGGGATTACAAAGCCAGCTTCAGAGGCATGGTGGAAAAGCAGAAACTTTTGAAAAGGCTTTGGACTAAGTGTATGCTGGAAAGTCCTCCAAATGTGCTGGAAGAAGAGTTCTTGACTCTGCAGTTAGAATTCTTCACATGGTGGTCAGAAGAGAACTGGTTTCCAGGCATTCTATTTAGTTCATCTCAACCATGAACCCAATATAGAAAGTGGTATTATTCTAATTTATTCTCTGATTTTACCAAAACCACAGCTTTAAAGGTGAGAAAGTGCTTGATAAAGGGCCCATTGCAGTCCTACTCTTCAAATGAGCTTGAACTTCTGCAGTGTGGAGTGCTGACAATTATAAATTATTTTATAGGAACTGATCATTAAAAGAGAACACTTTAAAAAACCTCAATTTATTTTAGAGGTTAAAGTGTGACTGGTTGTTTTAATTTGATTGGTAATCTTCAAAGAGGCAACATTTTAATTTAAGGGTCAACTTATTCTGAGAGGCTAACCAATCATGTAATCTAGATAAGTCTCAGTCTAAAGAGGGTAAAGATGGCTATGCATGATTAAAGTATTCAAAGGCACCTTTGCTAGTTCACTGTGAGCTTTTGGAATGCCTTGAACCATACTAAAGGAACACTCATTGAAGCAAACAGTTTGAGAGATCTATTATATTAGTATGGGTAGTGAATCCTGCTTTTATACCAAGAAGTAATTTTAATATAATCATCCTTACATGATGAGAATTTGTAAAACAGATTAGCAAGGTCTGATTATCTCTACTTCAGAAAACTTGAAATGTTCCATGTTAAATTTGAAAGTAACTATTAGCTTCTTACAACTTTTTTGCTTGTACTTGCCATAGTTCCTTTCTACTAATGTCACTTAATAAACCATAACCATTCACATAGTTCTGCCTTTAACTAAACACCACAAAATCTCATATGCTAGTGAAGAATGTTTTATAAGTTATCTTTCATTTGCTCTTTATTCCAAAACCTTCTTAGGTGCTTTGCACATAAGCACCCTACTATAATGGACTGTAATCCTTTTTCCTTGTTATTTTTTTTACTCAGAAAGCAAGAATTGTCTTGGGGAAAAAAAAAAAAAAAAAAAAAGAGAAAACCCCCATAGAAATTATAGAGTCCCAGAAATAGAACTTGATTTACTTCTTGAGAAACAGAACTTGATTTACACACGCATAAGCCATCGCTGGCAGCACACCTATCAACTGATACCTAAGTGAGCACATACTTTGTCCTTTATCTATAAGCAACTTTTGTGCCCATTGTCCTCTTTCACATGCAGTGTGCCTCATTTCTGTAGGAAGTGATGGAACAACAGTTTCTTCCTATCTTCAGAAACTAATTAAGAAACTTTATCTCAGCCCTCTGGCTGAAAGTAGGAAAGAATAAACACATGTGGTAGACACTTGCTGGCTGCACAATTACAGCAGTTTGAATCAGACCTCTTGACCAATTAATCTAAGTCCTGGAGCTTCAAAAAATAATTCCAGATCTGCCTCTCTCTCACAAACACAGCAGCAAAATTGTTTGCCAGCTCTGGAACAAATGCCTGCTGTGACACCCAGAGCAGGATCATGTCTGATGCCATGAAAGAGACTGGTGACCAAAGAGGGAAGGTTTCTCTCTGAACAAAAAACACAAATAAAATACCAGCACGAGGTCACAGCTAGCAAGGCAATCACCTGGAGATTACCTGAAATCTTCCCTGTAATTCCCTGGTTTTTGTTTTCAGGAAAAGAAGAGGTGGATAACTTTTGCAGGAGACATGCTTTATATTTGTGTTTAGTTCCAGCAAGCTCATTTTGGAGGCATGCTAAGACAAAATACCAACACTCAGACCCTGATCCCCCAGGGTGCTTCTCAGTCTTCCTCCACAAAAGCAGAAAACTTTCAGCTCTTCCACAAGACAGAGTAGAAATAAAGCAAGCTTTCAATAAATCAGAATAGCATTTTGTATTTGCACATTATGCTGACAAACAACACAGTACCAGAGCCACTCAAATTCAAACTAAACATTGACCACCTCATCTCTTTGCTACCCTCTTCCTCATAGTCTGTCTGTATAGCTTCAGAGAGAGAAGGTCATGTTCAACCTTAAAATTCTAGTAGCGCAGGCAGAATAAACATGACCCCTATGAACAGTTGACAAGAGAAGTGCTCAAGCCTAATTTTATGCTTAACTAATGAATTTAACTTGTATGGGCATGATATATGGAAGTCAGGTTCATAGTGAGAGGTGGTAGCTCTCATTAGGCCAACTCATATGATCTGAAAGCACAGAAAAACCTACAGAGGTACTTTTTCACGTCCAAAACCTCTTTTTGAGGTCAGTTGAAGTACAAACCAGGCTGAGGCTCCAAACTGATTGTGCTTTATATGGCTCCTTGCCAATGTTGTTTTTGATGTTGAACCTAAATACTGATCCATCTGATATGGTTCACTGTAAATTAAAGGAACACTTAGATTTTAAGGTACCAGAGACAAATTAAATACTGCAATAATACAGACTCCCTAGTGGTCATATTGGGGACCTCCAAGCTCAGTTGATGGAGCATAATCTGGTACAGTTAATAGTATTAATTAATTCATATTACATTCATTGATATAAAAATAACTACAGTTGTATAACCGAGCTCTTTATGTTAGCAAGATTTATTGTGAAAGTTATTAACTCCAACAGGTATTTTATCTAAAGCAATGTCCATGAAATAGGCTGACCTTTTATCTATTACCTGTTGAGTTTGCAGCACCTATGAGCTCTAGATTGATGAGTTTCCTACTCAGACTGATTTCATTACATGTTCTATTTATATCACCTTCTTTTTCCCCATCAACTGACAAGAGAAAAAAAAGCCAAACCAAAAAACACCACCCAAACCTGACATGTTCATGGAATGCAAATTTGATCAGCTAACTACAGTGATTATCAAATGAACAGTGACTCTTGGCTCTTGGATGGAGGAGACAAAGCTCTAAATCTCCCAACCCAACAGGTTAACAGTGTTAAATATTGCATTATTTGTCATAACACATTCATTTAATGTACAAGGAGATAAAGGTCCAGTGGTCGAAAGTAGACATCACAGGGATGCTTGTAGCTTGAAAAGACTGACATTAATAGAAATTTCAGTTCGTAAGACTACAGCCAGGGAAAATGGCTTAAGCAAGCACTGAACCATTCAAAACACTTCCTGACTCGCAAGGATATCACAGCCTAGGCTGCCACCTAGGAGTGGCACATGGCAGTCTTCAGCAAAACAAACACCACCACTTATTTTGGGCCCTCAAGAAACAGCTGCAGTTTCAAAATGCTCAGCACCAGGTAGATCCAAAGGGTACCACTGTCCCATGCTAATCAGACTGAAGGATGCTGAGCCAGATAAAAGGCAAATAATGAGAAAGGGCTACTTTAAATTACATGATGACTGCTAAATTACATGATGACTGCTAAATTACATGATGACTGCTAAATTACATGGTGGCTTCTAGAACAAAGAGACAAATTGTATCCACTTTGCTATGCTCTCCCCTCAGAGTATTGCTCAAGGGCTTTCAAACCTGGTCTCACAACACCTCTCAAAGTCCAAATAAATTATAGAATACAGCAGTCATACTGTGGTGGAATCTTTTAAATAAAATCAGCCATTAAAATTATCCAGTCTCCTAGAATATCTTTATTTCCTCTCTGAGCTCTACAAATCACACCTCTCTCTGTTTTCCTCTCAGGCTTTCTACTGAAGCACAAAAATCTAACTGGATTATTATTTGATCCTTTATAGCTCCAAAATTAACTTCTGTTGATTGGCCTCTTAAAAGGCTTCAAATCACAGAAACATTTCTAGACATCTCTATGAAATAATTTTTTAAAAAATTGCACTATCATTAAACCTCAGGATTAACAGCCAGCTGAGATGACTGAGCATTTTTGTAATTTCTGTAGATTAATGATTTAAGACTTTCTATAGGGGAGGACATATCAGGCTGAATCCCTCTTCAGGTGGAGAAGTAGCCTTATGATCAACCAGAATTTCTTTTCCTTCTTCATAGTGTTTTGCTAAACGGTGAAAAATTGTGAAAAAGTCTACCCAACTAAACATAGGAAAAAGTTCAAGAAAACCAAAAAAGTCAAATATCTGTAGAGAATTTGAGCAGCACACATACAGCGGCATATAGAGAGAGCTGAGGTACTCAATGACATTTTTTGCCTCTGTCTTCACCAGAATGTGCTTCAGTAGAGAGAAGTCATGGATGCTCCATGCCTGGAAGTGTTGGAGGCCAGGCTGGGTGGAGCTCTGAGCATGCCAGTCTAGAGAAAGGTGTCCCTGCCCATGGTACGGGGGTTGGATCTAGATGGTCTTTAAGGTCCCTTCCAACCACAACCATTCTAAGACACTCTGAAACAACTTGGGAATTTCTAGATCATCCCTGTTTGGCTACCTGCTCTGAAAAAACATCTTCCTACACAGTTTCTCTTTTTTAAGACTGCTGTGAAGGAAACTGTTTATTGTATAATGTGCAACAAAAGCATCTGGCAATTCTAACCCCAAGAACTGGCATTAATCTTAGTATTATTTTCAGGTGCAACACCCCAGTGTAGATAGAGCCTGTTGTTTCACACACACACGTCCCTGTATTTAGTCTGCTGTGTCTTTATTTAAGTGCTTAAATTAATGGCTTCATATTCAGCAGTTCTGATTACCTAGCAGTAGCTCATGCTGGCTTTTTACTCACTTCTAACTTTGTGAAGGCCTTTATTTCCGCACTATTTCTTTTCTTTCTAAGCAGCAAATACTAATTTTTACCATCCACACTAGTAGTTATAATTTTATGCATTGATGAGAGCCTGCTTTGTTTTAAACCATACCACTGCTCTGCGAGTATAAAACCATAGAACTTTTGGGATAACTGATTACTTCTCCTAAAGGGCATCACAGCTTCAGAGATTTCTCTCTTCTTAGGAGATGAGTAGAATCTGCATAATTTGTACTTCATGACAAAACAACAGCTCGCACTCTGAATGAGTAGCGTTATACTCTGATGCATATCAGCAATAGCGGTGAAGTGCTGACTGGTTATTTAACAGATAAATTAACTTGTAGCTGTCAGTCAAGTTTTCCAGATTTGCTTAGATTCTGAAATTTATTGACAAGCTATAATAACTGACATTTAAATTGTCTGTTCTTGTAGAAGCAAACATGAAGCACGGACCTAAAATATGACATTTAGTTCTAATCCCTGTTGCAAATAGGGAAGAGAGATAATTTGCTGCTTCTGTAATTCTTCTATTTAAAATAAGTATTCTCAAATGTTCCAGCACCCTTTTAAAGCTGCATTTGAAGATCTTAAATTTACTTCTTCCTGAAATATTTATATCTATTTCTCAAATTCCTTGAATGCAGTTGCTTTTACTCTGTCAGACAAGTGCAAAGGGGTGCATTCATTCCTCTCTGTTCCTATACTACTGGCTCATTCAAATCCTAATTAGAAGGCAGTTTGACAGTGATGGAGGGGACCTGGCTGCATCCTGTTTGTTGCTGCCACACAGGAATAGGACTTCCAGCTTCTTGTGTGTCACTTTCCCTCTCTGCTGTGGTGCTCACACACTCTCAGGGATGGGCAGAAAAGGGACAAAACCTCCAGCTTCCTTCCCTCCTCCAGCAAGGTGCTCAAGGGCAGGGAGCAGCACCTTGGGACAGCTTTATCCCATGGGAGCTGATCAGAGATCAGCCTTAGGAGACATCAGGGGCAACTGTTAAACAGCTGCAGTGATGCAGAATATTCTACCACAAATCTTTAACAGGAGATAAAAAGCAAGCACTAGACCAAACCCCACAAATTACAAGCCTTTTTTCTTCCTGTTGATGCCAATCACTCCCCTTAAGAGGAACAGCTTGATGAGCTGTCCACTGTCTTGTATGCTCACCTCAGGCCATTGCCTGCTTTCAGAAATGTCACAACCAAAACGGAAAAGTATGCTTCTTTTCTATTTTAAAATAAATTATTCACTAACTAGACCAATAATCCCCATTAGAAGTCCATCTTTCCATACTGATTCAGCTACAAATCATCAGACTCAAACACATACAACAGGCGGCGTTACCAGTCTGGAGGGTTTGGCATTGAGTTTGGCCTGGACAAGGTCACAAGCTTCTTTGCACAACAGGACTTGAACCCCTGGACAAAGTATGCCAAGAAGGTTGTGAAAGCAAATGCAAACAATCACAGGAATGGAATGTTCTTCCTGGATTTTGAACACTGGGATTTTATCACAACCTCAGACTGTACACACAAAACAAAGGGGGAAAAGTCAGACTAAATTGCCCGGGGGGGGGGGGGAGAAAGAAAGAAAAAAACAACCCTGAAATTAGAACTGGGAGATGGGGGAAGGCTGATGCCTGACCTGCACAATGCCTCCCCATTCACCTATCTGAAAATCCTTTTTGATGGCTCACCCTTTCAATCCCTCTGATTGCAACTGCCAGCACGTAAAATCAGCTACTTGTGTAAATCACTTTTAGCTGATTATTTTCAAGAGGCTCCGCTTCAAATAAGGGGTTAAATCCTCTTTCTCTTACATGGTAATGTTTTTCTTCAAGGGGTTTGATTGGCCTGGTGCTCACACATTCATTCTGTGGAGAACGACTAGGGCAGTGATTGCAAAAATGACACCCAGCACAGCCCCAGTAAATCTACTATTGTGTCAGAACACAAAGAACAAAACTAGCTCCTGGTTGCCTTAAAACCTAGAAGTAATATTTTCTTTCTTTTATTAGTGGACACATTTTTGAAAAGCAACAACAGCTGATGCTTTAAGTCCTTCACTGGTCCCCTAACGATGACCAACCAGAAAAGTGGAGCATCCTTGGCTTCCCTTCAGGCCTTTTAACTACTCCAGCTGGCCACTAACTGCTCTCTGAAAAGGCCTCTGTGTGACACATTTGTACACAATATGGATCCTGCAGGTTTCCCAGCCCCACCGTACCAGTTAGGCAAGTGTTCCCTTCATGCATTGGCTATGTCCTGCCTTACAGGCATGTATCTATATATTTTTCCCTTTTTGCCAGCTCCTCTGGATTCTATTTTTAATATTCAGTTAACTTTGTAGAAAGTAATTATATTCTGCTCATTCTACACCAGCTGGTATTTACTTCATCCTCCATCAGGCATCAACAGAGCATGGGGCTGCAAGACAGAAACATTACTCTGGCAAGCATAAATATTTCATTTTTCACACCACAAATGCGTTGATGATTTATTAATTAGCCTAAAGGCCTGCTGCTTCTGCATAGCTGAGTAGCAAAATAACTCAGCTATGACGACTGAGAAAGTCTGTGGATCACATCCCATTGGAAAGCTTTGACCAGCAGCATGCCTGGAGGCTAAAAAACAGTTCCAATGGGCCAGCACTAAAATTACCAAGATAAATCTTGGGCATCACAACCTTTGGACCAGCTTTGGAGAGCTGCCTTGTTGAATTCCGAGCAGTAGCAGCTCTGATGCCGGCCTTGTGCCACTTCTGCAGAGGGAACCTGTCTGGCTGCTGTCAAACACATTCTCAGCAGAACTGATACTCTACAGCAGCCATAACACTCAAGCAAGCCAATGAAAAGCAGGAAAACTGAGCAACAGTGTATTATTTCTTTGTGTTCATAATTTCAGATCCAGGCTGGCAACCATATCTTTTTCCTTTAATAAAAAAATTAATATATATATGCATCTTGAAATTCTCCTTTAAAAATTCAAAGGATCATGCCCATGTCTTAATATTACTTTCAGAACAGTCAAGACAGTGCCTATTTAATTTTGTTTAAAAATTCAATAATTCAGAAGTTGATTCTAGCAATCTCTGAATTTTAAATGAAAAGCAGAGAAAGGAAAGATGACTATATCAAAATAACTTACACCAGGCTTAAAGCATGCTGAAACACCATTTCAATTCTGGAAAACATGCCAGTGCTCCCATTTCCATTCTGTTTGCCTTCACTTTTAATTAAATTAGAAAGAATAATTCTTATAATCACTGTAATGATTGTCTTTGGGCATGAGTACAAATCTGAACAGGGAATGAAGTGTTTGGGTGGGCAGTGGTTCAAACCAGTGGCATCCTCAGGAATAAATACAGGGGCACCTCCACCAGGGACCAAACAGCTGGGAAAAAAATGCAGGGGAGCATCAAGGAGCTCAGCAAAGGCAAATGTAAGCCCTGCACTATCATCCTGGACAGCTTTAGCAAGGGAGCAGCCAGCAGGTTGAAAGTTAATTATTTCCTACCACTGGGCATCAGGAAGGTTCAAATGCATGTGCAGTGCCCAAAATCCTGTCCCTCCCTAGGAGAGGGGTATTGATACCCCCATGGAGGAGGATGGCGCACACAGCTCAGGAGGAGCCTGGAGAGCTGGGCTTGCTCAGCCTCCAGGTAAGGAGAAAGAGGGACCTGCCACAGTCTTCAACCATGTGGAGAGCAATCCAGAGAAGATGGAGCCTGACCTTTCTCAGCAGTGGTCAGCAAAAGCTTGAAGAAATGTTCATAAATCACAGCTGAGTATAAGGTGAGAGGGGAAAAAAAAAAGCCAAACAGAACAGCATGAAAAGGTTAAGCACTACAGAGGTTGTCCAAAATGTCTGCAGAGTCTCCATCACAAAGGTGGTCAGGGCAGAGCTGTGTGAGCCCCTCAGCAAGCTGACTGTTCAACCCTTCCAGTGGCCCCTTCTCACCTAAATTATTCAATGAGTTAATGAATGAAAGAACTTAGTGGCAATTGTTATTTATACAGCCTACTTTATAATGGATGTTACTTGATGTTTATGTCATAGAGCCTTGACCCTATTCAAAAAAGACTTCTGTTTTATTTCCCTGCAAGGAATTATCTTGCGTACTCTGAAAAATGATCTGACATACCAAAAAACTAGAAACATTTCAGGTCTAAGGTTCTCAAAATGCAGCCTTTGTCCATTTTGGGTTGAAAACACATTTTAAAAGATCAGAAATTTCCATGGAGTTAAGTTCTGCCTGGCAGCTGCTGTGCATGCACACACATCGCTTTGACGCTTGCCTTTTATTAAGGCTCACTGTCTACCCCTCTTGCCTTTTATTAAAGCTTTTTGGTATGATATTTTTAAAAAAATACTGAGATTGGTCCTATTAGCAGTTTCCTTTTAGTTTTGTTATTTATCTTTTGCATGCAACCAGAAGACCCCAGTAGAGACTTGGTAGGTGGTGTAAAATTGTGCAGCAAAGAGCAGAGAATTGATGCCCAAGAGGGACGGTGTATGACAAGCCAGATACACGGTGGAAGGTTTGGAAAGGGATAAAGAGAGTTACCAAAGACATCAGAGCTGGGAATACAGTCTGTGTCTTTGGGTCTCAGTACAGTGCTCTCTGTTAGAAAAAAGCTGGTATGAGGGAAAAAATCATTTCAAAGTCTCTTGCTGACACAGTATGCCTGAGGTTAAAGACAGAACAGAGCCAGAGTTAGAATTCTTCCTGAGAGTTATTTTTAAGGTTACTCCTGCTCACCAGATAAACATCACAAGCTGACACAAGGGAAAAAGCACAGGAGACATGGATGTCTGCTTCATTCTGTGCTGGCAGCAGGAGACAGCTCGTGGCTGGGACAGTGGGAGCAGCAGCATTGTCACCCTGGGGAGTCACAGTGCCACCACCTGCCTGCCCTCCCTGCCAGGCAGAGGTGCCAGTCACAGCAGCACCTGCCTGGCAGTGGGGCTGGCACAGCTGAGAACCAGCTTGGCACAAGCACCAGGCAGCCAGAAAAGGGCTGGGCAATTAAACCTCAAAAAACAGCAATAAGATGACTTAGCAAGTGTGATAAAATCAGACACAAACTCCTTCTTCTGGAGGATATCCTCAGTGGGTTATGCCCTCCAAGGGAGTCACCATTGCCAGAAAATTCAATGTCCACCAAGACTGGACACTCAACACTTTCTCTAAAGTGTGTCTTGGGCAGCCCTAGGCCCAGTGTTCCCATTCAGGCTGCCAGCAGGTGGGCAGCCCACCACAGAGCATACACAGCCAAGCATCAGAACTGCTGGCCTGTGCTTCAGTTCCATTAATCTGTGAGAACAGGATCTTTAAGATCATGCTTATTTCCCAATTTTATAGTCCATATTTTGAAGTAAAAAAGAAAAGAAAATATTTTGGGCAATATATTTTGCTTCAGCATGGTGTTAGCATTAATACTCATCTAGAAAGACCCCTCACAGCCGTGTTTTAACATAGCAAGAATTGATTTACACCTGGACTCATTTCTCTTTGACACCTTCTAGCAGTCCCTGTCAAATACTACTTTATATGTTTATATAGTTTCACTTTAGTCTGCATTAATAATGTATGCTTTGTTATTAACAACGTTAGAATTCAGTGAATAAATGAGGCTTTACTAAATTTTTCATTAGCACTACAATGAATATGCATGTTCCTATAACTGCAATTGAAGACATTTTTTAGATGGACAGCTGTCCTAATGGACAGCAGCCTATGCTTCTGAAACAGGAATAGTACCATCCCAAAAACTTACCCAGAACACCAAAAGTCCAATTCCCAGGACAGACATTTTGCTTTCCTTTTCTTCCCCCCCTTATTTTAAAAATAATGCTGGCAGTTACATGCAAAATAAGGTGCAGAACACAACTTGTTATTGTAATAAAAGAGGTAATAGAAATTTTCTTAGGGTTTTTTCCTATTTGAAAAATTCCAGAATTTTCACTCAAATTGTTGCACAAAAACATCCAATCTCACATTAAAGACATAATTACTCTTCCTGCCAATATTTACTTAGAAGACAGAAGGAAACTAGCATAGGAAATAGGTTTATTTGCTTTTAATTAAAAACATCAATAAAATATGATAATCTATATCTGAGAAAACTGTTTTTACTGATTTCTAGGCAAATCCCTCATCCCATAATGCATTTTCAAGAGGAAGACACCATAGGAATAATTATCTCCTGAGCACTCTTGCCAGTACTGTCAATCCTTTGGTTGCCTTACACCCTCAAATTTTTTTGCTTAAGTAAAGAATTCAAAGTCATCAATTGGCAGTGTGCTGACTTTTTTGGGCTGCCTTGAGCATATGTCACTTATTACAATAATATAAGGCACTGTAGCTGTGAAATGAAGCACCATAGCAACAAGGGCATGTAGGAGAGGGCTGTTAAACCAGAGGAGTAGGTGTGACAGAAGGCCTGGGCTTTGTCAATAATTCACACTTTATGTCAACAGGAAATTGATAAAAGGCGTTTTAAAAGAGTTAAATCTATTCTATTTCTGTGATCACATAATACATTCTTCATCAAGATGTGAACTAACACCTCTAATAAA
The DNA here is from genome assembly GCA_013397075.1 of Rhabdornis inornatus. Lineage (NCBI taxonomy): Eukaryota > Metazoa > Chordata > Aves > Passeriformes > Rhabdornithidae > Rhabdornis > Rhabdornis inornatus. Next base: position 976,924 of record VWZS01006709.1, read on the forward strand.
AGGTAAAGGACACACAATTCAGTAGCTGATCCCTTCAATCCCATTTCCATGCTGTTCCACACAAATCAAAATTAAATGCTCTCCATGAAGGAAAGGCACTAAGTATCTTCCCAGAAAAAGAAGGGACAACAGCCAACACAAAAGGGACAATTAAGTTCAGCACTTCTAGTCTGACCCCACCTGATTGTCTCAATGCCACCCTCACAATTCAAGCAAATGTTTGGTCTCAGAAGTGAGGCTAAGGGGCCTGGCAGTGCAACAGCCATGTCAACAGTGGCTAAATCCTTAAAACCTTTGCCTCTGACATGGCAGGACCTAAAGTCACATTGCTCTGCAGTCAGATGAGGGAGAATTTAAAAAAAAAAAAAAAAAAAAGGACTTTAAGGAAAGGCCACTATCCAAATTCAAGACTTACAACATAAAACCAAGAACATGAACAACTGGTGTAAACCAAAGGATTTTTACTCAAATGTAACACTAATTCTATTAGCTAGAACTCCCTTTTTTGCTTTGGTATTTGTTCTGTTTTAAAGTCTTTGGTGCATCCTCTGCATATTTTTATGATTAATAAAAGTCAATACTTCTATTATAAATTACTATTAAAATATTGTTCTAATCTACTGTTCCAGTCTTATTCTAGGTAAAATAACTTGTCTTTATTATAACCTGAATCATCAAACAGCTCAGAACTTTTTAACCTGAGCACTATCTCCTAACTTACATTGGAGCAGCACAATTAACACCATGTGCTAAGAAAATGACCAAAATCCACTCTGAAATGCAATCAGATAGGATTAATACTTCTTTATCCTCAGATTAGATTGTGAGAACTTTCACCCTCCAAAATTAATACAACTGCATGTAAAAACCCCTAAATCAAGCCTGGTTTGTCCCCTTACACAGGGCTTAAATGTAAAGGTCTATTTCCAGGTGTCATGGAAGCTTCTAGAAAGCAGCTCTTGAAGCATCCTGTAACTCCCAGTTGTTAATAATTCCAAGAATAATTTCAAAGTTGAAAAATAGTCACTTTAAGGTCCATAAGAGACAAAAGCCTGTGCTTTTCCAAAGTGCTGGCCTGGGGCTGACACGGTACTGGGGCCCTGCACAGGTTCCTGAGATTATTTCTGAGATGCAGCTCACCTGGCACACAGGACACTCAGATACACCCAAACTGCAAATCCTCAGTTTACTACCGAGCTCACTTGCTATCTATGCAGGAGCAGGAAAAAGGCAAGGGATTTTGTTGGTACAGGAACCACACAATAATGCTACATGAACCATGCCCGTATTTCCTGCCTCTCAAAGGTCAGGAATTTCCTGGGAGTTTTACAGAAACGGGCAGTTAAAGAACGAAGGCTGGCACTTCACAAAACCCAGGTGATGGTTGCTGAAGCTGTTTTCTGCAGGTGAATCCTGCCAAATACTGAGTGTGGGAAAAAAGGGAAAGGCATTGAGGTGAAAAAGCAGAGAAATAATTTTGGAGGGTGCAGAGTCAGCAAAACACTCTATCTGTAAGTGAGCTTAAAAATGAATTGACCCAAGCGACACAAGTCAAGAAGAAAGCAGTTTCATTAGCGGTGCTTGCTCAGGAGTTCCCTCTGGGACCAGGGGAGAGCCGTTCCTCTGGAATTACCCAGGGTCTCCAGCACACGGAGGTGAACAGACAATGCATTGCCCTGCAGCACTATCCAGCCTGCATAAGCACAGCAAAGGACACAGCTTTAACACAAAGATGTTGTGGGGTTGATTTTAAAGTTCTGAATGAAGTTACATTTAGATAAGATCTGGTCTGCACACCAGCCATGCAGACTTCTAGAAGCAGCATGCTAGAATGCTCTATGCTGCTGAAAAGCTACCTGTCATTTCAAGTATTTACTTAGTGCCTTGCTTTGCTCTTCTGAAGATGCTCTTAATGGCAAATACACATTTCTTGTTCCTAACATAATGGCCGAGAAGTTCTACTGACAAGGGTTTTGAGAAAGCTGAAAGTTGCAGACGCTCTTAAGAGAAGTAATCCATGTTTCATTCTTAGTTTATTGTTTACTGCTTTAAAAGCTACAGAAAACTACCTTGAAAGGCTTCCCTGAAGAATCAAGAGAGCTTATTATATATTCTGAGAGAATGGAGTACAGTTGTCTCCTTCTTTGAACTTTTTTTTCCAAATAAATGTATTTTCTTCTATTTCTCCTTCCATATGCATTTACGATATTTTTCCATACTATTTCATGTTTAGCAAGACTGATAACTTTCTAGCTATTTTTTCTGGCCTGCTTTTATTCACTGACAAATTTACATCTAGATTATGTATTTTTACCTTTTTATTGGAACAAATGGCAATAAATGCATATCTGATATAGTGTTTACATCCAAATAAAAATAAGCATCAGTAACTGGTCATGAATTTCTCAAGCCCTACAGCAAGAAATGAAAATGCTGCATTGTTTTGCCTAGCTGGCTTAGTCTGTAGGGGAGAACAGACAGAGATACAGCTACAGACCTGTATGCTGGGGTGCTGGGATGTAAAAATCCTATGGTGTTATGATCTTCACTCCATTCCACAAAACTGCCCTGCCTCTGGAGGAGCAAACCATTCCTTAGAAACCTCACTGGTTCCTCCAAAGGCAAACATCACATGTTCCTGGTGAAACTGAAGCCTTCCTTGTCACAGAGAGTCACAGGGCTCTTCGGAGAGCTGAAATCCTCTTTTCCTCGATGGGTAATGAGTGATGGACACACTTGGCTCAGACTTTCAGCTACTGAACGATTCAGCAAACAATAAAATATCTCCTATCCAACAACATGAGAAATTAATGCCTGCCCAAGGTAAAAAGTCAATTCTGGAAAGCAAGAATCCCAGTCTGCTGATTGTTCCTGATTCTTGGTAGCCTTTGACCTCAGACTGCACTCATGCAATCTGTGGAATAGGAATAGAGTTTAATAACTTCCAGAAGCCACTATAAGCCAAATTCTGCCCAATTACCTTTATGGTATTTACAAGAATACTCAAACTATTTCCTTGCTAATCATCCAAATGCTGGTGCTGCAGAAAACTGAATTCTCAGTTATGTCTTTAATAGCAAATGCTTGTTTCTTCAATGATTTTTTTAATACACTCCCCTCCCACTCCCCCCACCAGAAAATCCCAGAGCAGACAGCTTTAAAAAAAACCCTACACTTTAAAGTTTTCACTGCATGTAATAGAATAATTCATGTTTTTTCCTTTATTTTTTACCTTTTGTAATCTCACTTTTGAAAAGGACAATAAAAAATGTAAACTTTCCAAAAGCTGAAAAAGATCTCTTCATCTGAATGTCCTTTTTTTCTACAGAAAGGGAGAAGGGTTAGGAAAACTGCAATGTAGCAACAGAGGATGAAAATGGGTAAGCAGATAAAAATAAGCAATGGGGAAGCATAGATATCACTTACTGCACACAAAATCAAAATAGAAAGTGTGTTTATTTGTGCCTATGCCTTGCCAAGGCTTGCTGCAAGGAAAGCATTCAATATTGAAGCACCTCAAGATATAATTTCAAATATCATGTCGAGAAAGCCACACCAAAAACAAAGCGGGGGAGGGAAGGGGAGAAAGCACCCAAAAGAATGAACACAATCATCAAATTCAAATACCTCCAAATGGTAACAGCCTCAAGTACCTAAGGGAAGGGGAGCAGGGCAGAGAAATGTTACCGCTTCTGGAAGGAGCTTGGGGCAAGTCTGTTGTTTCCAGCTGCCAAGCCAGGGTGGCTGGTTTGCCTTCTCCTCCAAAGCCAGGGCAGGTGACAGGCACAGCTTGGCTCTGGATTCATCCCAGCATTCCCACACACTGCTTCATGCACCACCTGGCAAGTTACCAATATCAGTCCCACGGGCCCTTTGGCTTGCAGGCAAGGGCTGTGCAAACACAGCTCTGCAGAGGGCCTGGCAGCCCCAAGGCAGGTACAAGGTGAGGGGTCAGGCTTGGGACCCCATCACACACAGCAGCCACAGCCTGAGCCAGGCAGAGCCAGCCCACACTGTCCTCATCAGGAACACAGAAAATGCTAAACACTCCACAGATCCTGGCTTAGACAGCAGCAGAGGAGAAGGAGACTCTGAGGATGCCAGAGGGAACAAGCACCAAACAAGAAACTACCCATACAGCCACGTTTATGACAGCAGCTTCTTTTGAGGTTTAGCTCTTGCTGTTGAGTGCAGAGCTACCAGAAAGAGAAAATGATACTGAATGATCTGAACTCTGGACTGCACCCTGCATGGGCTCTGAGGGCTCTGCCAACAGAGACACAGCTCACTGCCACTGAGTGTGCAGCACCAGGAGGTGAGCAAATCCAAATTCTGATAACCTTCAAGGTACACTATTCTCTACTTCTCCAGCTCTCACTGCTCTGGGAGGAAAGGATTTAAAGACATTAATTTAAAAAGAAAATAATAACATTTTCTAGCAATAATAGAGTGAAGAAACCACATTTTCACTGAAGTTGATCCTGCACAGGTCTATGAACTTTAGTAAAGAGAAGACACAGCTGTTTAAAATAACAGCACAGCAGCTTTTCTATCTGTTGTGCTCCAAGAGCAGGGGGAATTTCCCTCGATGCCTCACCTTGAAGAGCTCTGGCTGCAAGATGCTCCTAGGGTAATGTGTTGTACCTTGGGAATTTGGAAATACTATTCTACTCTTTGAAGGTTGGGGAAAATAAAAGTGGGATACCATAAGGAGAGAGAAAAATAATGGCAGGTTGACATAAGGGAATGGGTCATTTTCACAAAGTGTATCTGCAGCAGATAATTTTCAAATGTAAACTCCCTTCAGTGAGAGAAGAAATCAAACAAATACACCATAGAACATATTCCCTGGTCTCACCTCAAGACAAGGAAAGAAAGTGTATTAGATCCAGTTGAAAAATCTGTAAAAAATAACATAGCTCACATACTATGTGTTCGGTGTGTATAACCTATGTACACTGGGTCTTCCAGCTGTTTGTTCATTATTCAGAACACTTTTGCCAAACCACTTGTGCATATCCACCTCTCAAATAGGAAATATGCTCTCAATATGACTGCATGCTTACAATTTAGGAAAAATACTTGGGCAATGCAGGCATTTTTCAGGGCATGCACAGGTTGCTCAAAGCAATGCTTATATAGAAAATGACCATGGTTTGTCCCAAGCTATGTCATCCAGTGAATAAGGTGGCTGAGACCTGCTTACTGAGAAGGGAAAATGAAGCAGGACGGTTTGGATGGAGCCTGGCACCAGCCTGAGCTCTCAGGCCTCAAGCCACTGCTCGTGAGTGCAGGGTGACTTCACGCAGCTTTGCAGTTAACCTCACAGTTAAAAAAAAAAATACTGGCTTAAACTCAACATACCCACAGCTCTGCAGGGCTTTTCTCTAAGAATATCAGATAAAATACCTTCTATAGCCACCACTCTGCTATTTTTCACTATTTGCTCCCCCTTTCAGACCTCTAGTGAGTAAATTTGAGTTATTTTTCTCCCCACTATTGCATTTTGAGTCCAAGCATGCTACAGGGCTAACACATTTATGGACACTTTCCGAGCTGGAATCTCTTCATTCCTATATCGAGCCCAGTGAGGCTGTGAATAACACACAGCACATTAGAGCCCAGACCCCAAAGGACTGGGCATCCTCCCCATTTCCATAGGCAAGGCAGATGGAACAGGGGGTTTGGTGCAAGGGGATCCACTTTGAGGGCTCTGGGATGTGGCTGCAGTGTATGACAAGAAATACAACCCAAGCAGGCTGGATTTCCTAGTATGAATAAGTGCCTTCCCCAGGAAACTGCAATTTGGTCTCTGACCACGAAACTTTTGTCAGTTTGTTCAGTCACTTGCCACTCACTTGATCAGGTTGCTCAAAGCCACATCCAGCCTGGCCCTGAACACTTCCAGGGATGGGGCATCCATGGTTTCTCTAGGCAAAGGGTAGCACAAAGGTGCCACAACAGCAGAGGAGGACTTCATTCTGTTCCCTATCCAAGCTTGCATCAAGCTTTGTGGATGTATAATAAGCTGCTGTTTTAATAGACCAACTGGATTTGCTAGAGAAAAATCTTGAAGCTGAGTGATTTAATTCAGTTAAAAAAAAAGTAGAAGGCAAAGCTTTGTCAGATGAAGGAGATAGATGCCAAACAGTTTTAGTAAAGCTGCTGGAATGCACAAGAAAATTGGCTCAAATGCACATTTCATTCAGTCCCTGATTTATTGCTATTTGTTTACACTTCTCCAGCAACTCAAAATGCACTTAAGTAGGAAAAATGTTTAAGAAGATTTGCTCTACTCTTTACTACAGCAGGCTTTCATAAGACATGGTCATTACTCTAAGTCAATTATTTTTTGCTTTGTTGTCTTTGACTGGGTTGGACTTCTCTCCTCAGTCAATGAAAGCTGTTACAGAGCTGATGAGAAATTTCCCAGCTGAAAAACACACTGAGTGCCAGTCAAAACCCACTGAGCAAGTTTATTTCACCAGGAAGCCACCGTGCCTCTTCCCAGTAAAGAGGATGGACTGATGCATGAGGTCTCCAATAGGTCCATGTTTGCCTTGGCCTCAAACTACATTTGCCTGCTTTTAAGGCATCTTGCCCTAAGTACCAACCATAATTCAAGAGGATTTTCAAATGAACCATCTTTTCTGGGTTGTTGAAGTGTGCTCTCCTTTTTTTCTGTGTGTGAAACGAGAGCACCTGGCTTGTTTACTACAGGAAGAAAGCCCAAGTCATCACCAGCAATCCTCCTGTAAACTGTGGGATTTGAAGCAGGAAGCACACAAAGGTGACCCATTCAAGGTACACATTGAGGAAAAGTAAAGTTGAAGAGCCATTGGCTGCAAGACAGGCTCTCAAAACCCACCCCAAGGAAATTAAATACCTCAGAGCTCTTCTCTTTCCAAAATTTTCCTTGGGGATATAACCTCTCAAGCAATTCGCAGAGTAGAGCCACCCCACGAGTCTTCATCATTCAGAAATTATTTAATTAAATATATGCAACTTCCCACTGAAGGTTCCAGGCATCCAAACAGATCAAAGCTGGATATGAATCAGGATTGCTACCATTTGTTAGAGTCCACTTTTCTGTCTGTTCATCCCTGTGGCTTCAATCCTTGACATGTAAATGTCACCTATGTCCTGCTGATTGAAATGAATATGTCCATAAATTCCCTCCAGCTTTATGGCTGATCTGTAGACTTTTCTGAACTATGCCACTTGAAAACCCATCTGGTGGGTTTTGTCTACACTTTCAGGAAATGCAGCCACATTTCCTAGTCTCCATCTGTCCAAATTTGGCTTGGCCAGAAGTGTGTACAAGTTAAAAAAAGTGGAGTTCCTATGCTCTAAGGTCAGAGTTTTGTCAAAGCACAGATTTTTGATAACTTTCTAAGGCTATAAAACATTCAAGAGACTGACAGTTCCAGACTGTCATTTGTTTCAGGAGAATAACTCACAGAAAAGTTACAAAGGTTGCTTTTAGGCATCTAGTTTATATTCTGAACTTGATTTACCCCTGAATGGTCCTTTGTAAGCCATTTATGTTTCCCATTTAAAATAGAGAAGCTACAAATTCTTCTGTTATCTAAGCATGTCAGAAATGAAAATTAGATTGTTTTTTGCATTCCTTTTATCACACCAGCTCAATTCCATGCCACACATGAAAGCTTGGTCTCTTCTTTCTTCTAGCCAGAAGCATTTAATCCTCTTAATGGGTGACTCACCCAATTTACTTAGTCTGGTCAGATAGGAAATCATCTGCACAGCCAAAGAATTACAAGTATGGAACAACACTGCATGAAATTACCTCAAGGATTTCCATATGGATCTTGCTGTCTACAAGACTATTCTACCTAATAAGCCCAGGGGATTCAGATAATATATTTACAAACCCTACTCTCATTGATTTTTTTTTTAACTCTTTTCCTCTCCTCATTAAACAAGACAGGTTCCCAATTTGAAGTCACTGGTTAACAGCTAAAAGCAACTTTCGTAGGCTTTGTAGCAAGTAGGAGTGACAAAAACACCTCTTCTCTCACTTCCTGTAGGTCAATAAAATATAACATGATGAACCATCTGCTGCTTGTGTAATGGGTAAAGGCTGGAATAACACATCCAAACTAATCTAGTCTTTTCAGGGTTATCTTCATGAGTTTTAAATGTAACCTCCCACTGGCTACATGAAAGAGCTGACTTAGCTCTGGAATAGCTGAAGTCACTCTCTGTGCTAACAATCTTATCTGCTTCCATTCTCACCATAACCAACTCACGAGGCAGTGAAAATATCAATTAAATTACCAAAATTATCTTTAGACTTTTCTCACAAGTCCCCAAAATAGGCTAGTATTTTAACAACACATCCAAAGAAGTAAAAACAGGGAAGATGTAACATTAAGGGTTACATCTTTTATTTGGGATTGCTCACATCTGGGAGAAAATCTCTGAGAAGAACAAGTCAGGGAATTTATCTGCTGCACAGAGGCAGATGGGGGGTGGATAGTGGGTGCTGTGAGGAGCAAGGAGGGGCTGAAGGCCCCTGAGCTGTGCTGTAGGAAGCTGCAAGGCTTTGGCAGGTGCACACTGCAGAGCTGGTAGAGGGACATCCCAGCCTCCTACGTGGCTCCTGGAGGGCCAGTTGGACACCAGGGATAACAGATGCTAACACCCATCCCAGACATCACTTAACCAGGTAAATCTTGGAGTAGCCCAGCACCCTGCTGTGAAAACAATCACCTTTTGAGAACCTGCCCCTGCCCAGCTCAGGGGAAGCTCCCACCAGCTGCTAGATATGATTATTCCTCACCTCTCCTCACACCATGAGGCTCTACAGAGAATACCAAGTCTATAGGGAGGACTGATTGGATTTTCCATGAGGCTTTGTAACACTGATATGTGCCTTTCAGCTGGTGCAAAAGCAGAAATACAGGATATTAAACTCCCACCGTTTAAATCTTAGGAAGGATAAGGGAGAGGGTTTAAAAAACAGAGCTGTGGTACAAAAGGATGCATTCAGATGTTCTAGCTTACTCAGCAGCAGAAATTGCATTTAATTAATAAAAACCATATTCAAATAGCATTAACTTTAAACCAACTAAATCCATGAAATATCTTCAGCCTAATTTCTAAATATTATTTAATTACTATATCTCTTCTGATATCAATTTAAGCAGAAAATTTATTCTCTTGAGGCATGTTGAACAAAGGCTCAGACATTAGCATCAGTATCTTCTTGTTATTTCCATATTATTATTTCTTAATACTATTCACTAAATACAATTTTAAGGTGGCATTTTCTTTAAGTCTTAATTTGCTTTGAGTTTTTTCAGCTGAAATTAAAAAATACAAGGAGCATTAGCCCAATAAGACAAAACCAATACAATTTGCAATCTCCCATCAATTTGCAAACTAACAAACCAGCTATGGTGAAAAGAAAGTGAAAACTCTGCATATGTAAGTGTTGGAAGTCACAGGATTTCTTTTTGTGTGTTTTTTTTTTTCTTTTTCTTTCATATTTCATCCCCTGTACAACAGCATTGGAACACTTCAGCTGGAGGCAGCCTGGTAAATACTCAAACTGTGGCTTGCTAAAAGGAGAAATAGACTGCTCTTTCAGAGACATTTCTTCATCTGCTTCCTCATGTTGGTAGCTAAACCAACAGTAAGAATATTTTAAATAATCAATGTGTTTGTGGTTTTATCATAAAACAGAAGGATTACTAAATTTCTCAGTGTTTTCTTTAAAAGCTATTGTCTGAGGTCTTCTAGGGAATGCTTGAAACTGAGGACAATTTTTAGATATTTCAGAGCTTTATGAACTGTCAAAAACGTTAAGTGATAAATGCAGCTTTTTTAACTCTTCATTTTTCAGAACTCGCACATCCCAGGAAACAGACATTAACAGCAAAGTTTTTACAATAAATCATGGCTGAGACTGATAATTACAAATTCATTCAAAACCCATCAGTAAGCTCTTCAGAACTTCTCATGAGTCCTGTGCCCTAAAGCATTTCCCCACCTTTCCACCCCGGGGAAAAGGAGGGTGTCAGGAGGGCTCTGCCCTCAAAGCATGGATAAATTTTGCAGCAAAAACAGTCCCTCACTATTCCTGTCACTAAAAACATTTAAATATTCTTCAAGAGACTGATACGTCGTCCACAAATCATTGCATGTTTTCCCTTACAGAATACAGAAAGAGTGGTTCAAAGAACACTGAAGAGCAGTTGTGTACTAAGGCTTAAAATAGCCAAATCCCCAGCATTTTCCTAACTACCCACTCTGACATTAGAAGCTTCTTCCCAGCTCATAGTTGGGGTTTTAGAGAAGTGTTTAACACTTTATTATTGATGGATATTATATAGCCCCATAATGGAGGTATGTGGCTATAAATCAGAAGCAATGTGTAATCCAAAGATTTCTGTTACAGAAGTGAAACATCACTGAAATTAACGTCTTGGGACCTCTCAGGCTTAGCACGTGTATCAGCCTCAGCAGAGTCTAAAGTTTGCTACAGCTCAGTCAATAATCATATACATGGAAACGTGCACCTACCTCATCTGCAAAAACTGGGCTGAGATCATATGCACAACATCCCACCTTCACCAGACAGTGCAGGAACCAAATACATTTGTTTCAAAGCTGAAAGGAACAGAAGACCATCACATGCTATTTCTCTCCATGTGTAAGCTCTTTGTTTTACCAGTTGGTTTTGCAGAATCCTCTTCTACTCGCATGTTTGTTCCCAAAGCTGCTTTACCTGACTTAGCCAAAAAATACCCTCACTGTACAACCTACTGCTTCTCCTGGGTTGTGTGTAGACTAGCTTAGCCTTTCTCCTCTCACTCATTTGAAACATTAACCATGTATATCCATGCCTAAGCCACAACTCAGAATTAATCATTCCACTCTGATAAATGTCATTGACTTTTGCTCGTCTCTTCAACATGTTTTTACTCAAGGGCTAAGCAAACGCTAATAGCCTAGGATGGTTTTATCTGGCAGATAAAGGGCACTCTGGAACTTCAAGGATATTACACAAAAGTTCCAATGGAATTGAAGAAAACAAACCAATTTCCATACATTTACCTTTGACTTCAATAGTTACTTCCCATGCTCCATTAATTATTTCTTATTTTTACAACCTCATAAAGAAAAATAATGCAATTTGTCTTTTTAAACACAGCAACCAACCAAGAACAGCAAACCATCTGAAACATTCCCTGGGTGAAGTCTGTGCTTTCCAGAACTGGCAGGTGCAGGCAGTGGATGTGACACAAAGCACAGGTTTTGGAACAGGCCAGAGAGCAGGGATGCTGCCTCCATCCTCAGCATCACTGCCTTTCCTCAGGGCACTCACAGGCAGCTCCAGCACTCTCTGCACTGCCCTGACCCCTCTGCAGCTTGCACACCTGCAATGCCTGTGCAGCAAAGGCACAGCAACAAGCAGTACAGTCTGGATTTATGATCAGGATATGCAAACCACTGCTTTAAAGTGAGTTGCTTTAGGCTTAATGATGCACTTTCCCAGAAAATACAAGCAGCAGAGTAAACCTGGCTTTTCTGGCTGCAGCCTAAGCGCCAAGCCAGGCCAGGGAATACGAGCAACAGCCCAACAGGTGAGGGAAATGCACAGAAAGAGGCTGCTCTGAAAACAAGGAGTCTGAGGGACACAGGGATGGCTGAGCTGGTGCTTAGTCCTAGGGGGAATTGCACAACAGTCTTCATGGTTTTCTGTTACACTTAAAGTAAACTAAACAGGAGTTTTCTCTTTCTAGCAAAGTCTGAATCATCACATCTCAAAAGATACACAAATTTTCCCAGGAAAAGCTTGGGTGAGGACAGCACATAACCACTCACAAAAGGCCATATTTCTGACTGAAAGATAGCCCTTCATGGCATCTTTAAGAAATAAAGCTTAACTATTTTCATCATTTTAATGAGCTACTCAACCCTAACCCCAACTGCAAAGCTATCTACTAGGGAAAAAAAAAGCACTGCCTACAGATATTACAGTATAAAACCAGGAAATTTGCTCACACACGTGGAAGCAGCACACTCTTGAGTGGGACAGATATTTCAGAGCCATGCAGCGATAGGAGCAGCTAAAGCACATGCAAGAGTTTCAGCAGGAGTTGGTAACAATGCTGGGAAATGCTCCATGCTCTCAGAATACTAAGCATGGCTTCAGTGGAAGCTGGACACTCAGACCTCTTCAGAACCCCATATCCAGTCAAAGACCAAACTGAAATTTTTTATATGTTCTTTGAAGAAGAAATAGGAAAATATTACAGGAGACTACTTCCTTTACATTAAAAAGACCACTCACATGAATTTGCCTGAATCAATATATGGCTTTACAATAACTGGTCAAGCAATTTTAACAGATCAAAACAGCAAGGAAACAAAAACAATCAAGGCAACAGCTTAAAAATAAAGTCTCTCTTTTTCTCTTAGGGGAGTAACATTTTTTGTTACGGAATTCATAAAAGTTTGTTTTTTTTTAACACAATCTCCCACTCCCCACAGAAAATAAAATGCTTGTTTGGGGACTATATTAAACTAGCTAGTTACTTACAGTGGTTGTCTTCCACCTTTCACTCCATCCTCCCCAAAAAATAAAATTAAGAGAAATTGCATTCCTATTTAACCTGAACCATATTTCTATTCTGAGCAAACTCTGACAAAAACAACCCAACCCTACCGCCCCTAAATACCTATTTACAGCCATATATGTCAGAAACCAAACAGGACACTGCCTTTTCTGGCTCACTGTAGGGAGAAATAAGCTTCCTCACAGCTGAGAGAAGAAGTCCCAACGCAGCAAAACAGAGTGCCTCCTGACTCAGGTATTTATGTCCCTCCTGCCCTCACACCTTGTTACCTTGTTAGGGTTGATTGGTGCTCTGCAGCTGAGCCTAATGAAGGCTCACAGGGACCAGGTTGGAGGGCACTCCTGTGCTGGCTGTCCCTGAGCCCTGGCAGCTGCTGCCATCCCAGGGAGTGTGTGCTCCCGTGCTGGATGCTGGGTTATGGATGTTCCCTTCTCAGAGCAAGTTTTGAGCCTTCTCTTACACATAGACAGGGGTGGCCTCCTGAAAATGAGGCAGAAGATCATAAAAATGTAGATCTGCTTTAGCACTTACAGCAACAGGGAATTACACTCAGGTCTGAGTTTGTGATTTCAAAAGCAATGCAAATACCTTTCCTTGGGAAGTAGAAAACCTGGAGATGACCAGGTCTCTTAAAAAATTCATGTTGTTTTCATGCCTTTTTCCGTTCTCCATAATTATAGTGATTATCTTAACATGTGGTTCTGTTCAGAGCCTGACACTCCTGTAAAGTTGATGAGTGTGCATTGAAAACACCAAAAGAAAAAGAAACAAGAAAGGAAAATGAAGAAACCTCATATTGCTTGGCTTCCCCACCTACAGTGCAGTGTGCCTATGAATCCACTGATATTTTACTTGTTTCTATTCAATATGCAACTTCTACATTCTAGATAACACACCAAAAAAAAGTAATTTATTTTGTTTGCAGGATTTTTTTATAAATGCTTCTGATTTTTTTTTAACTGGAGAATGTGACTTATATTTCTGAACATACGAAGAGTGGAAATGCCTCAGCATTAAAAACACAATGGGAATGATTTTAAAGCTTATAATTTCCATAAAACATTTAGATACATTTCAAATCTAAATGAGCTGCTGATGAGAGCTGTTTTTTGTGTTATGTGACAGCCGAATCCTGAGATCCTTGTTCAACCATGACTCTCACTGAAATTTAGGAAAAAAATTATCTGAGCCAAGACAGCAGGATTCAGCCCAGAGATTTCTCTGCAAGGCCCTAGGGCCAAATTCATTCTTGATTTAAATCAGACCAGCAGAACTGAAGTCAATAAAATGCCACTGATTTATATCAGCTCATATTTATTGCTATAGCACCCATGCTTACTTCCATGCCTCCACTGTAATAATTTTCCGCCATTCATTAGGTGCATATATAAAAGCTGACAGAAAGCACAAGCCGACTGACTGCTCTTTTCAGAGCTCCAAATGTCAGATTTCCCTCATTTGCAAACAAGGTCTTGATCTTACTAATGCTGGTGGAAATAAGGATTCCTACAACTCAGCTCCATGCTGGTCCATTGGGATAAATTAGATAAAAATAAAGAACTGGAACACAGAGCTACTGTGAGCATTACTGTTTGCATTGCTTTGAGGTGTGACATGCAGAGAATTTTAGGGCTGGTTCTTTCTGTGTTATCTCACTGGTAACTCCAGTTCTGTTTAATAACATGAAACCTCTTAGTGACATTTCTAGACAGATTCCCTGTTTTTACCCACTCAGTTGTGTTTTTTTCTTTTTTTTTCCTTTTATCACTGTTCTGCAGAGATGCTCAAAACTAATTTGCATCAAAATGCCTTATTATGCCATTATTTATGGAAAATTACGGTGTCCCAAGACAGAATGGGGGGACGTCTGGCTGCATTCAAACAAGTGGTTTGCTGAAAACCAGTGGGGCAGTTGTGAAGTGAAACCCCTTTGGTTCAGTTCTTGGAGTGCCTTTGTTATAAATGAGCGACAAAAGTCTCAATATTCAGCAAAATTTAGATTGCTTTGTTTGATATAGACAGAGCAAGCAGCGCTGGGGAATGTGAGGGGTCACCGCCCACTCCACGCTCCATGGAACCCCGGCCCCTGGCCCCTTCTTATACTGTGGTTTCCCGCCGTAATCAATAACTTTTGTTTCTTCAGCTGTCACGATTTTGCCAGGCAAGCAGTGGTGGTCGAATAAACATCCCTATCCCAATTCACAAATCTCCGGCCATAGTCGGTTGCACAGATAACCATCTGGCCTTTGTAGATAAGCACCAGCAAAGTTCTGGGAGTCTGCTCCTTGAGATAGGCAGCATTGATCAGACAAAGGCAGGAAGGGCTATTGGGAAGTCTGATTTTGGGCTGTCAGGAAGTCTGATTTTGCATGCTGGTAGTAGATGCAACTTATTTGGAAAACATAACCTAACATAATATAACATATCATAATATAACATAATGTAACATAATATAACATAACAAGGTGATTTTAAACAGAATTATTCTATCACATAATTTCCTTTATCTAGTGTCCATGCTTCACTTCAGAGCTTAGTATTCTGGTTTACACAAACCCCAATGCTTTTGTGATTAACACGAATCTTTTATCAATTATCACACCTTGATGCTCCCAGGGTAGATTCCTTCCAGAGGGAACCCACGTGGTGGCTCCATGTCACAAGTCAGGCAGCCCAGGAGGCCCTGTTGCCTCACCAAGGCTGTCTCAGTACACCCCTAATGCTTCTTTCCTGCACAAAGCTTCAAACCACAAACCCTAGAGGCATTTATACTCCAGGACCAGATTACCTCTCATCTGGTGTAACCCCCCAAGAAATGCAAAAGCAACTCTGAAATGCAGATAGCAACTCTGCATGAGTTGTTTTGGTCAACCAACCCGTTTCTCTGAAACTGAATTCCTGCTGGCCTAGATGTAACCACTTTCCTGTGAACTTCTAGGTGCCTTGTCCAGAATCGCCACTGAAATTCTGACTTAACTCATTATGTCCCTGGTAATGTCAAAAACAACAGCAAAAAAATCACTTTCAATCTACAAAGCCAATGTGGGAATATCTACCCAGCTAAGCTGCTTTCATTCATTATCCTAGTGGGTTGTAACAGTTCAAAGATATAATCGTAAAATGATTATTTATCTTTTACTCTGGCTTCTGCTAATTTTGAAGGAACAAGGAATTGTACAAGTATAGTGTTATGATTCTAATCTTTCTTCCCTCTTTTTTTGTTTTCTTTGTTTTCCTTTCAGAGATACTGCTGAAGCTTCAATTAAAACAGGGAGCTCTTGTCTTGTATCCCACTGCTGCACAAAGAAGTGCTCTCAACTATGCACTATATACTGTGCAGTTCAATTTCTTAAATTAAACTTAGGCATGTGCTACTTTAAAAAAATGGAGCAAAATTCCAAAAGTAAATCTGCAGCACTTTCAGCCTGAAAGAAGTCTTACTTACCTGATGGAGTTATCTTTCACATGGGCCGAAGCACAAAGCCTTTGGTCAAAATTCATGAAGTACAAATAATCTTCTGAAAATGTTTTGTGTTCCATGCTAGCTGGTTTTTACATGAGCATACCCCACTGAAAGATGGACAGATTGTTTTTAAATGAGTGAGTCAATATGACTGTGAGAGAGATGATTATTCTGGTGACTAAGTGTGGTCAAGGGAAGCATGAGCTTTGAAGAGTCTTTCTCCCCTTTCAGTCCAAGTAGTTTAGATTGAATTAAAACTACAGCCCTCTAGGTGCATTTCAGTATGTGGGGCTTGATTCTGATAAAGTAAATCAGTAAGTATAAGGATGACACAATCCAGCAGTTTGTACAGAAGCAACTACCTGCCAGAATTTTGGACCTGACTAAATTTTCACTGGAGTTACACTGATTTAATTGACTTTATAATTGATTTCAACTTAACTTGAATCAAGGCATTCATTATTGCCTTGAGATATTATTAAGTTGCTGTGTAAGTTTTTTAAAGTTCAGAAACTTAAAGAACATCATCTGAGCACAACAGAGCCAGGCTGCTCTTTTTTCTTATTCAGATACATATCTAGTTTTTGAAAAAACTTCACTGCTCGCCCTATTAATGTCTTCAGGCAAGGAATATAATGCATTAAGGTGGGTTGAATTTAATTTGTTGATTTGTTTGAATGCCCATATCAGTTCTGCACTAGGGTAAAAAACCCACACATACAGCTGTGTGCTCCAGCATCTATATAAAATCACAGTTTCTTATTATTAGTCAGTACCTCCTGTAAATGTACCTCTCAAAACTTTACAGCTGTCACAGTCAACTTACATGCAGAAACTTCTGGCTGAAATTTTGTAGTTCAGTGTTATTTGCCTGAAGTTGGAAGAAATATATGTAATCTTAATTTAAAGATCAAATGCCTGAATACCCTCTGCTTTGTAGGTTGTGAGACAGCTTCTATTAACGTTTTTACCCCATAAGTCTTCTTGATAAAGACAGTAAGATTAAAATGCAGAAGCTTAAATGACAACACTCATCCAGCTGTCCAAATATGCATCATATTTTCAATATGAATAAATCCATGTTTATCAGCCTATATAACTGTTTTCCAAAACACTTCACATGCATAGTCCTCACTAAAGCAAACAGAACTTGTTCAGAGACACTTTAGAGACAATGTCAAATGAATTTGTCTCTACAAGTTCCTGTACTAATCCAGTAATCATTCCTCAAGGCTTTCTAGCTCTGCTGCCATATGGTTTTCTGTGGGGAGAACATTAGAGTTGAATTTGTTTTGTTCACAGGAGCATCCTTCACTGGAACAGACAAGCATGTATTGCCAATAATCATGATGGTTCTGCTCCATTCCCCTCAGAGCAAGAGCTGACACCTTTGCTGAGTCACTCACTGTAATAGGGCTTCCTTCACATTACTCATTTCTTTACAGTTTGTGTTGCAATTTTATTCTTCTCAATTGACGTCTGCATCATCATCTCCTCTAATCACCTTAGCTCTCTGAGATCCCCCTTGAATTCCTTAAAATTTTTCTTAGCATCCATAAAGCAAATCAATATCTATGACTGGGAGATGACTCTGCCACTCTCACCCTTGCAGCACATGGCAGCAATTATATCATTCTAAGCAGCCCGTGTAATCTTGAATACTTAATGCAAAAAGTCCTGGAAAGGCATGTGGACAATGGCTTGCATTTGAACAGAAGGAATTAAAAGGAGCAAAACTATTGCAGAAGGGAGTGAGTCCATGGGAGAGGAGACAGATGTATCAAAGCAAGGGATACATCAATGTATTTATGAGCATTTGTCTGGGATGAGGAAATTCAGCTGTAAAAAAAGGGACTGCTCCTGAAAAGCGGCAACAGGTGGGCTGCCTACACAGATCAAACTCAGGGAAAGTCACTGGATGTCATTTCTTCTCTGCTGAAATCCAGCTGAGGGAGTACAGTGCTCCATCTGGCAGAAAAAGAGTCAGAACTACAGAGGGGAGATTTTAACTGTGGCCAAGGCATACATCTAAACATAAAAAGCCTTTCATGAGAAAGAATACATTTAATTTCTCCCTTCTCTTTTCTGTTCCCCATTTATTTTTTCCTTATTTTTTCTCATGGGAGTGATTTTCTTTATCATTACTGGCTGGTCAGAAAACAGTGAAATATCTAGAACATTTCAATTTTATCCCTAAGGGTCATGCCATCGCAAAAGGCATTTTACTACTATGATGTGTAACTTTATTTTGTCATTTGTTCAGCACTAATTGTGATATGGATAATATTTTTTTTTTTAATTTTCTCTTTTTAAATTGTTTTGTACATGCTTGAGGTGAACTAAATGCTCCCTATTTGTCATTTCTTCATTTCTGCTCTGCAGTAGAATAAGAATTAGAGGACATCACATCCTCTCTAAGACGTCTTAATCATGCTTTTTTTTTCTTTGATGTATTCTGAGTGTGCCCTTTCTTTTGTCATATGCAGTACTTTCTTGCAGCAACTTTTAACAATTGTGATTGATTTCTTGGCTTTCCTTTTAACCACAGTCTAAAACTTCTTTCCAACTGCCACCATACTTCAGCTTCTGTATCTTGACATTTTCTCTAAAGATTTTTTTAATGATTCTCAAGAATCCATGGTTTGATTTCTTCTCAATGTATCTTTATATAGTGTGCTTTAGCTGTATGTAATAATAAAGCATTGAAAAAGAAAGCTAAAACTTGATTTAGACTTCTTCATCAATATTAATTTAAATACTTTTGCCTTTCATATTGCCAGAGACAGTTGCAATTGCCATAAGCACAGAAAGCACATGCTTGGCTTCACCTGAAAGAATATTGCCATGTTTCTTATGTCTTCATTCAGCTCCTTTTCCATGAGGAAAATCTAGGGAAGGTGGAAGCATTGATCACTGAGAGCACATTAGAGCTGTATAACACCTTCCTGTGCTCACAATGCTATTATCAGTATGGTCCTGAGGATTGGAGGCACTTACCCAGGCACATCTCTGTTTATGGAATGTGTAAACACCTGAGTGTGAGCAGGTGGCACTGCTGGCTGTGCCACTTGTCCAGGGGGACATGGGAGGAGCCCCATCTCAGCAAGGCCCATTGCCTCTGAGTTACTCAGAAATTAAAACCCTGTGAGGTTTACCAGCATCCCTTTGCAATATAGTCTTCTGTGTGGAGAAGACTTCTCAATTGTGCCCAAAAAGCACTTCATTTCAGGGGTCGGCACAAAGGAGGAGCATATGTGAATTGTTCCTTGTCCTTCTATTTTGGGCAGGGCAAAGTAGACAGTTTTTCCAGCATCAAGGATAGTTTTATCCTTTCTCCAACTGAGGTATCACATGAAAATTAGGAAGCGGTTGTGAAGCTGGTGACAAAGGACAGAAGCCACACAACTTTCTCAGTAGAAATATATGTGCTTGATAAGAACAATCACAGGGAAATCCTCACAGACAAGTCAAGTGGAAGTTTCGCCACAGCCACAGGAATGTTCATGTTGGGTTTTTTTTGTTTGTTTGTTTTTGTTTGTTTTTTTTTAAATAAAAATAAGATGTTGTTATAACCTGAGGGTTTATCTCCTCTTAATTCTTCTCCTGAATCCTTTCCCTGCAGTTTATTTGCATTTTGTGATAGTTCCTGTGAAACAGGATATTGATTTATTTTAATGCACAACTAAAAAGAGATGAAGACAAAGAGAAGAAATTAAATGTGAGATAGCCCAACCATGCTTTGCAGATGTATAATGTTAAGTTCCATGCACAATTCTGGTGATACACTGGATTATAAAACACCAGAGTTCAATGTAGATTTTGGATAACAGAGGAGATATTGCTTCCTGACAGTAGCAAGAATGGACTACTGGAGCAGAGTGTCATCAGTGAAAATCATCAGTTCCTCCAGAAGAGATAATAGAATGTGGTATTAGTTGGCTGAAGGAATACAACTGGAACTTTGCCTGCTGCTCAGTTTGATTGAAATCCATAGAGGTGGGTACGTCTAACCATGTGAGAACTGCCATGAATAAGGTTCAGGCTTTAAAAATAGAGTGAAGGAGTTAACTGCAGTTCACAGCAGTGTCTGATGCACATACAAATGGATTAATGCTCTTTCCTGTCTCTCTCCAATACCATATAAATTTCAATAGCTATTGGATGAATCAGCAGAAGACCTGAAAAATCAGTTTCTCATTGACTTAGGATCACCAGGACTTAGCTCTTCTTTTTGCCCTTAGTGTTATTCAATATAGACTATTTGAAAATTAATTGGCAGTAAAATTAAATCCTTTTGGAAGTCTGAATTTGGTTTCAAAGAAAAAATGCTCATTTAAAACAAACATTTGCACATTCACTTTTCAGCAATCGGTTGTATCTAAATGTGTGTAAACCCAACACCCAAAAACTGATCTGGAACTTCCCTCAGGTGAACACATAGAAGGATATTTATCACTGAAGACACTACCATATGGAAAGGTAATATTAATTTCTTAACACATCTTTTTCTATAACATTTTCATATATGGGGTACCATTCTGTTTATAAATGTGATTATATCAAGACAACAAAAAGCAGACTGGGTAAAGAAGGATCAGTCACACAAGTGATGATCCCAACATCATACAGGTATGAAATGAGCTCTGGGCAGCTTGCCAGCCTTTAAATAAACCTGTAGTTATAAAACTGTGCTGCCATTCTTCTTGCATGATAAAAAGATTACTAAAACCACTGGTTAGTGTAGATGGTTCAGTTATAGAAAAAAGGCAAAGGAAAATGTCAAATTCTTTTGAGACTGATCTGGCCTTGATATCCAGGAAGGGCAAACCCACTGGCAGACAGGTAAAAAGGAAGTTTATTAAACATTCCTTTCCCATAGAAGTGTGAGCAATTAGAACATATGTGCCTGTTGAAGCCTATAGTTAGGTTTTCTATGTAAAAAGCTATTACTCATCAGCCTCCTCTATGTTATGAACTTAGATGTGAATTTAAAATGTTTTTTATAATGTTTTGGCTTTGAATACACTTCATCTGATGAAATTTACCCCCCTAAATTCTTCAAAGAATTGTGGAGAAGCTCTCCCACAATTTACCTCTTTCTTATTTTCCGGCAGAAGCAGTAAGATGGGCTTTTCTCTCTCCTTTCTGCCACCAGAGAAGAGAGGCAGAGGCAGAGTTGCAGTCCCTCACAAAAAAAAGGTGACCACTGCACCCTCACCCACCCCCTGCTGCTCCAGCCCTGAGAAGATGAAGGTGCTCTCTGCTGATAAAATGGCCTGATCTTTCCTCTCCTCAGATGGGAAAAAAACTTTTTCCCTCTGGAGAGGAAAAAGAAAACTCATTCTGCTGTGGAGAAGCTGCAAAAATGTAAGCCCTAAACATGAATCCTTAGAAAAAGGCTAGAATCCAGATTTGGTTCTCTAATTGTAGGCACCATTGGACAAATCTGGATTTAAGGCAATTGGGGGAAATAAGGGGCTCCAGGTGAGTCTGTCAACAGAGCTGTTAATAAATGATGACTTTGTGAGACACAGGACACAGAGACAAGGAGCTGCCTGCTGCCCATCAGCGCTCTGCTGAGAGCAAAGCATATTTGCCCAGACCTTCTCTGGCACTTAGGAAGGGGAAAATTTGTGTTTCTGCTGAAAAATGAAATGCTTTATTTCCAGATCAGCTGCTGATAGCACTCTGTTCCTAGCAATAAGAAAAAGAGGGTTTAAATATTGACAGTATTTCTTATGTTCTGAATGAGGAGTAAGGGAACACATTCTTTATTCTCCCTTTATCCTTTCCTACTTGAATTTTGCTTTTCTTCACTATGCTTCTGTCCATCTAAGAAGCAAGCTGAAGCAATATGCCGTCCCTGATTTAGAACACATTTGCAAATTGTCTATTTAGTTTTATCTCCTTGCTTTCCTAATTCTCCATTTTGTTTGATCTGCAGTACACAGGAGGCTGGTAGGATTACAGGAGGAAAATGAGCTGTGTAATGCAACCTGTGGAGGGTGTGGCAAAAGGGGACTTACTGGCAAATTGATCCAAAGGGATTATTTTAAAGTCATCTTTTCTAAAGCTCCATTTTAATGGGATTAGAGAGATGTCTGATACATATTTGACTTCAGCAACCTTTTAGAGACCCTTGCCTGCCTATGATAACTCTGTGCTGTAAAGGATGCTGCAGCTATGACATTTGTTTTATTTCAGGGCAAATTCCATGGGAAAGTAGGATATTTTAAAGCTGTGAAAAGATGTCAAGAAATCAGAAAATACTGATCATAAGGCTTTATAAATATCTCCTTTCTAGATTTTTTTTCTTTTTACTCATCTTTGCAGCCTACAGTTGCAATATCTAAGGAAGTGCTGAACTTTCTCCTGTACATGAGACTCATATATTTTATCAGAATTTATGTTTCTTTTAAATCTACAGTAATCTCATTGGCATAATTTATGTTTTAATATAATTATTTTAATTAACTATAGACTCTAGTTATATTTAAATTGACTTAGATATCTTGGTTGAGATCTTGACTCTGGTGAAGATAGAGGGAAAATGACAATCCTTTAATTTCCCATCTCTCTCAGTAATAACTTAATAGTCTCAGCACTTACTCAGGCATTTTTTCTCAGTTTTAACTCATGCTCTGCATACAGCTGGAAGGTGGAGTGTGGTGTCCCACTGGATATCTCTCTGTGAAGGGCTTGCCCTGCTGGACAGGTCCCCATGATTGCAGTTTGTGGGGACACACAAGGCCAAGCTTCCGACAAGGCAGCTGCCAAGGCCATGAAGTCGTTGTTGCCTTGGTTAACTTTGTCACTTCTTTGGATTCAGATGTTTGTTTCTGCAACATGGAAGCATCTGTAAAGTTGCCATAGATTTACATTAAAATCCAAGGAAAACTGTTTCAAGAGAATTTGAAGGCTACCTAGGTCCACCCATTCCAACATGAAGACAACAAATCCATGCCAATCCAGCCGAGCTCAGCCCTGGTGCCTTTTCAGACAGCAGGCTGGTCCTGGTAAGGGATTTATTTCCAAAGGATTTCCCACTAAGAATGTCTGCTTCCACTGGGCTGCAGCTACCAAACAGGAACTCAGACTGACTGCAATTAGTTCTGTGTTAAATGTTAATTGGTGGATTTGGCCCCAGGGTTTGCCACCAGACAAGGATCTTGCACCTATTTCACACAAAGAAAAGAATCCAGGTAACTCAGAGGAATACTTTCCTCTCTCCCCTTTCTCTTCTCCAAGTGTACTTTATACTGTTTGGCTAAGCAATATGAGACTGTGGGGATAAGAGAATAAGTGTTTCACAGGGAATTACAATATTATTATGCAAAAATGGAGACAAAACAATCCCATTTATTTATTTAAATTTTAGTCTTCAGTGTTTTTACACAAGACTGAACTCAAGAGGTGAAGCAAGTGGCCTCAGAACAATGGCCTTAATTTACTTCACAAATGAGACACAAGAGCCCCAGCAGCAGAGACAAAACAGGAGATAGGCTGAGGGGAGGTTTCAATGTCATTAGTTATGCTTAATGTACTTCCAAATTTAGTGTGGGGTTCAGCTTTTCCAGTTCACCTTAAAAAGGTAATGGGGCCCTCCTAAACTGCCAGAAAAGATTTGGCTCTGGCACTGAGGGGCCCCAAGTGGAGATTTACTCGTATCATTAGAAAAGCCATTTCCTTTTACGTGTGAGCCTAATGAAAGTACACTTAATTTGTAATTTTGTATAATTATAGATCTTGATGAGACAGATGAATGTGAATTCAGTATCAGCTTGTGAGTTCATCATTCTTTGTATCATCTATTTCTCAATTATCTCCAATGGCTGTCTTCAAGAGATTTATATCTTGTCATTTTCCTCCTAACCCATGTAACGTATCCCTGCAGATCTGTACCAGTGATTTTGTCCTGAGGAGACTGATTTGTGACCCATATCAAGTTTCTGAAGGTTAGGCTTCTAAAATACTTCCAGACTATCTCAAATAGATAGATGAGAGCCATTCTTCCAGCTCATGGTATTCCCACTATTTGCTTTCCACTTCCAGAACAACAGCCAGGTACTCCAAGACTGATGCCTTCTCACCTGCCATTTTCATCCCCTTCCCTTCTCTGAAACCTTTTTCAAGACCAAATTAAACCTCAATAATACAGACGGTTGTTTCTTCACACTTCTTTTATATATATATTAGTACAATTTCCTAAATGTCCTCTAGTATTTTCCACGTCTTTCTAACTTTCCTCTTTTGTCCTCACATTCCAATGGCAAAGTGGCCTCCACCCTGGGGTCTGGGCTATATCACAGCAGCCTTTTGGGTCTCTCCTTGCTCCTCTTATTCATGGTAGTCTTTTTCTCATAGTATTTTTTTTTTAAACCACCTGATCTACTCCCAGAGGTGATACTTGTAAGAGAACTATAAGGCCTGGCAGTAAAAGCAAACATGAGGCATCATGGGGAGGCGTCCATACATTTCAGAATTTATTGCTGAATTTGTTCAGAATTTGTTCTTCAGAAAACTACATGTATCTGAGAAAAAACATGTTCTGTACAAAGACCTGCAGTTACTCTTCCACAACTCTCCTATTATGAAAACGGCTATCTGAAGAATTCAGATATAAACAAAATTTTCAAAAATCCTACATTTCTAACCTCTCTTTCACCCTTTACATGGTCATCTCCCAATACGCAGGGCAGGGATTAATTTCCATTTCAGAGTATGGAAAAACTTAAGCCCATATATTATGGTGTTTTTTTCTGTGCTCATTCATCTTGCTGACTTTCATCTTGAAAGGCTTCAGGATTAACTGAGAACATTTATTTTTATTTTTTTCCTACTGAGGTGATGGAGGCAGCAGCCTTAGTAGAAACAAATTCTTTTCCATCAGAAGGAGAAGGGTTCATAATGCAGCTCTGTTTATCATCCTCCAAAATAGGAAATAGTGCAGCTGCTTGGTCTGCCACTTTGAAATGTTCCGAACCAGTCATGCTTTGTCATTACAACACCCACCATTATCTGCTAGACCAGGAAAGTGTTTCAGTGCTCTCATGATAAATATTTTGGTTATGAGTACTGTTCATTTTGCCCTGTATGATGTAATTGAATTCCTTTAAACATCCATAAATTGTCAGGTACTCCAGATATCTATCAGCATCCTACCTGTTTATAGAAATGCTTGGGGATTTGTTTCCCTAAATTTAATAAACACAGTTTTATGAAACACCTGAATAAGCACTGTTTAGAGATGTGCAGATTTAAACAGGTGAAAAGGCAGAAAATAAATGTAAGGCATATTCTATCTTAAAGTGCAAGAAAAGATAGAGGTGACTTTCCATCAGCCACTGATCAATCCTTACTGTATTGCAAATGCTAGACTAGTTTTGTTCAGTTGTATGAGCAATGAACTGGTTACTCAACCCAAGAAAAGGCTGAGCAAACCTTAGGAGGGAACAGTGCCTTTTCCAGGCAGAAATACTTGACAGAACTGGCCTTGCCTTGTCTCAGAGAAACTGTGATTGATGTAAAACCCACAGCAAAAAACTACAGCATCACTCCACACTTCCAGCAGCTCCTAGGAAATAAGGTTTCCCACTCTGCTTAAGAATGACGCAGAAATTATAGTTCTCAGGCTTATAGGACAAAAGGATTTACCCAAGGCCTCTCACAACTTAACTTTATTGCTAAATGTGTTCATGTTTGGATGGTATTTAGAGGACATTCCCATGAGAAGAAATTGTGAACCCTTCAGCGCCGGATTATCGCACATTGACCCAGGTGGGATCTTGCCTTTGACAATGAATGTAAACTTGCAAGTGGGTAAAGGCCTGGCATCACACTCTCACCTGCCACAGAAGCTTGGTGTAGGTGATTTCTAGCTTCAGATGTCTTAATTTAAAAGTGCTTGAACAGAAATGAGGCATAGTTCAGAGAGATACAAGTACTGATTATAAGTATGGCTATGTAAATTAATAATTACCAGAACAACAGGAAAAAAATTAAAGGGAAAGAGTATGAATTTTGAAAGAAGTTTTCGTTATAAGGTAGAATATAAATATCAATATAGTTTTCGTAAAAAAGGTGTTTACTGCAGTGTTTCTTAGCTTAGTAATAATTCTTGGATATACCTGGCTGGAAACGTATCATGGAAAACATTTTGAAAGAGAAAAAACTTGAGGTTGGGTCCATCATTGCTACATTTCCATGATTCTTCTTCAGGCAACCCAATCCAACTCCCCCCCTCCAGCACATCATCTGCTCCTCTTCTCCACTACAACCCTGATGATTAAATAGAAGCAGATAAGGAAAAATAAATCTCAAATAATTGTGAAAAGAGGAGGTGTATTTCTTGAGAATTGCTCAGACACTAACAGCAGTACACAATACTAGATTTGGGAGCTGGATAAATCGCCAGCTTCCAAGTGATGTCTCACTCCTGCAGTAAAATACCTGCATACTTGAAGAAAAGGAATGAGAAGTGATTTTTCCCTTGAACTGAAAGAACTACTCAAGGGACAAGAAGATCAGCAGAACAAAGACATTCCATGAATCACAACTTCCTCTGCTTTATTTTCCTTTTTCCATTTATAGAGTGAAATCATCAAGCATGCAGATAGCTTATCTATGTCATGTTTCATTTCATAGGGTTTTTGAGAGAAGGCAATAGAGAAAAAATAAAATAATCATACCTTGCCTGTCATATCACAACCACATTGTAACCCGGAAGATTTAGAAAGAGGAGCAAAAACTGAAATGTTTAGAAGATTGCAACTCATGGATGTGTATGTACAAAAGAAACCCCTGGCTAAGAAGTGGTCTTGTTCACTTTTCTTTGTTAAAATGTGGTGCAGACAAGAGGATTTCAAAGTAAAGCAGCAACAGTTATCCTCACCCCCCCACCAACCGCCACAAGTTTTTCCAGCCATTTGCACAGTAGGAATTTCTTCTGGATTTTCTGACCTTCCCATGGAGCTCATCATATGATTTCCCTCATTTTATATAGCTTTGTTTTAGCCATACATGCTATGCTCTTGTCAGTATTGGCACACAGTAGCTGCTTAGACTATAATAAGGGATTCGTTTCTGCTTGTTTCCATCCCTGCTGTGGTGGGGATAATTACTGTGCTCCTTTCTCTGTCCTCCTTTCCTTTTGAAACCCGTCGTTCCAACTTCTGGCAATGAAGGAAACACTCGGCATTGCCAGCATCGCCTCCATTTCACTGTTGCACTGCTCTAACTCTGTTTTCAGAAGCTGCTTGTTCCGTCTCTCAGCTGCCCAGGGAAGATGTTGGAGCGCAGAGAGAGTGATTTAGGAATCACAGGAACTCTCTCTGGAGAGGCAGGACTTGTTGGGGTAGTCTCACTGCTTCCAGTGACTTGTGTTTCACACTGTTCTGTAACTTTATACCTCAAACTTTACACCTTCCTCAGGAAAAGGCTGAGAAGATCATTTGAGTTGTCTTTACTTAATTTCTTTAGTCAAGGCTTTAGGAAGGAAGAGAAAACCACCAAGTTATTTGCATCAGCTGACTCAGTCAATGAATCCCATTTTGACATGATAGCCCTCTTTGCTTTGAATCACACTCCTCCTCCTTACTTTTCCCCTTTCTTACTTATATAGTGCTTGGGTTTTTGTCTTTCAGTATGGTACCAGAAAGTGAAAAAAAACCAACAACCCTTTTAAAAGCACAGTATAGAAAAGATCAGATACAAAAAGTCATATCTGACATGAGATATGAAATCATCACTATCCTGAAGTCAGCTTAAACCTGGCTTTCTCTTGAAACACTGGGCTCTGGAAAAAGCCCTCAAGCCCAATATTACTTTTAACTTTTTAAATCCCTATTTGGTTTAGCACTGATCTGACAAAATGTTCTGCTAGTACTAACTCAGTATTATTGAACGATTGATTGGCAGATCTCTCCTGTCTGAGATAGTGTGGCTTCTGCTCTGAGCTTGTGTGCCTTCGACTGAAAAGGGACCAATGAATTTAAAGATGCTTTGCTCTCCAAAGAGCCTCTTTATTACCCTGCAGCTCTTCTGACACTTCAGAAAAAGAAAGTTGAATTTCCCCACTGCCTTTTCACTGTTTGGGATGATTGTTTTGTTGCATTTTGGCTGCACAAAGGATTGTGGTTCAAAAGTAGCACCAACTCTGTTAAATGGCAGATGGCTGTTAATCTACACCTTTGGGCACTGGTGTCCCAGAGCACAAAAATGGGGCAGGTTGGGTGGAAATGGGAGTGAAGTTGGGTTGAAGATAGTTCTTTTACACCTCAAATCCTCAGTGATTTGGCAGTGGAACCAAAGGAATGTGTGCTTTACCCCAACTTGAGAAGAAGGCTTAATTTATGACAGCTGGATCTGAATTGAACTTTTCTGTGGGCTTGGGCTAAAATCTTGTTCTAGTTTCATCTCTTTTCTTCTATATAAACTATAATGACCCCAAAGACATGAGACAGGAAGATCACCTATGGCACTTCAGAAGGTCTACTTCCTTTCTTCAGGAAGAATCATTGAAATAGATGCTTGAGATCCAGAGAGACTTTCTTCAAGTCTCTTTCCATGGAGAGCCATCCCAAATGACAGCTGCTACATTTGTGCCAGAATGTTTAATAGATTTAGCAGTGAAGCACATATGAAGAGGTGGGAATTGAGCTCTTCTGGATTCAATCTAATGCACGCCCTTCTTCATGAATTTAGCATCTGTGTACCCCCTCCAGAAGCAAAGTATGCTAGAAGAAGTTTTTCAGTGTTGAGATTATTAATTTATGACTAGCACCTCTTATCTCATAAGCTATCAGCTACTATTTTAATGTACTTTAAGTAAATATATATTCCACTCATTATCTATTCAAATTTTGCTAACACAGAGCTACTGTCACAGTGGTTAGTCCACCCATTATTTACATTAATAACAATTAAAAACATTATTCTTCAGCTTCAGCATAGCCCGTTTTTAAGTATTTTTAAAAGTTTGGCAAATGTTAACCCTTACACAACTCCAAGTCTGGAAAATGTTATCATACCTGTGAAGAATGCAAATGAAAAATATAGTGATTTCTTCAGAAGTTTCTCACTGAGATATCTGATATATTCTAGCTTATTGTCCTTCCTGATAACCATTATATTTTCTTGACTTTCAAGAATGAAAAACTGGAAGTAGGAAATACAAACCAATGTTGTTTATGTGTGGCAGAATAAAAGGAAAATCTAAGTGAGGCAAACTACTGCTAAACGGGAGCTTGGCAAGCAACAGAGAATTGGTGCTCTTCTGTCCCATGACAATAATTTCATTTTCAAATGTCTTTATCAGATACAGCACTGAGGAACAACACAGTGTGTGTAGGCAGGCTAATTAGTTCATTAGTGAGATTCATCATTACATCAGTACATTACCCAAACCTCTGCTGTTATCCACCCAAGAAAACTAACTCAGTTACCTCGGGATTTAAATTTTTTTTTATATTAAGATACAGCTTTCACCTTTGACCTCACCTTGATAACTCACATTTTAGAGACCATTGGTGAAGACAGAAAAAGAATATACAATGTTGATTTATGTGTTTCGTCATGCTAATGGTCTTTTCAGGAATTGGGAAGAGAGATAGAAACAAAAGAAAATTTCCAAAGAATGGTTTATGCTGCCATGTTTTTGGTAACTGGAAAAAACCCCATAATTTTTCAATTAAATTTTTCCTTGAAACAACATTGCTGGACGTCTTGTTTTGCACCAACTCCAGCTGCAGTTTATTGCTCTCTGCTCACTGTCTGATAATATTTGCGGTTGCAAGCTGTCAAGTTAGGCCTTTTTTACTTCTTTCCTCACATTTAATGGAAACACACAATTCTTTGCTGTTATATTCTCCTCTGGCTTTAGTTCTGTGCCATCTTTGCACAGGTACTTCACCCCCTGACACCCCAAACAGATCTATGACAGGCTGAAAGAATTTCAGTGCCTTGCAATGCAAACCATCAGTGGTATCAGAATTCAATCTAATTTTTCTTTATTTTTTTTCTTTTGTTAAAAAATCTTTTTCAAGAGGATGACTGTATTCCCACCTAGCCTATTTCAGTGTTGAGCTCTGAGGTCCTACACTCCTTTACAGCCTGCTCAGAAAAAAGCATACAGGGCCAAGAAACATGATTAGAATGTTAAACTACACAAAAGATTTTGATATAAATATTTTGTAAAAGACCAGAGCTAGAAGACTGAAAGAGAACAGGATGTAAAAGAAATGTCTTTAAAACTACTTTTCAATAAAATAAAACTCTGTTTGAACACCATGTTGTAATGCTGTGGTGCAGTGATAAATGGAGGACTCAATTCTGTTTCACCTGCAGGAAAGGGAAACAAATTCTTTTTAATGCACTTCATTAAAGTGCTGATTTTGACTTTTTGCCTACGACGGGGCAATGTGTAAGAGAAAGTAATAGGGAGTGAAGTTTTGAATTTTAATCTTCCTCTTCCTTTCCCTTCATGTTTTTCTCTCCTCCCTCGGCTAACATAGAATTGGATGGCTGTGACTCAAGCACATACTAAATTAAAATGCTTGTACAAAATTAAAAGCATTGCCTGCTTCTTTATTTACCTGTGTAACTCTATACATAAAAGCCTCAAGTCCCAAGAACAGGTTCTCTGAGAGTACGAATGGTGTGGTTATGTGACTCCTCCACAAAACTGATTTGAACTGATGTTCTTCAGTCATTGTATAGGAAAACCAATTTGAAATAGATTTCAAATTAAACTCATCACACTTGGTGTAATTTCCGGATGTCTATTTCTTCTTAGTAGCTCATGCTTTGTATTACAGGTATAATGTCCCACAGAAGTGGCCTCTAGTGGTTTCAGAACAAAATGAAGTAAGAAATATCTTCCAAATTGTGTATTCAGCAGGATATTTAAATTGAAGGAATTGATTTTTTTCAGTCAAGTGTTGAGCTAAAAGCAAATCTAGGAAAACAATTGCTGTAAAACAACCAACCAAATAAACAAAAACAAAAACAAAGCCAAAATCACTTTGATTACTCTGGGGAGAAAAAAGTTCCTTGATATTAATAATATTCAATTTTAAGATCACTATCTTGGGACTTCAGCACAGGAATGGAGTGTTGTGGCAGAAGTAAAGAAAACAAAAGCATGTGAAAGGGGAGCATCCCAGGATCTTCCAGTCTTGGCTTAGCCAATGACTTGGTGTACAACCTTGGATAAATCACTTGTCTGATTACATCTCAGGAAATCAGCTGGAAAACAAGCACAAAAGCCTGGCCTCTCTGGCAAGCTGCTTGGAACAAACTGAGATGTGCTCCTGTGACAGCCCTAACTGACATGCATTTCTTTAGATGGAGGATTGCCTAATGGGTACCTTGTGGGGGGGGGAAGGGGAAGCACAACCCAACACGACAGATGTAAAATGCACCTATAACATTTACTGCATACAAAGTTGAAGTTCCTGCACATTTAAATTAAACAGTACAGAGGATAAGACAGCAAAAGATTATTTTCTTACTTATTTTTTTTCAAATCCTACAAAATAATAACTAGATTTAAGTGGTTAGTAAAAAGTTCAAAATTAATTTGAATCTATCCAAACATGTTCCTTCACGCTAAATGTCATAATCTCTATGTGGATCAAAATGTGTATCAGATGGACACAAGAAGTGAACATGAATCATCTGGCACACAAAGCCTTGCCTCCTGTTTTACCCAATTCAGCCCAATCCTAATCCATTCCACACACATCACTGACCCTGCAGGCTTGATCAGCCTTATTATGAATGAAATATTAGTTTTTGAAAAGAGTTGAGGAGCTGAAAGAAGAGGAAAGGACAAAATTGATGCTATGACTGACTAGCTGCTAAAAGGTTTGGGAGATGGTTTTGGTTTTTTTCCTTTTTAATTTTTTTATTTCAAGTTTTGAAATAAAGTTTTGAAATGAAAGAATGCACCATCTATGCAGGTGAGTATATATGAGTTAAAAGCCTCACAATAAACACTGTGTTCCTGGTGACTCCTTAAACACTGATACTTTACTTCTTGGAGCAAGCGTGCGTATGCAACTTGGCAGTTGCTAAGGTAACAATCATTTGGGGGAAGCAGGAGAGTTAAACAGACTTACAAAACCTACATAGGATTGACATGAAATGGCAATGAATTCTCTAGGCTTACAGTAACTTCCTATGTGTTCATGAATACACATATCTAACACAAATGTTTCCATTGCTGAGGAATTACCTGGCTATGTTTTTGTTTAAAAAAATGAATGGCAGTGCCACTTGTACTTGTTTAAGAAAGAAAAAATGTGGGTTGATGAAGGAAATGTACTTTCGACTCAAACCATCACCATTGAAAACACAGGATATTTACACCCATTCTCTGCCACTATTTCTTCTCCAAAGGGATATGCCCCAGCACATCTGCAGGGGCTGCTGAGGGACCCTTCACCTCCTCTTCCCACCCTTGAGCCTGCCTGTGCTCTTCTGTTAACTCCTTTTTGTGTAATGGTTTTTGCCTAGACCAAGACAATTTGAGTGTAGTGGATACCAACATCCATATCTAAGGCACATGGACTCACAGTGCACCCCATATTGCCTTCCCATGAAAAAAATACAGGCTGATTTAACTAACAAAGATATTCTGCAGCTGCTTCAATTGCAATAGGTCACAAAGGATGCTACTTCTATTTTAAGTAAAATCGGAACTGGAGGATACTTCCCCAATGTCAAGAAATCATCTCTTCACCTCCGAAATATTTTCTTTATATAAGGTACCTACATAACTTTTTTGGTACATGTGAGGCATGTGTGTAAATGATGATAACTTAGAGCTGAGCAAAACATTAAATGTTTCTTCTTTCTTTTTTTTTTTAAAGAGGAGTTACTAACACTTTCAAACAGGAAACAACTGATCATAGTGAGAGCATTTGGGGTGACTGTTCAGCACAGGCTTCTTAAAGGCTCAGTCATCATTTTCTGATAAGAAAGCAGAAAACAAGAGTGGTCATAGCCACATAAAAAACTCGAATCAGATAGAAGCATACATGTTGGCAGCATATAAACTAGGAAAACAACAAAATACTCCAAAATAGCACAGATCTCTGTCCACCATTACAAAATAAACATAGAAAAAGACCTAGGTTTCTTCTAAGAAGAGTCACTTAAGCATTCAGTTCTGTGACAAGATCAATGGAAAAGCTAGGAATAGAAAGCAAGGTGATTCTTCTAGCAAAGACCCACCACCCAGAGAAGGAATCCAAGGTATAGAGACAACTCAACAAGATGCTTTAAGATAGGCATGATAAATTCCAGTAACAGGGTTCACTGAGGGCTTTCAGCAGCTCTCAGATTTTAAGTTGAAACTGAGTCAGGATTTTTGCACTGGTGAAAGATCACTTGCATTGCTGTATGTGTTTCAATTTCAGGAAAAGCAGAGGGAAAATGCAAGTCCTTCGGGCTAAACACTTCCCAGAAGACTGTACTTGTCCATAATAATAAGCATTACACTATTTCAGATCTGTTTTGCAAATGTCTTTGAACCTGTGTCTATCTGCAGGGTATGAAAAAAGAAAAAAAAAAAGGAAAGGAAAAAGAACTTTCAGCATAGAAAGATGGTCATAGCTAAAAAAAGCCTCTGCGAATCCAACTTGTACCCTGAATATCCTAGGGAAATTAAGTTGTGCCTAGTGTTGTCTATCTTGATTCCCTGCCTGACTGTCTGTGCTCTCAAATAGTGATTTCTAAAATGTTAGTCCCACTGGCAGGCTCTGGCTGGGGCTGCCAGGGAGCCAAGGGAGCGGCTCTGCTGTTTGCAGCAGGGACTTGTGCCCTGTGCCCAGGACATGGGGGGGAGGGGAGGGCAGAGAAGGGTGGTGCCCACTCTGCCCGGGAACGAGGCAGCAAAACTCCATTTCATTTAGTGTTCCCTCCCTCAGAGCACCAACGATGTGCTTTCTGGGCAGAGGCATCAGCGGTGCTGGTTTTCAGGCACTCAGCAGGTTGCCAGAGGGAAGTGATTTGGAGACACAGCTGGAAAGATCTGCCCTGCTCTTTTTCTACAAGTTCGTGTTTTTAACCTTACAAACTAGGAAGGCTGGGCTCTTCCTTGTGTTTATATGAATGTGAATGAGGCATCTGCACAAAGGAACCTGTCTTCTTCCACTGGCATTTCCTCTGTGAGAGTTTTGTCTTTACTATGTACCATGTTCAGTGTCTTCTACAAGGCTTTTCCTATTTAGGAGAGAAGCCCAGGGTACTGCATTAAACATCTGATTTCATTCCTCACAGGGTCTCTCTCTCCCTGGGAATTTTACAGCAGTTCCTCATGACAGTCACTGGGCAAAAAAAAAAAAGTGAACGTGTGTGTGCATATGGGGCAAAATATTCATCTGTGATACATTGATGAGTTTATAACCACACGGTAAATCTCAAAGCAGACAAAAACTGTCATTCATTACTCCTGCTTTGTCTATCATTTTCTACATTACATTTTAATACCATTCCTGTCCATGAAAAGAAGAATTATGGGGACCACTCATACTTTCTTATCATCAGCAGAAGGGGAGATCTAGGACACGAGCCTGTGCTCCAGAAGGATTTCCCTGTATGAATTTACTGGTGTGCAAAAGAATAAAAAAAACCTAGTTAAAAGTCAGTGTTATTAAATTAAATCAGCAGACTAAAATCTGCAAGACAAATCAGTACTACAAGACTAAATCAGCAGTGCAAGAAAACTGACCGCAGCAGACAGACGTCACAACAAGCCTGGGACACAGAGTCCTCATGATATCTTAGTTTTGGTCCAGGACAGGGCCTGGCAGTTCCTCACCCTCTTAATGATCTCTGAGTCACCATAATCAAATCCAAGTAAATCATTAGAACAGCACTTGGAGAAGGCCAGTGTGCCCCAAACCAGCTGCAAATGGGAATTTCTTAAGGCTAAATCAATGTAATTCAGTGAAGTGTGTGCTGGCAGTCTCAGGAGGGTCTTTCAAAACTTGCCTACCTCAGATAATTTTTTCAAACCTAGAGCTACTACTTTGGCATGAGCAATAAATAGTTGAAAGTGATTTAATTGTAATCTAAACATGTGCCAAATTTTATTTTTGTGACAAATGGTTGAATGGCAAGAAGAAAGAGTCACATAGTACAACAGTAATTTAGCATTATTTACATAACTAACAAAGGTTTTTTTGAGGTTTTACAGTGGTACTTGTAGTGGTTTTGGTTTGTTAATTTGAGATTTTTCGGCCAATGCTAATAATTTATATCATGGGTTAGCAGTGGCCAAATTGTGAGTGTATTTACTAGAACTATTTCCTTATTTTTTGCTGGGAGATAGAATTAGGAGGAAGGTAAAACAGGCTTAAACTTTAAAGTTTAACCCCAGGTCTTAGCAGGTAAAAATTTCAGGAAATCTTTGCAAACCACCATAGTACCTTACAAGAAAAGTTTACTAGCTATTTTCTGTTATACTTGAAATCAGTTGACTTAAATGGAATTTCTCTTCCATGAGATAGGCAGAAATAGGTGTCCTGAAGGAAAAGATGCATTTGTCTCCTAGCCAGGAACTGGTAAATCAGTGTTCAACCATCCGGAGTTCCAGGGGAAACAAGGGGTTAGCTGGGCTGAAGGGCCTCAGGGTTGCTGGGCATCCTTTCAGTAGGACTGGGTTTTACACCAACATTTGGCAGCTTGCACTCTATTTTATGGTGGAAAAATGGACCCTTACGGTACCTCTGGTAGGAGCACAGTGCATGGAAAGAAATGAATCCTGTGTTAAATTCAACCTGAGCCTCTGGCAAGCAAGCCTGACCCTCTTGGAATTATTGAATTCACTAATGGGATCCCTCTCTGAGAGGAAGGAGATAAATATCCAGACCATTTATCACAATCAGATTATTAAACATTTAAAAATGGCATTAAAGGGGACAATGCACAGACTAATGCCTGTATCAGAACTGGCAGCCCCAAAGGGTGTTAGCAGCCCAAATTGCTAAAGCCTCAGTCTGGAGGTGCTAATCACAGTGCTGGGCTGGGTGTCTGGTGAAAATGAACATCCATTGCCTCAGGCCTTGGGGCTGCAGTTTGACTGTTCAACACTACAGTAAAGCAAGAAAAGAATCAAACAGAAAAAGTGAAATAATGTTCAGGAGAGCTCTGCACAAAAGCTCAGATCCTTGACACAATCACTTTGTTGTGCTGCCATCCTTATTTTTAGCATATTTTGATAGGATAGACTTTTCCTTTTTGTCTCAGCCTGGTGACAGTTAATTAAATAAACATTTTGCTGAATCCTGATTCATATTTTATATGATGAACTGATTCAAGGGAAAAACCTGTTTGAACTGCAGTGAATATATGGGTGTGGGGGGTGGAAGCCCTCACATAAATAATCACATCATTTTGTGTATCATCACTTAGTGGTTTTCATCATCTCTTCAGCTCCCTCTGATATTTCTTCTCTGGATGTCCATTCTGTTTGTTTTAAGTTGGCAGATGAACAAATCAATCTGTCTGCTACTCTGAGCAGCTAAGCCCTCTGCATCTGTGCTCCTGAAAACTGAGAAAAAAAGAAGGGGACAGAAAATAAATTCCTCGTAAAGTGTGGGAAGATTTGTTCCTTTTTTTTCTGGCAATTCAGTTAAACCCAGAAGGGCCATTCATTAGGTTTTCATATTGGATTTTGGACCAGAAAGGCTACTATTTGGAAGCACCAAATGCTGTGTGATCACTTACGTGCCTTGACCTGAAAAGGGAAATCAAATCTATCCTTAGAAATAAATACAAGAAGACACATTCATTGCAACTCTGAGAATAACCACCCACATATTCACATATTCTCTCACACATGTGGAGCTCTGCTGAGTAACTTAAAGGACAATGGGAGACTGAAGGAGAACTGGAGCTTTTCTCAGCCCTCATGACCCACAGCCCAAGGAAAGGAGTGAATGTGGCAGCCTGTACAGCAGGAGTGGGCAGGAAGGTGTTCTTACTAATTGTCTCCCTCCCCTTCATGAAGAACCAGAACAGACCCTGTCTCACTGACTACCTCTAACCCTGTGGCTACTGTGTAAAAAAACAGGAAAGAAAACGTGATTCCAAGTAATGACTCAATTGCAGTTTTGTGACTTTTATCCGGCACCCCAGAGAAACCTGAGTTTTAATTTTGATGTGGCTGGCAATAGGGAATGCAGCAGGGAATCTCTGACAAGGATAGCAGCTAGTGAGAGTGGGTTAGCATTTCCTGGACACCAGTGCCTTTCTTTCCTGTGCAGAAAATGTTGATTCCTGTTTATCAATATAAATAATTTTAATGTATATTAATTTGCAATGATGTGGCAGGTAGCAGAGAAAAATCTCTGTGATGAAAATGGCAAAAATATATTGGATTTCAATGATGAGGTAAATGATACTTTCAAAGACTCAAAGATTTTAAGCACAGGATAAACTTTAGTCAGTTTGTTCTAGAAAATTTAGGCCAGCAAAGTTTATACAGTTGCTTCTGTAATGAGCTTAATAACTTAAAGATAAACTAAAGCATTTATTTTACAGAAAGGCCAGTCTTACAGCTGAGAGAAAATTTAGTGCATCACTTGGAAAGTTCTGCAATTACAATTATCCTCATTATAAAAATGTGTTCCTCCTCATTATTTAGGTGCTGTTGTTGAAAGCTTAATGGTTCACACTCATTTATATGGGAAAAAAATAAACAGTTTATTATGAAGTATGGAACTACGGCATAATGTTCTCAAAAATTAGTTCAATTTTAATGAGGCTGCAGAAAAAGTAAATTATGTGTTCATTTTTGTTCTGGCTAGGTGCTGAAATGCAGCTGTAAGGGCTGTTCCAACCCAAGCAGACAGGCTGAATTCTCACACAAAACTCTGCTCTCTCAGGAGACAATGATCAAATTTTCATTAAGACCTTTGAATCTTTCTGTTGAAATCCTTGGGCTATAGGCAGATCCAAAACCACCTACTTTTAAAGCAAGTATTTTACCTTGGGGGACTTATTTGATATGAAACACAGCTGCTTTTCAATTCTAAGTTGACCAAAAACTATGCATTTGAAATATACCTTGGGCTTTTGAGTTCACATACAGAAGCACTTGAAAATGCAAGTGTAGTTCCATATTATTTTCCTAGAGGATAGTGGCAGGAAAAGTTTATAAATTAAGGATAGCACCCGAATTTCCACACAATTTCCATTCACTTTCCACGTGAGCCTTTTAAAATTGTCAGTATTTACCTGGCGAGAACAATTTTCCATAATGCAGATAAAGAAAATGGGAACATAACTTTCAATTGCAGCAAAACAAAATGGTTTTCATGACACTGGATTGAAAAAAAAGAGAAAAATAAAAACAGATTGAGGCTAAGCCAACATTTTGTTTCAATGCTTCTCTTCATATAAATAAATCTGTGCCAGAGGAATAAGATTGCTTAGCATCACTGGAAGCTGAACAGATGCTCATTTCTTTGTGATTCTCAGTCCATCTCTGTGGAACCTAAATTTCAAGCTGATACTAAAACCAGCTACTGATAACTCCTTCTTGCCACTATGCACTTCCCAAGGCTGTTTTGCATTTGGAATAAAGTTTATTTGATTAATGCATGGAAATGCATTCTTCTAGCATTCTCAGATTATTTTCTATTTCTGCTTTGTGACTTTACTCTGAGCTGAGGTTTTTGCAGGGACAGTTAAACTTCAGCATCAGACCTCTGGTTTTAAGTTGCTGAAATAACCATCTATTCAAGCTTTGCAGTAAAAGGAAAATACCAAGACCCCTTTGAGCTCACAGATGCACTTCTGTGCTCCCGGACCTTTTTAAGCAGTTCCTTGTAGTCTGGGAGGAAAAGTGGAACAGGCATTTGTGAATAGCAGAGAACCTGCAACTCCTGCAATTCATGCTTTAAAAAAAAAACTTGTCATGTGCAAGGTTTAATCTGAATGAATTCTTGCAGCTTTCTCTGGGTATGCTTTCTTTACACACCCCTATAATATAAGATACTGATCAAGGTAAGTCAAGAGTCAACATTTAGTCAGATTCCAAACCAAAAAGGGCAAACCAGCAAGTTGCCATTGAACAGGGAGTGGCTTGGGATACAGCATGCTGCCCCAAGTATTGTAATCTAAAACCCTGACACAGTTGTATCAAATTTAGCCTTTCTATCATTGCCACCAGTATTTTTCCCTATTTTATTTTGCTATATAAAATACAATCCAACAGTGAGCTTGCAAAAACCATGGATGTCAGTTATAGATTTTCTCCTTTCCTTGTTCTGGGACACACAAAGATTCCTCTCAGCTTTCCCTTTCCTCCCAAAATGCTGAGTCAAGAAATAAGATCATACTCAAGATTAATTCACCATAGACAGAGGTGAAAATTATATGCTTCAAATTAAAATCTACGGCATAATATATCAATCCTGTAAGATGAAAAACAGGTTCACAGTTTGAAATTTTTTTTACAGTGGAAACTGAGGCTCCATTTAAAGGTTCTGTTTCAGGAAGCAAAGAAAAATACTAGAGGGTTTTTGTGTTTTATTCTGACAAAATTTCTGTATATAGCAAATAGTGTTCCTAATTTCAAGACAGCAGCTCACTTGCAGAACCATCTGTGAGCTTTAAAGATTTTCTTAAAGCATTTGACATAAGTTATATCTCAGCAAAGGTCAGCTCTCCCTTTAAGACTATTGAGAAGGTTAATTTGACCAGATGAATCCAGACTTCACCTTGAAACTTAGCTGACATTTTTAGATGAAAAGTGAGTGATGGTAGTAAAGGAATGAAATCAGTCTCAGCTGCTTCTGTTCAGTCACCAGAGAGAGCAGAACAGCCAGCATGACAAC
This sequence comes from Rhabdornis inornatus, assembly GCA_013397075.1. Lineage (NCBI taxonomy): Eukaryota > Metazoa > Chordata > Aves > Passeriformes > Rhabdornithidae > Rhabdornis > Rhabdornis inornatus. Next base: position 1,016,847 of record VWZS01006709.1, read on the forward strand.
CCCAAACTTCTCAATTACTATGTCCATATGAAAGTTGGATTCTAGAGCTCAACAGCTTCAAAGAATTTGTTTTTCTCACTGTAGCAACAGTACAGTATAGATTTCAGTAGCCAGTTGGGAGAAAGAGGGAGAGGGAGGAGGTGTCTCTAAAATTTTAAGGAGGTAAATGTTGGAAAAATTCTCTCCTTGGAAGAAATAAGAGACATCTATCTCTGTGTGTACACATGCACACACGTATAGTATGTGTACCATAAACATATATATCTACACACACGTACAGACATGTAAAGGAATTCAGCATAAAATTCCTGCGAAGTACCTGTTTGTCACAAGACAAATAGGAATGTTTAAGTTGCCATTTTCACCTACTGTGCACAATCCACTTCTGCAGCCTGAGTAATTTTTAAGCAGGCACTCTGCCACTTCAGCAGATGGGTAAAAGCACAGCCATGCCAGCCAACCAGCTTGTCCCTGAAGTTTGGGACTCCCTTGCCAGCTCCCCATCCCAAAACACTTGAGCAGCATGCGTTGTTTCACCTCTGGCTATGGGGATGTGTCACTGCCTGAATATGGAGCACGGGTAAACTTAAAATTCCTCAGTCAGCAGAATAAAATATCTATTCTAGGAGGTCAATCCACCAGGGTTTGGATTTTCTGGGAAAGGTAAGCAGGGTTGTGTGCTACCTGTGATCCGCCAGAGGGTTCACACCATTGTTAGGAAGCAGCAGGAGTTTTGAAGTTAGGAAAAGGGGCACAAAGTGAGACTGACACAACTGCTGCTTCTCCAGCCATGCTTGAGAGCTCAGCCAAGGTGTCCCAAAGCCTCTGGGATCTCATCCAGGATTCAGCAACCTCAGGAGCAGCAGAGTGAGGAAAGGATTTGCTATCCCTGCCTTGAGTGTGGCTCAGACACCATGGCCCATTGGTGTGTCTCTGGCCACAGACACTTATACCTAGAAACTCCTGAAGATTTCCTGGCTTTTTCTACAGAGAAGCAGTTAGTATTTTCACTCTGTACATTTTTTCATCACTGCCTTACTATCAGAACGTTTATGTAAGTTCTGCTTCATGTAAAAACAAGTCAGAAAACATGTATTTAAATTCATTACTACTTAATGCTTTCCAAACAGCCACAAGCGATATCAAAAGCTCCAGGTGCAAAGACTGAAATTCTAGATATCACATAGCCACAAGAGAGGGTTTTTTTGTGTCTTTCTGATAATGCTGTATCAAAGCACAATAGTTAAAAGGATCTCTTATAAATTAGTCACACTGCTTTCACTTCTATTTAGGGCAGAGTTTTCTGTTGGGAAAATCCTTGCCTGCAAGGGGGTAAGCAAGCCACAGGTAACCTGTGGGAACTGAACACCAGAGGTATTTGCAAAGTGCTGGTGTACATGGCTTTGGAAGTGTTTACCTTAACAAGACTGAAAAGAAAATAGAACAGTTTTTCACTGTCAAAGATGCATATGCTGCAAAACACTTAGATAAATGTGCATGCATGCATAGTCAAATATACATAAAAATATATACATATATTTTCATTATTGTATTAATATGCTAATAAATTTGGAAGAGTGATCTGGAAATGTCATCATTTACCCATAAGTGTGCATGCTGTATAATCATGGTTGTAATTAAGTAGGAGGGAAACTGCAGTGGCTGTAGATTCATGCTAGAAGACTGACATGATGTCAGGTTTCGTAAGTAATAAGATGTGGAAAATGTCAAATTATTGTTGAGGGAGAAAATGTCAAGGATGCACTTAAAATTAGATTTCCCATGCAAGAGTCCCAGTGAACAAGAGGATGCAGAAGGATGATTATGACCAATGTCCCAATGCTGCCCTTCAGGATAGTGATGTCTCGGACTCAAGAGCACAGATCTCTTTCAGTTCTTCACTGATACCTGAAAATTGTCCTTATTGACAGCACAACAATAGGATATTACTTCCTCAAATACTTTCCTGCAGCTTTTCAGCTGTGTTGCTTTAGTCTGACTTAGCATAGATCTAATTTCTCCCTTTTGTGTTTTTTTTTTTCATTTTTTTTTTTATATTTTTTTTTAGCCTTTCAGAAGCACTCTTGAATATGAAAGTGCATCATTTACTAAACCAACACATTCTGAAATTGCACATCATGCCAAGAAACACTTAATGGCTCACAGGACTGGCATGCCCCAGTTTAGAGAAGTCTTCAGTAAGGCAGGACATACTGCAGTCAACTCCCTCAATTCTCTGTGATCAAAGTACTTGAAAGTGAGTAGGCAGCTTTTATCAGTAAATGCTTGGTTTTAAATCATAACAGCTATTCAGGCTTCCTTGTCCTTGTTTGTAAATTGCCTGCTTTTTTTCTTTTTTCCCCACATGTTCCAGACATCTACCAAGGGAAAAGCTCTAAAACTTTATGGTGCATCTGAGTGGATGATTAATCAATCTTTGAACTTCTAACTTGAGTGCTGCACAGCCACAGAAGGTAGCTGTTAGGCAGCATTAAAAGTATGCAGCTTCCTGTCATCCAGTACACATTTCTTCTCTCCCTCTTCCCCAGTCCCTTTCAGAACTTCTGGTGCCATATTGCTAGTAAATTCTTTACATAAAATAATGCTATTTTTATGGTTTAGAGCTATATAAACTATTGAACAGTCTTTAAAAAACACCATAGCCACTTGTTTTCAAAACTATATTTTTTCAACTTTTTTACAATGCTGTATCTAGATCCATTTTTAAAGGGAAGCCACAGTTTTCTGATAAAAGGCTAACATCAGTAATTAGAGAAGCAGGGGTTCCCCAAACTGCAGTGGGACAGTCACTACACAAGGCTGAGTAAAATAGGAAGTGTTTGTGTCACTGTTACTGCACACTTTTGCAACAGAGTAAAAGGGAAGGAAGGACTTCAGTGATATTCCAGAAACCCCACAAGAGGTGAGATACAGGTGTCTCACACCTGAAAATCTCTGCACATATACTGTGTGTACCCTGAATTTCATGAACCACAAACCAACTCTTTTAAAATTGCACCCTTCATTTTAATTTTGTGATGTTCATTCTTTTTAAGACAGGATGTATTGTACTCCATCTGAATATGAAGTGACAATGGTTATATCATAGAATTATAGAAATGTTTGGGTTGGAAGGGACATTAAAGATCCTTTAGTTCAAATCCCTGCCATGAGCAGGGATACCTTCCACTATCCCAGGTTGCTCAGATCCCCATCCAGCCTGGCCTTGAACACCCCCAGGGATGGGGCATCCACAGCTTCTCTGGGCAATCTTTCTGAATGTCATCTGAGGAATTTGGAATTACATTTTGGGTGGCTTTATAAGAGAAAGAACAGAAGGAGTAACTGGGTTAGGGAAAGAGCTATAAAATGAAAACCAAGGCACTCCTCATTATTTTGTTGCAAGTAAAACATGTCTCTGTTCAGTTAAATCTTCAGTGTCCCTAGAGAGAGGAAAAATACCTTAGATTCTGCTTGTGTAATCTCTGAATATTCCATTTTAGACAATATTAACACCAGTTGGGAATTAAATATTAATATTTCTGCATTGAAATGACCAGTATTTGCACTTAAAATCCAAGTTTTATTGTGATTTCAGTAGTCTATGATAATTTTCTTCATGTAGATTTCAGTGTTTCAAATTTCAGTGCAGTCTCATCTATTTTTCATTTGGGATAAGAGTTTATAACTACACCTTCCACTTTCCTACCTATTATAATTTGAAAAAGATATTTATCAGTAGTTGAAAATATGATTTCATTTTTTACATTAAGTCAAGATAGAATTATCTATATGAATGTAAATTTTCCCAGGGAAAGCAGGTGTATTGGTGTGATACTCAGTAGGAGATAATTTGGTTCTTATTAGAAAATGTCTGGCTATTAGGGGGTCACTTTTACTTTTAAATGCATTTTATTACTTAATTTACTTTCTTATGGTATAGAAATAAAAAGATACAGAAACTGCCCCTTCCCCCCAATGGTTACATGGTAAAAAATATATAAAAAATATATATGTAATGTAAATCTTTTTTCTCTAGCATGAAAAATAGAAGACTCTGTTGCTGCCTGGGGCATACACCTTCTCTATATGTAGCTGAACTGTCTCTGACCTTTTTTTTTTGACCTTTAGGTAAGAAGTTGAGCAAGTAATGTTTTGCAGCCTATGCTTTGACCTTCCAGTCAGATGATTTTGGTTAGAAAGTCATCTTACTGCAGTCTTTGACTTACATCATGTGAAGAATACCTCATCATCTGAAATATCCATTGCATTCTCAGAAAAGCTGAAGAAAATCCAGGTGCATCAGAGGAAGTGATGAAATGTTTATATGATTATATGTTTTATGTTTATATGATATGTTACATGACACCTTGGTGTCACGGGTGAAACAGCACATCATGGGCTGTAGGCTCACTTTGTCTTGCTTTATCTTTTTTTTGTCTCCATTTATGAACCAGAGAGTAGAAATAGTGAGTTTTGTAAGACAAAGTAGGAAGGCTACTTTATGTTTTATAGAATTCTGAATTATATTTATTTTTCTGCCCAAAAAGCCTAAAAATGTACACATCCTGATCAACACACATGGTTTGACTCCAGATATTTTTATCTTTAAACTGGATGTTTGCATTCTATTTATAACTTTTGACTTATACATCTTACATTGTCTCTTTGTCTTACTGCAGTAAATTTTTTGCTGCTTTGGAACATATGATTGATGTGTGTGGGATTGTTTTCCTTTCTCTGGAATTATTGGCTTCATTTTTCCCTATCATGTCCACTGTCTCTCATGTATGAGGTCTGACATTAGGAGATCAGAGTAGCTGAAGAAATATAGCAGGAAGGCAAAGAGAAAGGAAAAGAAAAGAAAAGAAAAGAAAAGAAAAGAAAAGAAAAGAAAAGAAAAGAAAAGAAAAGAAAAGAAAAGAAAAGAAAAGAAAAGAAAAGAAAAGAAAAGAAAAGAAAAGAAAAGAAAAGAAAAAGAAAGAAAGAAAGAAAGAAAGAAAGAAAGAAAGAAAGAAAGAAAGAAAGAAAGAAAGAAAGAAAGAAAGAAAGAAAGAGAAATTCTGCCTTTGCTGTGGTTTCACTCAGAATTTTCACATTGAGGTGAAAACCGCGGATATTTCTATGTGTAACCAGCAGGCCTTGTGCTGCAAGTGTTACAGTGACAGTCTGTGGATAGTCAGGAGCTGCTGCTGTTCTCTCAGGTTTCTGTGGCTTTAATGGACCTAATCCACATTAAGATGATGAAACACTGATCCAAGAAGATACACCAAAAGCCAACGAGCACCTTTGACTACTTGACCTTCTTACCACCCTGCAGACCACTAACTGCTTCTTCCTTATCCCGGATTCTTTCTGATTAGCAGTCTCAGCTCTCCACATTTCACGTGCTTGTAGTGCTATGGATTCTAAAGAAATCACAAGATGCCACAATTTACTGATGAAATTATTTACATGCCAAGGATGCCAGCCAAACTGCTGGAGAGAGCAGCACTCAATGGCTGCTCAACCCTGTTGAGAGGATGTGAGAAAAATACAGGTTGCGAATAGAGCTTTGCTGGAGTTCTTTGTAGGGATTAATTTCACTAGGAAAAGATTACAGAAGCTGTTAGTGCTGCTTTCTAACAAGAGTTCTTTCTGCTGTAGGATTTGAGGATGTTATGTCTCCCCTCACTCGGATGAAAACACTCCAGAATGGTCTCTTAGGGTGTGTGCCAGCCCTTGCATACCAGCCCTGAAGATGGGCTAATCTCACCTATTGGAAAGATACATGTTTGTCTAAAGTAAGCCCCTGCTGTCACACTCACCCCCTGGGGGTATGAAACTCCCTTCTAGGCAACTTCCTTCTGCCACTGACCATAGGAATAGCTGAGAAAAGTGTAACACTTGTTTTGTGTGAGGTGACTTTGACTTCCATACAGCTAAAAATGGACAATGTACTTCCCCACTGCTGACCACCACTGGTACATGTATAACAGCACCCAGAATTTGTATTTGTGGTGCTTATCTTAAAAATAAATAATTAATGTTAAAAATTAAAAATATGGCCAATAAAATATGGCCAAAGTGCAACACCAGCAAGGAAAATAGAGCACAAGATGTCCGTGGAAAAATTCAGCCTTGCTAATACAACCAACAGTTGGGATTATATTCTAATCCTTCTGTTGTACTTTCTCTGGCCGGAGCACTTTCCTGGGCTCTCTTTAGAAATTCATGATCATGGATTTTTTTCCCTCTTTTTTCTTTCTTTCTCTTTTTTTTTTTAATTTTCTAAATGTTCCAGTTGGTTACAGAAGAGTGTAGGACATGAGCTGCAGCATCAGTGGTCAAAGTAAGCCAAAATCAGAATTTGATCCACAGGTGGAGGTAGGCAAAATATGGAGTAATGTCACCCATTTAAAAGGAATGATAATTAGAAAGTGTTTCAACCTTCAGGTAGGAATAAGAGGTGTTTACTTATTTATTTTCAGCATGGCACTTTTGTCTAACAAGAAGAGTTACAAGGCCCAATATCCGGAGAGAGAAATGGGGTTGTCCAGGAAAGAAAAGAAGAGTAGTAGGGATCTTTTGATAACTGTGTATTTTGAAAAACCACTTTGAGTTCAACTTTTCATTGTGTTTCGTGAGTATTGCAGAAATAGAACTCACAGAGATGTAAAGCCCTGAAATTATAAATCCATCTTTATTCAATATGTTGACTGAGATTCACTCAGGTTTTTCCCAAGACACTGTTTTCATCTCCAGAGTTCCCTGATTGATGTGCATGTTTGAAGTCCACCTCTACTCAAACAGCTTCCCAGTAATTGTACCCTTCTGATTTGCTACAGACTCTTCCCTACCAGATGCTCCCGCTCAAACCCTTCATGGATCTGTAACAGGGAGATGGAATTGTTGCCTATGCTAATCTTACATTATTGTCAACAACAAATCCATCATAAGTTGAGCTGGTAGAACATTATTCAGAAAATATGTTTCCTGATTAATTTCTCTACTTTGCATTTCACTGATGCAAATTCTCTTCTGCTGTGCTCAAACAAAGGACTCTTACACAGATCCAGGGCCGGATCAACCCTCAGCATGTTCATCTCCTTCAGATTTCAATGCACTTCCTTATCTTGAACTCACTCCGAATACACCTTACTGTTCAGTAAATATTTATTAAATGGACTACTTGGATGCAGCAGTGAAATTCTGCAAGTCATGATATGCTTGTAAAAACTTTTTGCTCCTAAATGATTAGCTCATATTTCCCAAATGTGCCATGCAGAAAAACAACTACCTAAGGGATAGTAGAGATTTTTTTTCTGTTCTCTGTGAGCCATAAATGTTCTTCCACATCCTAGACCATGGAAAGAACACTGCATAATGATTTTTACAGCTATGAAATGTCTAATAGGAGTGAAACATAAACAGACTCCATTAAAATTTTCCTAGGATTTTCTCCCACTATATGAAATCTACTTCATATTGTGAGAATTAAGTTTAATAGAAGCAAAAATCTTATGCCAGCAGAACTGTTTAATTCTAAGTTATGTATACTGGTCCAGTGGCTCTTAGCTCCTACTACCTTACAATTCAGTGGAGCCCCAGTTTATGACAGTACTTTAACCTGAATGACCATCATTTCCAGCAAGAAAGTGTTAAAGGGATTATTTTCATTTGTTCACAGAAAAATAGTTTTCATCCAGAAATAATTTAGTTTGGCTTGCTACCTTTCTGCTCAGCTTTCCTCTCTGTACTGCACAGGTCCAGTCATACGAAGAAAACAGATTCAGATATATTGATTTTCCTTCCGATGGCTGCCTGTCATCAGGCAGGTGTGAGAATCTCCTAGAGAGGCAAATGATTGAGTTTGCACACAACTTCATGCTGTAGTTTTATTTTTTGCTTTTATTTTTCTTATATTTTTTTTACCAGCCATGCCAGCTTAACCTGAAGGTGAGCAGAAAAGCTGGTGAAACGTGAAATATGAAGGTAATTAATTTGGCCTCTGACCAGGCACATAACCTTTTCCATCTCTATGTTAATTTGTGTTGCACTACCTATTTGTGCATTTCACTCCCAGAAATCCTCTTGAAACTGAAAGGGACACCAATATAAAAAAGCCACTCTCCAGCATGAGGAAGAGAACAACTTGTCTTTACAGAAGAAAGGACTTATTAACAGTGTTAGGTTGCTATTCTATCTGCATCCTTTTGGAAGAGGTAGAAAGGAAATTATACATTCAACACGCATCTAACCCAGGGACATACTGCCAGTAGCTTTTCCAAAAAGTGTTACTGCTCAAATAAAGCTGATCTATGAGCCTCACAGCCCAGAGAGTTTTACAATGCAGTCAGCATTTTCTCCTTTGTTCCCTTGATTGAGCAGTCATAGATTTAAAACTGAGAGATTTACCAGACAGCATAAGGAGCACAAGTCATGTGATTTAGGTATCCAGAGCAGAGCCATAGATCCCACCACAAACCATGGGTGTCAAAAGGCAAAGACTTTCAGGGTCACACCCCACGTGTGAGAGAGACAGTGATGGCTGGCAATGTGTTCTCAGGGGAAGGGGCTGGGAGCACAATCAAAGCCTGCCCACAGCAGCAGCACCCCACGTGCCACAGACACCCCAGGAGCTGCCCTGCTGCTTGTGCCATGGCCAGTAGATGAAAACTGGTCAAATATTGACACAGTCACTAACCACAATGCAAAATGCATTGATCTAACCCTACTGTTAGTCAGATATGACCTGAGGTGGAGTAAATTTGTGGCGCTGATGGCAACTGTTGGCCCAGTGGTTTGAGAGTGGTAACTCCGTACCCCAGTGGTGCTCAGAAAGCCAAGTTCTGATGCAGATATTAACAATGAAACAGGTTTTTTTACCCTCCTTAGTAGAAATTAACCTAATTTCAAGTGTGTATAGTTGCAGTCTCTTCTGAAGAGTGACAGATTAGAATGGATTGAAACCAGCAAAGGAGGTTCTTTGTAATTCATAACGGTAGACACGGTGATGTGGATTTAAAAATAAAAATCAATCTGAACCCTTGCTTGGAAATTAAAGGCAAACCATTCTGAGTACTGAATCAATTACTGACAGCTTTTAACTGCCAGATTTCAAAGATTTAAATTGAATATTCCAACTTGAGTCACAAGTGAAAATGAGTGCAGACACTTTAATCACTAAAAGTACTCCTCACCAAAAGTATGATCAGTGGAAGGGAGGACCCAGGACTTAGTCTTCTTTGGCATTTCATAGCAGCACTGGAGTGTTCTGGTGGACACCTGGGGAGCCACGAAGGAGAAGTTCAAGGCAAGGTGATCAAATATGGACAGCATATCTCCAAGGTACAGCCACAGTACTGCCTCCACTGCTAGGCTGATATAAATCCTTCCTCCATTTTTTCTTTTTAAATTTTTTAAAGTCTAAACAAATAGGTTCATGTTTGTCTTGTTTGATTGGTGTTTGGGTTTTTTATTGGTTTTCTTTTTTTTTTCTCTTCAGCTGTCTTTTATTTTAATGAGAACTCAATCCCTCAAACTAAGAGAAAAAAAAGTGTCCTGTGAAGATATTGGAGAGACTCCTTCTGTGACTCAGATCAATAGAGAAAGCTAACTGGTTTTTTTTATCAGTTTCTGTTTATGCACTTGCAAGCTGTCATATGTTACACCCTGTGTGTGAGTTACTGCATGTGCCCTTTCCCTGCCACTCTGCTCATCCCTGCCCCTCTCTGCTCCAGAATGTCCTTAGATGCCAAACACAGGAAATGGGGATCACTGGCAGTTTCCTCGACGAACACAAATCAGAGAGCATCCCATGCTTTAACAGATTGATGCCTGTGTGTCCAACATTTGGAAATATATGGGGAAAAACTCCTGTCCATTGGAGCAATGTTGCTGAGAGGATGCCCAGACCAGGAGCTCCATTCTGGAGAGGAGGATTGTTCTCCACCTTCCTGTAGAGCCATGGTTTTGGTGTCATGTTTGCTTCTACACAGTGTCTTCCTGAGGTACAATCTTGTGGACACACTGCAAGAGGTCTAGGAAAATTACAGCCAGGAAAATCATTCCCAGGCTGAGGTCTCTCCTGGTTCTCTCAGATCCTTTCCCAAGCTGATAACATGTTCAGCTCTGGTAGGGAGGTTTCTTCCCAAGAAGACAGTTTTGTCAAAATAGAATGGAATTAATAACATAGATTTAACACCTGGTGTTGTCTGTGGGACCCATCCTGAAGTTCTGTCCCAGAGGCATTTTCCCAATTATCCAATGAACTACTGTCTTGTCTTAGTTCAGCGGAACATCCTATAAATACGAATCGCGTTCTCAATAAATGCCTTCTTTTCCCCAAGGAGATCCGTGTTGCTATCATTGCTTTCTCTAGCTCAGTAGTGACAGAATCTGAATGAAGATTTACAAAAATTTTGCAGTGTAGTGACTGCCTAGAAAGCTGGTGCAACCCTGTTGCTCCCAGCAGATGGATTCCCACACGGGCCTGTGAGTTTGGGTTCAAAACCTGCAATTATTGTCCCGTGTTTGAATGCTGTCGTGTTAGTATCAGACCTTCCTTTGGAACAGATAGGAAAATCTCTGAAAGAGCAAAGTGTGCATTTGAGAAGGTATGTAGACCTGGTTTAAAGATAGTGTGGCTTGGAAGGATCAGATTAATTTCTGGAGACCTATGGAGAGGATGAACTTCATTTGAGAAGCTGTCCTGAGGAGACCAAGCACAGCTGAAGGATCTGCTGGCCTGGGAGGGTGGAAGGGAGGGTCAGAGACTACAGCTCTGAGATGGGACAAATGGCATATTGACCAGAAACAGGCAAGGGCCAGAGGCTCACTGTGAATGCCAGCAACCATGAATCAGATTTTGCTGCTCATGAGGCAGTTCCTTTTGCTGTTGTGAAGAAACAGTGGGCCTTAATAATGAAGTAATTAATATTCTTGTCGTTTAGGTAATTAGCTACAATGCTTCTTCCACATCCTCTGCCTTCCATGGAAGTCTCCTGCCTGAGGACTGTGATAGCTGATGAGATCTGTGGATTAATATAGAGAGCAACAGGCACTAAGCTATACCTTCAATCAGTTCAGGATCCTGGGGCTGAAAAATATTTATGCAACTGTTGGAGACTAGGAGCACTTCTTCCCCTCACCACGCAGAAAATTTAAGAGGCATTGATTACTAAAAAATTCTTTCAAGACAAATATTCACTGCAGAGCTGTTACCTCTTGTATAACTTTACAGCCAGCATAGAAAAAAATTTAAAATCTTTCAATGGTTTAGACTTACTATAATGCCTATTTTTACATAATTAGCTGAGATGGTGGTCTTACCAGGGTAAGAAACAGCTCTCCTATATGAGAAAGTGCTAAGCAGATTAAGACTTTTCAATTTGGGGTACAGATAAGTGAGGAAGAAATGACAGAGATCTATAAAATTAATCGAGCAATGGAAAAGTGCACAGAAGACAATTATTCACTTTTCCTCTAATGCAAGGATTAAGGGGAGTTAAATGAACAGATCACAGATTTTAGAAAGCATATAAAAAAGTTCACACAAAATGCAATTAAAACTGTGGAGCTCATTACCACAGGATGCTGGAGATGCTAAAAGTTTATGTGAGTTCTGGGAGTAACTGGAAAAAATGCCACAGAGATTCTTCTCCATGAAGGCACTCTACACATCTCAAAATTTAAGCTGCGACTCAGAGGAGTTTTGGAGAACACACTTTGGAAATATGACTCTTAGATATCTACTGCTTTCTTCTGTAGGAAGGAGGTAAAATTTCTTGCCTTGATATACTTTCAAGCTGGCCTGATGCAATCATCTCCTGTCATTATTAATAGATTTGCACCCACAGAGAGTTGCAAAGCTGACACACAACCATGGATATCTTGCTGTAACTAAACCCACTGTGACTGTTGTTGGCCATGGGATTGAAGCCACTCTACTAAACACACACTTCTAGTGAAGACCCACAGCAATGCTCTGCTCAGCAATGCCTCTCATGTTTCCATCCGTAAAGAACTAAAGGAACTCCTTTTATTTTAGTTTTTGTAATTATTCAACAAAGTGATTTGAAGGTAGAAAATGAATCCCAATGACCTGAATAGTAGAAAAGGAGGTAGAAAATGGCTCATGACTCTGATTTGGGTGAGACAGGAAGCTCTGAAGGACTAAAAAGGAATTGGCCTACAGGTGTAAAGCTGCTACACACCTCAGTAAAATCCACAGGACAGGCTGCAAGTGCTGGGTGCCAGGAAAGCTCTCATGGATGCCATGCAGAAACCTGATTTGTGTCACTTGTCCTCTCACATGACTGAGAATCAAAAGTTTCATGTCCCATGCACAACATGTTGGAATACATGTGATTTACGTTTTTTACAAAGTAAAATTCTGACAACATGTCATTATTCAGTTATAAGTAGTATTTTTTCCCCTCGTTGTTTTTTGACCTTTTTATTTTTCCTTCTTTTAACAAAAGAGGCATAGAGAGGCAAAATTGCAGTAAGTCTGCAGAGAGAGTGCTTATCCATGTGTTTGATGTGGTCTCCAGAGTGGCTGTGGCAGCATGTACAGCAGCATGGCAATCTTCCTGCCACTTCTGTTAAAAAGAAGCCTGGTGCTAGGCTTAGCTGGATTGCCCAGTGTCTTTTGCTAAGCAACAAAAGATATTCAACTGCTTTATTTCCATTGACAACATTTTCAGGAAGTTCACATAAAAAAATTAATGGCAGCAATTTTAGCAATCAGTTCGGTATCCAGTAATCAATTTAAAATAATGAAAAAAAAAAAAAAACAAAAAGAAAAGAAAAAAAAGGAGGTGGTGGGGTTGGATAAGTACCTAGATTATTAATGACTAATTAAATGCAAATTAAAGATGTAGTAGCCTAGAGTCCAGTCATGGAAATGTAACCATCAGATGATGTGGAAGCTGACTGTTTTGAGGGAATCTGATGAATGCAGGCTCATGGGAAGCTGTCACAATGATGAAACAAGCCCAGTCTGGGCTAATAGATTTATCTATTTCTACCTGGCAGATTATAATAGGATTTGGAGCCATCCTGCTGATCAGTGGGCATCTGCAGAAAGCTCATCACACAAAAAGTGTCATTTGAAGTGGATCGAAGGGGAATATTTTTTGGAGCTAGATATCTGGAGACATCATCACCTGAAGAAAAGCAGAGAAGGAAGGCTGCATTTTGGGGTATAACTTGCAGCAGATTGTCAAACCGTATGCAAAGAAGTAGCTAAAATAGCTGATATGCTGCTGTTGTCTGTTCATGAAGAATTCCCACAGGAGATTCCTTCCCTTCCCATTTCTCTGGAGACCTAACAGTGCTGCAGATCCTAGTGCTGCATATTTTTTGACTGAATGTATAGACATTTTGATAAACCTGAGGCTGAAATAATCAGTACTTCCAAAGCCTCCAAATCCTCCAGCTGAAATGCTGAAAGAGTCAGTCAGCTTTTCCAATTTGCTAAAGATAGGTGCTAAGAGAACACCCTTGGAAAGCTGGACCAAGTATTATTAAGCAGATTTTGCATATATGAAAAGTATTGAAAGGATTAGTTCTTCTAAAAAGAAAAATGTTTTTGAATCAATGCTTTCGTATAGAAAATGAACAACACTATTGGGAAAAACCATCAGAAAAAGCAATTCCCGTTTCCAAGAAGTCTAAAACCTGAAACAGCAAAATATAAAGTATAAAATGAAATAATATCAACCTTATCTTCAAACCAGAAAGTTCAAACTCAAGTACAGTTAAAGGGAGATTGTTATGTACATATAATACTGAAGAAATCCATGACAAAACAAATTTCATGCATAATTCCTAAACAAGGCTCACACTTCCTTCCTGTGGTACACCTACGGTCATGCTGGCCTGTCAAGAAATAAAATGTGCGAACAGTAAAAGGAAGGCATTTGATTCAGGTATCAACAGCACCAGGGGTCAAGGACAAGATTTTTGGAAAGTGCTAAGCAAACTGACCTGACATATCTAATGGCCAAAAAAATGTACAAGTAAATTGTTAACTCCAGAGTACCTACAGTGGCCCCTGGATTTGCTTTAACGATAGAAGGCAGAGTTGTGATCTGTGAGCCTTTAATTCAGTGAAAAACATAAGATAGTCTTAAAAAAAAATAAAAAGCTGGAGCCCTGGGATTGTATCCACCAATGGCACCTGATGTAAAGACATGCAGCTGCTGCCCTCCGTGGGAAAAGATGTTTGAAAAAGAGAGAGGCAAAAAAATAAAATTAATTGTGGTGTAAAGAAAACTCCTCACTCAACCCTTGATCTCTGTCGAGGGAGGGTCTGCAAAGACAGGGAGACCACAAATACTCTGCAAGTACTTCAGGCAAGTAGATCAACTTCTTGTCCTCAAATTTGCCTCTCACTTAGAGTGCAAAGTGCCAGTGACAAACAACAAACCATTTTAGAAACAAAACTGTTTTCCTCTTAACATAATGATACATGTTCTTCCACATGTTCTTCTGTATGTGCAACACACCACTTATAAAAGTGGCTTGTAGTGTATGGGACGTTTAATGAAATCTCCTTTGCTAGTGTCCTTCAGAGAAAAATTTAGGATCTTATTGCTCACATGGGACCTGAGCCAAAACCTCTTATTAAATTCCATGGGTGTTGGATCACAAAGCTCTAAAAAGTAATAGGAATAAATGGGGTCTCCTGGCTGACCATTCATTTTTCTTTAAAATAGAATTTCATATGCTTTGCCATTTTATGTACACACCTTTGGCTTTGGACCAAATCCTAACTAGCGTAAATCAGTCTCACACCACAGGTAGTGGAGCTACACAAGCTAAAAACAAGCCTGGAATTGGCCCACTGCAAATAAGTTATAGATTTACCTGCTTCTGTATCACACTACTAGTTCCTGTTATTGCTTTGTAAAGTGCTTTGGGAAATTAAGGGAGTAGTAGGAGCTACATTAAATTAGATCCCAGTCTAGTACAATCTGACCTGTATTTCACAAGGAAAGAACTTGCACTTCTGAAATGCTGAGCAATGATTTTTAGAAAGTATTCAAAGTAAGGTAGTTTAGATGGCTCTATGCTACCCTGTTCAGAACCATATGGGAAAATCTATTACTGGCAATTTTTTTTTCTCTCCCCTAATTACCATTAGTGCTAATTAGTAAGTATATGTTAGTTCAATCTCATTGTTGCTCCATAATGTTTAGCTGAAAATTACAGTAATGAATTCCAGTTTCTTCAGACAAATGTAATAAAATGGTGATTAATATTCCCCAGGGCTATGATAGAATATAATTCAGGGTGATCTAACATCAGGCTGTAAGTGAAAAGTTTGATATCCATCAGGTACTGAAGCTGGCACAGTAAATAAAAGATATGATTAGCAATGTGATGAAACACGGAGGTCACTGCCCTCTACTTAAATCCAGGTGCTGTGGCCACCAGGGCATGGACAAAATTGCTTGGATGAGTATGGACTGATGGTGTCCTTGTCTTCCTCTGGTTCAGTTCTTGTGCCTCTATTACTCTTGAAAACTGCCCATGTATTGAAATCCACCCACGTCTACTTCTGTATGGAATGAAAAAAGCAAACCTCCCATTTTGTTAAATAAAAAAATCTTTTTTCCATGGGTTTATGTAGGCTGTGCATACTTAACAAAATAGAATAGAAATTTAGCATAATTCAGAGACATCCAATGTCCTGTCAATACACTTACAACGAAAAATGTTGGGTCTCATCCCAGATGTGAGTGCCTGTCCAAGGTGCCATCCCCTCTCTTGTGACAGTATCACAGGAAAGGTTTATTTGGAATGACACATGGAATGACCTTGGCAAGGAGCCAGCAGGCAGGTGTCCACGAGAGGCTGACAGTCACTTATGCTGAGGAGCTGTGACAAATGGGCCAAGACCACACTGCTGAGCCCTCTTCCAGCAACAGACTTTCCAGGACAAATCTGAAACAAATCTGTTTGCTAGGGCCATGCAACAGGCTGAACCCACAAGAATGTACAGTGCTTTTATAAAAATATACATTTTCTGTTATCCTGTATATCCAAAACTGCCAAAATAACACTTTCTATAAGAACAGAGGGAGGTGCAAGAGTGGGAGTTCTTGATCTCACTCTGGCAATAATCCATACAAATTCATGCCCCAGAATTCTTACTTTACATAATCCAATTTATACACATATGTTCCTCTAGTCACATGCTGCCCTGACTGCTGCAATCAAAGGGGTTACATAGATGGAGAAAGGATATAAACCCAGAATGAATTCCACCCTGACCAGCTATCCTGTCACACTGCCTTGCACACCTCCACCCCCCTTCAGGTTCCATAAACTGAGAAATTAAATTTTAGAAAGGAATAACATAAGAGATGCACCAAACTCCACCTTTTATAGCAGAATTAGTTTTACAGCTGCAGATAGATCTTTAAAGTGAAAATGTACATGGAGTTTAAACTCTCAATTTCAAACTCTGAAAATTAAACTCCTTTCTATGATTTTAAAAAATGCCAAACAAAAAAGTCAATGTCCACCTCCCCTTAGGCCCAAGAAATTGCTGCTAAAACCAAAGTACATGAAAATAGGGTAACAGGATTGTCTTAATACTATAGGAGATCTGGAGCCCTCAGTGTTTCCATCCTCATTTCCCCTAGTGAATGAAAAAGCGCTTTTACAATTTTGCTGTAATAAAAAAATATTTTATAGGTGCTCAGGTGATGCAGACTTATGTCACAAAGAAGTGTAAAGTATGAAATGTCTTGTGCACATACACATCTGGGTGTATATCTGCAAATTTCACCAAGCTGAGAAACACTGCCCTATGCATTTTTTTCTTTGAAAACAAAATTTTCCTTCTCTCTCCATACCTGAATGTACAAAATGAAAAACCAGAAAACTTCCAGCTGTCTTTTGTTCAATGGTGTTGCACATCTGGACAATAAAGAGGTGAATTTAGCGAGGGGGCAGCTCCTAAACCCACACTTCTGGTATTGTGCAGCATGCCCTGAACCAGATGAACAAAGGCAGTGCAGATTTCACCCACCCTATCCCGTTGCAGTCCAGAGGGAAACCGTGGGAAACAGACACAAGGCTCCATTCCAAGAATGTTGTATCTATGTATTCTTTTTTTCTTTCCTTTTGTGTGCTGCAGCACACAAACATTGACTCTGTTGGGGGAATTGCATTGCTCCCCAACGAGTGGGTACCTGAGAACTGTTTTCACATGGACTTTACTCCTGTGTCACCTTACTCAAACCTTTGCCACCTCTTAGACTCCATTGAGAAAGGAACAAGTGACACATGCCAACTTGCTGCCCAAATCCCATGGGCTCTGAGGTCAACCAAGTGGCAAACAAAGCCATGTCTTCCTTGCCACTGACAAGGCATAGAAAGCGTGTCACCACCCTCCAGACCTGAGGGAAGAGACCATTATTTCAGCATTATCCACCTGCTGGAAGAAGCAAAGAAATGCCAAATGAAAACTAGGTTGTTGTTGTTTCTAACTGGCAAGGTTATACACAGGATATATACACAGAACTCTTGTTCTATGTATATATCCTGTGTATATTTATGTAAAAGCAAACGAACAACCCCCTGTGCTCTTGTTTTTGCAGTGGTGGGTATTTGCAGTGAACTGGAAAGCTGTTGGAGGAGAGATGTTACTAATTTGAATTCTAGAGCACTGTATTTGCTAACTAAGTAAAAAAGTAGAAGTTTCACATGTTATCTCAGAACATGTGAAAATAAATTGATGCAAATACAGGGCAGAGGGCTATCACTTTGTGCAATCATAAGGCAAACTCCATAATGACAACTGAAGGGA
The DNA here is from genome assembly GCA_013397075.1 of Rhabdornis inornatus. Taxonomy (NCBI): domain Eukaryota; kingdom Metazoa; phylum Chordata; class Aves; order Passeriformes; family Rhabdornithidae; genus Rhabdornis; species Rhabdornis inornatus. The sequence goes on from VWZS01006709.1 coordinate 1,034,656, forward strand.
CAAGTGTATGAAAAAATCGTAGTTTCCTAGCACAGAATTAATGATTTGTTTATAATAAAAAACTGCAGAGTATAGAGGTTTGGGCTTTTTTTCTTTTTTTTTCCCCTAAAAAAAATAAAAATTGTTCTATTGTTTTGACAAATTCCCTTCTGCTGATTTTAAAAACTGTATAAAATGTATTTTTTCCCCTTCGATTGCAGAAAAAATTCCTTCCTGTTCATTGTGTCTGGTGTGTCAAAAGAATGGAAAACTTACAAGGGTGAGAAATGTTTATCCAAAGTCCTTATTTCAAAAAGCAAACCGTTCAGCTTTTAAATTGTATTAACAGAAGACATATAATGCTCTATAAAAATGTGTAACCACACAGAATAAGTGGCTTTCCTGACTTAGCCCTTCCAGAAACTAAGAAGCACTAAAGTCTCCTATGTAAGCACTCTCCCCAGTGTCCTTCCAAAGCTGTTGCCCCATGACACCATGACACCTGTTAAAATACATGTATGTCTGTGTGTATATATATATATACACATACTGTTTTTCTGGGGTTTTTTTGGTAAAAGAAAGGCAGAGAACTTTTGTTTGTGTCTAAAGAATTTCTCAGTAGAGTTTAACACAATGCAAGCTAAGAGTGTGAAAGAAAACTAAAATGTGATTAGAAAGAAATCCCAGAAATAATATCCAAGGTGTGCCCTGCAGCCAAGGGGAGTCTGCTTTATCACTCAAATAGCACATGGACAACAGAGATTTTATCTGTGTTAGAATGATTGTAGAGAGTGATCAACAGAAGGTCAGGAGAAATTTCAACTATAAATATTTGTAATCACCCACTATATCTTTCTAAGGTGTCCAGTAAGGAAGCCTGTATTATTTTATCTGGTGATCTGGCTCAAACTTGATTTCTTGAACATAAGAACAGTGGGATGATGCAATCCAGAGTCCCTACAGAGTAACTGGGAAGAGATTTTTCAAGAGAAAGCTCCAGTTTTGCTAACACTGATCTTCTAGCACTCAAAATTGACCATAGAAGTTAACTACCATGCGTTAATTATATTTAGGAGGCAATGATTAAGTAACCTACTCAAATAGTTTACCTCCTGCCTTCAAGGCTTAATTCTTCATAACATAAATAGATAAAATCTGAGCTGCATTTTCACTCGAATATTTTGACTTGCATGTTGATGTGTGGGAAGATTTTACCCAAGCAGCTGCTAATGTAGTAAATAATGAAAACAGAAGCAAAATTATAAATATGGATTGGCAATTAAATACATACAATATATAAAAAAAAAGTCAATGGATAAACAGGGAAAGGCTTTCAAGAGGAAAGAATTATCTTAAAAACACACAAAAGATACTAGAAGTCTGTGTCACAATACAGGTCCAAAGTCTTGAAGTTTGCCCAGGTCTGCAAGAAAGGACTGTGTACACAGGGATTGGGTACTGCTCAACAGAATATGCCTGTTTATCAGTTTTATACCAGACACATTTCTATGCTTTTTATGAGATATATTTACTTAATTAGCAAGTTACTGGTTAAAATGAGAAATTAATGTACTATAAAATGTAACACAATTGGATACCTAGTCAAAGACTTTTCTAAGCAATAGCATTTGGGATGCTGAGGGCAAAAAGGAAACCATTAGGAACAGGAATAATCTAAAGTAATAAACTATTTTTTTAACCTTTTGAATCCCTTCACATCTAGTGGAAAGTACAGAAATATTGAAAATTTTTCCCCCAAAATTACTTTCAGCACAGCTTCAGTTCAATGTGTGATAGATAACCGAGGAGAGGGGAAAAACGGAAAAAATACAGAACTTTGATAGAGTTGGTAATGAAGTCTTACTCATCACAGCTTCAGCAGAAGGCAATGAAGGAAACAATAGAGGTTCCTGCTATTACTGCAGATAGATTTCCCCTTATTGCATATCCTTGAGCCTCGCTTGTAGTGGAAGAAGGAGAAACAGCAAGTTCCTTAAACAAAAGCCTTTTGGTGGGGTGGGGACAGAAGCTGGTTACACTGCTAAAATATCTATGCATTTCATGTACAGCTGAGTGTGCAAAAGGGTAAAGCTGTCGAGGGAGAGCTCACTCTGACTTACTGATGTGCTCCAAGTTACAGCCAAGAGTTTTTATCCAATTTTCCAACAGAAGATGAGCAGACGGGCAGCATCTACATGGGTATACAGGTTCCTTAGAGGTTTGTCTGCACAGGGGTGAGAAGCAGTATTGGCTGCCCAGGTACCCAAGCCACATTGCAATATTCACCTCTTATTCCTCAAAAATATAAGTCTGAGAAAAATCAGAGGCTGTTTCTGTGCTGATGCCTGCAGGAAGATGGTGAAGAGTTCATTGAAAGTCCTCCTGGGAAGCAGGTGGGATGTAAAGCAGCACCACTGGGTAGGTAGCAATAGAAAGCCATGCTCTGTGCCAGGCCAGCAGGGCTTTGAAACAGAGTTTTGGCTGTGCCACAGACTTGATGCAGCAGTTTGATGGCTTCAGCTACAGCAAGGCAATCAGGGGAAGGTGCTTTGAAAAGCATTTTTAATTAATCTAGTTTGCAGAGAAACATTTAAACTAAATGCCTCCATGTCTTGCTGGCCATGCTCCCAGCACAACACAGGCAAGGTGGCAAAGGCTCTGCACTCAGCTCTGGCAGAAACACACGGCAGCATTTGGAGATATGTTTTCAAGCACTGTTGACAAAATTCCTTGGGGGAATCAGGACTCTGCTCAGTCAATGAAAGCTCACTTGACAAATGAGGGTCCCTGGCCCTACACACTTCAGTACTGGTTGGTCAATTCTTTGTGCATTCCTTTCCTCCCTTGGCAGTGAAGCTTGTGGAAGGTTCCCTGCCCATAGCAGCAGGGTTGGAATCAGATGATCTTTAAGTTCCCTTCCAGCCCAAACTGTTCTATTTTTTTTTTCTATGATTCAGCACCAAGCATTCTTGTACAGATAAAAGGTTTTTAGACTTGAGATTAGACTGGGTCACATTGTCCTTGAAACTAAACATCAGTCTGAGGCAGCACACTTTCCTCCCACAGTGAGCAGAATAGCCTCTAATCAGCCAAAGCATCTCTTCCTCTCTTGTTCAGAAACCTTTAGGAGAGAGTATTGCTGCCTCTTCCGTGGTGCATTGACTCCCAAGAAAAATGCCCCTTCAGTTGAAATTGCTTCTACTTTGAATTTTGTTTCAGCTTGCAGGCCCTGAAGTTTAAAACAGTGGTTTTACAATCTAATGTGCATTAGTAAATTTAAATGTAATTACAGTTCTTGGTTATAAAAACCTCTTTATTGAGAGTTTATAATGTCAATAAAGTATGCCAACCATACTGAACTGTCACTGGACTTCTGGGATTTCCATTGGTGCAAACTAAGTCCTGAAGAAGTTCCTGCAGCATGTGTATAGAAGCCTTTAATTCACCTTCTCTATTTCTAACTCCGTTGTGTTGGCAGAGGGCTTGGTACCCTATGGGAAAAGCAAGGAAACAAATATCTAATGGAAGCTTCTATATCCTTTCCGTACTAAAGGCAGCATCTGCTTCAAGGACAGACAAACTACAGCTTCACTGCTGAGTTTTCCCAAAGTCTGCTGAGTAGTGAAGCATTTTTATTATAGCTCATAGTGGTGTCTTACAAAAGGCACTGAGGATTTGGGAGTGAGGGGGAGGGCTTAGGATAACAGCTTCAAGGCTGAGAAGTTACTGCACCATGTCTGTCTCCAGACCTCTGGCAACAAAAACTAGATGGATATTGAGCTTCAGAATGTAAAAGAGTCAAAGAGTGCCTTAAAGACAGCATCTCAGACTGCCCAGTGCTGTGGAGACTTGGCAAAACTTTCACTGATAATCTCCAGGCGATGCCCCAAGGAAATTTGCCCACTTTACCACTCCTGTGGAACTCCAGAGAAACTATAATGAGCTCATCTTATCCTGACATTTGGACAGGCACACTGCCTCAGATTTGTTTTTTACTGATTCAATTTATTGCCCACATGCAAAAAAAAGGTAGTGAGCCATGCAAGATCAATCTTTTTCCAACATTCAAAACTGATTATCATATGAGCCTGGCCATCCCCTTTCTGAAAAGCCCAGCAAGTAGTATCACAGGAGTCTGCTGTCAGGTTTTTTCTGGTTTAATGGGATCATGGTGTGCAAACATTAGATGTTAGCCAACAGCAAGTGGAATGACTACAGGCCTGAAGTGTAATCACACCCAGTAATTTCCAGGGAAGGCAAATTATTAATTTATAACTAGTCATTCTTTTCAATTACAGGGTACTTTTCTTGGGAAGCTGTTTTCTCACTGATCTTTCAGCTGCAATGTGCCCTCCGTTGCCCTGACACATTCAGATGCTCTAATAAGCTGGACTTTGTGAAAATGGTAATTACTGTGTGTTGGGGCTGAAGAAAGCCTCAGAGATGAGAAGAGATACGGGCCTCCAGAGCAGTAAACATTTCCTTAATATACCCTATCATCTTCCATCAGTCTGTCATGTGACCTTTAAAGTTCATAATTTACTATGAAATTCATAATTATGAAAGTTTGTAATGTACTATGAAAGATAACTTCTAATTTGTATTATCATACTGTTGCCGAATTACTGCTTTCTTTCAATGATGCACACATTTTGCCAGCTTGTTAAAAAAGACCTTTTTTAGAGTTTACTGAAATTCAAAGGAATAAAAAAAGGTATTCCACTTCTGAAGAGTTTTGTGATTACTCCAACTGCATACACCTGTTCCTTGAGTAATTCATGTGCCTTCTCAGTACTAGGATCTGAAATGGAAATATTTCAATATAGGGAGCAGGATATAGGCAGAGTCTGAAGTCAAAAGACAACAAAGGGAAACTGACCCTGAGGTGGACATGTTTTTTTGTGATGTGTCTGAGGTGAGCACAGACTGGATGGACAAATAGAAACAGGTCAGAGGCCTGAGCTCTGCCAGGCCAGGGCTTAACTGAAGCTGCACAGCACTAGCCAGGATTTCTCATAGTTGAATTTTAGACTGCCATCAAGCACAATAATCACATTGTAACTTCATTCTGAGGAGAAGCAGACATGCTCTGAGCTGTGTTACTTTAAAAGGAACAACCATCAGGCCCTATTCTCTTCATGGGTCATTGTAGGACAGACAGACAGCACTTGAATATCAGGGTAAATTTTGAACTTCTACTCATTTTCCATAGCCCTCTATTTGCTAGAATATGACTGTGGAATAGGGGTAAGGAAACAGCAAGGGCTGCTGTAAAGTAAGCATGATCTGAACCACTTGTGCAAATTGGAGAAAAAGGGCCCTGGATTTTGAGATGGGCACCACAACCACATCAAAAAGCGCAACTGCAACAGCGCTGAGAGAAATGTGCAAAGCAGATTATTCTTCCTCAAGATTCCAAGAAAGGGAGGCCTAGGCAACCTCCTAGAATGCCTCTTGGATGCCATCATGCAGCACATTGGATTGGATTATAAAATTGCCAAGTGACTCCCAGAGATTTGATAAAGCTAACACTCACTCTGCATTGACTGATGAGCAGCTCACATCCCTTGCTGAACTTGGACTGGTTCAATCTCAGAGGCAAGGACTTGCCACAGCACTTGCATAAATTATGACTGACTCATGATATTATTAATCACTCTGCTGTGTTGTAAATTCATTCTTTTTCCTCTGTTCCACCACACCTACCACAGTAGCTCTACAGGAAGCTGTAAGCCTTTCCTGGTCATTTATATGATTGGGGGTTTTAACTAATTTTTGCCAAGTCCCAAATTCTACAAACAAAACCAAAAGCCATCCCACAGTATTTGTTACAACTGTGAGTTGATTATCAGGGTGCTGGGATACTTTAAGAAACTTTAGGTTTTAGGAATTGCCCAAGACAATATTTATCTTGTTGTCAGTAAATGAAGACTAAATTCTCTTAAGCAGTCTTTAAAACAATGTTCTCCTTCCTCCTCTCACTTTTATCCTTCCAAAGTGCCACAACAGGGCTCTTGGCAGAGCTGAAGCATACTGATGTACAGAAGGAAACTATTTGTCTGGATTTCTCTTTACTGCATCTGTGCAGTACAGATGCTGTCTCTTCAGCATGGAGATCCCTTTCATAATGGCTAGAAAAGAAGTTTTCATTACATTTTTTCCTCTTATTTCTTTGACAGATATTACCACCATTCCAGATCTGGTAATTTTTGGATTGAGAACAGGTTTCTTCCCAAGTGTTATTTAATCCTCACAACTGTGGATCATTTTTACAAGAATCAGTTAGAAATCCCACAGGTTCTAAAACCTGTTAAAGGTTATAGAGACATAGAAGGCTGGGTTGGAACGTGATCTCCAAGAACCTGTCTATTTTATTGCTTCCAAGGGGCTTGTCAGCTTCCTATCGAAACACAGTTCAGTAATTGCAGAGTGAATAAAAATGAGAACATAGCTTTTTATTAGCACTAAATGATCAGGTTTATTGGCATTAGGGATCTTCTTTATACTATTTCATTGACACAAGCATATGCTGAAAGGCATCTCTATTTTCCAATAACACATTACTACACATACTAAAACAACTCACTTCCCAGTATTAACCTGTAACGTTACTGATCATTTGGAATATGCCTCTATTATATCTAATTTCTACTACCCCCACCAAAAAGGTATTTACCTATTTTTAAAATTTTACTTAAACTAAGAAATAGCAAAAAATATGTATAATTATTTAATCTATGGTTCTAAGATTTTCTGAAAGAAATATTTCACAGTAGGGCAGTACTGAGGGGAACTTTAATGGTATTTCAGACAAACAAATTTTAACAATTCCCATTAGATCCTTTCCCATTACTTATGGAATCCACAATAATCCCTCTTCCTTTCATAATGATGTGTCTTATTTGCACCACACTTCTGAGACCAAGCATAGCGCAGACAGATATGCAGCACCTGATGCAAGGACAAAAGAAAAGAAATTGCTATCATGAGGTAAAGGGGTCCTTAACTGGATTGTAGGACTGTAATTTCAAAACCTTGCTAGTTGCTGACCTGTTGGTGTGTGTAAAACAGAACTCTCTCGGAGTCCCTCAGAGAGAGATCAGAATGCAGGGATTGAATTGAAACCTTTGGAGAAATTAAAGTATATTAAGCCACACAGACATAAAATAGAAGTGTAAGCTTTAGTTTTCAGTGAGTAGAAATATTATTAAGTCACACAGATATGAAGTAGAAGTTTAAATTTTAAGTAAGAGTATGTTTTAAGTGCCTTAAAAGACCAAAAGCCTTAGAATCTGGTACAAAGTGTAAGCCTCGGTAAAAGTTCAGAAACTTAGCTCCAGACATAATGAAAACATTAAAAAAACATAGTAAGAACATTGTTTACATTTTTAAGAGAGAACAGATAGAACCATTTGTGTGAATAGATAGAGATACATGCACAATTGTGCATAAGGATTAACACCACTTTCGTACTGTAGAACTAGAATTCTAATAGGTTTAGAAGAAATGTTTTAGGCTTGTGTTTTTAGGTCATTGGGTAATTAACAAATAAAAATCTTTGCATTGGAGTGAGAGCTCGCTCTCTCCCTCTCTCTTCCTCCACCATCATCATCATCATCATCACTACTACCACATGGGAGAAGAAAAAGAAGAACATGAAGAGAAGAAGAAAAAGAAATACTGGGGAGCTCCTGCCTCTGCTCAGGACTCTGCACCAGAGAGCTGCTGCTCCTGCCTCTGCTCAGGACTTTATACCAGGGAGCTGCTTCTATTCAGGACTCTATGCCAGAAAGCTTTTAGCACGGACTTTAGGCTTGGGATTCTCTGTCTCGGAGACGGATGTGCTTTTAAAATAAAAAATTTTACAGCAACCAACAACTGCTCTTGCTTCTTTGAAGACTTAAACCCATAAAAATCTCCACTTAACCCTCCCTAAAAGGATTTTCAGTGATAAAATTTCTACTATTTTCTTCAGACAACAATTTCCACAATATAAGTCTTCTCTCAATAGATTTTTTTTCTCCATATTGAGAAGCCTTTTATATATTTTTGATGATATGTCTTCCTCACACCTGCAGCCTTCTGCATTTTTTCTTTTTTTACCCTTCACTACCTCATTTTCATTATCTTCACTTGTTTGAGTATTGTTTTCTAAATCCTGACATTTTCCATTGGTGCCCCTGATATCTCTGTAATATTTATTTCCTTTGTATCAAGTATCATTTCAGTTACATATGACCGAAAAGACTGAGTCCAGAGAGAGTAGATGTTTTGCAATGCATTTCTTTATAAGATTTAACAAAGTTTGAACTTCTAGAAATATTTGCCTGAGGCTTTTTGGGACAATATTCATAAAAGGAAAGCCAGGAGTCATCTGACCTCTCATTGAGAACTAAATTAAGGAAAACATGCCTTCAAAGCTTGGTCTGAATTTTCATGATCTTCATTATTTTCTGATGGTTCTAATTTTAGCTGTCCTGGTCCATCACACAGCCAGGTGGCCAGTCAAAATGAATGAACCTCCAGTTCCCAAGATCAGAAGGAAACAGAAGAATAAATATGGAGCATCCTAACAAAAGTCCAGAGGGAAGTACCAAATCCTTCAGTGGAACCTCATTTGTGGCACACTGCAGTAACTCAGTGTGGAACCACTTCCTTCCTTGCCTTTGGCCAGAGATTAACCACAAGAGAAACCAATACAAGATACCCCACTGAAAGGAAAAATAATGTCCTGCTTTGCATAAAGCGACATTATATCATGGGAACTACCAGAGAGTTAATAACAGTTGAACAAAGGCAAAAGATTTATTTAAGCAAAAAAGGCTGAAGCCAGAAGTAGTCCAGAGGTCACAGAACTTTTCTCATGTTCCCCCACAGACTGACTACTTGGATTAGAAGAAAAGAAGCCCACAGTATCAGTAGCCTGAAACGTACACCAATTGTAAATTAATTTCCATGATGCGTCTTTTTAATTTACTAAGTTTCGTTTCCAGGATTAAAAAAAAACCAAAATATTTAGAAGCAGTTTTTCTTCTCACAATATGCCTTTTTACGAAAAAACCCGAATACAAACAAACAAACAAACAAACCAAACAAAAAAAAAACACCAAAAACACCCAAACCAAACAAAAAACAAAAAAAACCACCCCTCACCAACCAAAAAAGAACCCAATCAAAGTCAGTGCTTAGGAATGCAGGAAGAGTTATGGGATTTTGGGATTTTAAATCTCTGAAAACACAGAGGTCATGTGAAGTGCAACTGGGATGCATTTACTTGGATTTTTTGAAGAATGCAATAGATTTGCATGAGAATTACTCCAGAAACTATTACATTTAATTTTTTATAAAGTGTGTGGGAGTTGGAAATGAACATTGTTATTGCATTTAAAAGCTCTCTTCGGGATTTCTTTGACTGCGTCTCTTCTGAACACAACAGTCTGAAAAGATATGAGTAACTCAGAGTTGTAGGAATATTAGCACTCCTGGCAGGCAACCTTCCCAAAGCTGAATTTAGACTAAGGTTTTGATTCAAAAGGAAAACTGTCAGCCCTCTTGCTCACCTCGTGTTTAAATGCAGGGGACAGATTAGCATCTAAGGCTCTTTGCTGATTTGCAAAGTGGATGAGTGAAATAATGTACAGCCTAAACCAAAATATTTTTCTTCATCCCAGAGCCTTCTGAGTAGTTCCATTCACTAAAGAGTTACCTCTTTGTGACTCCATCCTTTTCTTTGCTACTGAACCCTTCAGATCCCCAGAGCTGAACATGCAACCTCTAAGCACTTTGCCAGCCAAGTGTCCTGGCAAAGCCACAAAAAGGGAGCAAAATCTCCAACCTGCTACACTTGGCTGTGCTATTGATCTGCTCTCTGAGTGGGTGATAATCCCTCAGCAAGTTGCTGGGTGGAAAAAAACCTAACCAAACCAAACCTAACCAAACCAAACCAAACCAAACCAAACCACACCAATAACCAATCAAAAAACCCCACCACACACACACAAAAATACTGATTTTAAGAGACTGATTCTTTCTGGACAGATAATTATCTGACTGGGCTCTAATTTGCAGAAGAAAATAAAACACTGGTTTTAGTGGAATGTTGCCTTTTTGTTTTAATTTATTATATCAGATGAGATGCTTTTTATATCATCTAATTTTCTGTTCTCTCAAAAATCTGAGTTGTAGTTGTATGTTCTTCAGAATTACAGAGTGACACATTTATTTGAGAACTCTAAAACTCAGAGAAATAATTGAAGTTAAAAACAAAAAAAAATCTTGGAAATAGTTGTCCAATTGCTCAAAAAGTGGCAGGATTACAAGAAACCTTTGAAATATGGAGACTGAGATATAAGCTACTGTTACAGGATTTTTACCAGTTCTATCATGTGATGGTATGATTGCTTCCCTTTTGACTTGTAAAAATTATGAGGGGAAAAAAAGGACAGTAAAGCATAAAGAAAGGAGGTAAAACCAAGAAAAAGAAGAAAAAAAAATGTAAGAGTGGAGAAAGTAAACATGGGTAGGGAAAAAAGTCATGCCTAAGATTATTATTTGATACTCTTCTGGGGAAAGAGGACTTAAACTTTATGAAAGCTTTACTCCCTGCTATTTAATCTCTTGTGTAGAGTAACTATGGTAATTGTAAGGGCCGTAGTTAAAGATAAAAGTCATTTATGGGAAGTCCCTTTGATTTCTAGTCACTCTCTTTCATTTTCAAGTAAATCATGAGTTGTTAATGGAAATATTTCTGGAGAAAGACAGTTTTTTGCCCCTTTTCCCAAAGATCACTGTAAGAATTACTATAGGTTTACACAAAAGAGCCTCAGCCCACAGTCACTCACAGAAATAAAACCCATTAGTACAAAAAGACCAGAAAGGACAGGTAAGGACAGCTGGACTCAAAATCACAAGTGTGAATTTTCTAACACACTGGAAAATCACTTCTTTTTGTTACTCCTCCTGTCCTTGCAAAGCCCAGACTGATCCACAATTTCTATCCCTTACACAGCAAATGCATCATTCTCACTCATGCACTTATGAATATGTTATAAATTGTGACTAAATGTAATTATGTAAATGATAGTCATTTGTTTGCTGTACAGATTAATGTTCTGCTTCACTGGGGTCCCAATATGGAGCAGCAGAAGTTTGAGCTTTGCAGCTGTGCCTCTGTGTGGTGCTGCCTCTCATGTAAAAATTAAAATGAAGATGGAATTTGTCTTTTGCTTAGGGGGAACAAAACAGACCATCCCTGTGTTACTTAATACATTATCTATTACTTTCTCCAGGTAGCAGAATCAATCACCTTTCCCAGTGGTGGTAAACTCCCAGGGAATAATTTCATACATCTCCAGCTCTATAACACAATGTCAATGTGTTAATTGGAATCCCAAAAAAATGGATTTGCTTTTCTTAGTGAAGCTAAGCTTCCTTTGTCAAACTGGGAGCTGTCAAGAGACATGAGAAGTAAAGTTCTGCTACACTGAGAAGATATGGCTAATAAGGATTTATGTAAAATGAGTTTTCCATCCTGTGAAGGGTTTCTTGATAATTAATACGTTGTGCTATTTTGCATCAGGATTATTCTGAGAGCTTTAAAGGGTGGGGAGAGTGTCTAACAAGAGAACCTCTTCCAAAAAGCAAATACCTGTGTGCTTCATAAATTTGCACTCACATGCTTAAGACAAATCACATTAGCAATTCTGTGTATTTTGACTTTTTTTCCTCCCCTTTTAGAAAGTTGCCTGATAGGTCTGCCAGAAGTAGGCTGCTCTCAGGCTGATGCCATGTGAAGTCCCAGATCTGACTAGTTTTTTAAAGTTAGGCTGCCCATTTCTCTTGTTTCAACCAGTAACCTTGTAAAGCAGACTGAATGCAGCTTCATGTAGTTACAGTAACAGTCCCAGCATTCATAATACAGTTATCACAAAGTGTTTATATTCAATTTTCTAATTATGTCTTTTGAATTATATATGTCTCTAAATAATAAAGAGGATGCAACATAAGTAACTCTAGGGAGGGAGGGGTAACATCTGACAGAGTTAAAAGACTTATAAAGGTAGCAGCTATTTTGTTAGAAGGGTGACCAAAAGATACACAATTCTCTCACAACAGTTCCTTTCACTGACAACATCAGTCCTGAGAGTCACTGTATTTTCAGCACAGCATAACAATGAAGACAGGAATAGGCTGCCTACACAGTCTAATGCTCTATTAGCAAAAATTCAATGTTCAGGAAAAGGAAAATTGTATTTCAGGACTCTTGCAATCTAGTAAAATGAAAGAGCCTCTGTTGCTCTGCATTTCAAGTTCATGGTGTCTTCCAAGGCCCTTTGCACAGAACTTTAGCCCTTCATTATTTAATTAATCTTCTATTGATTACCCTTGTATCCCTAGAACTCATCACTGACTTTCTTAGGTCATCTTTCTTATTCTAAACCCAAAAATTTCTGTCTATACAATAGGAAACAAAACAAACCAAAATATTAGATAGTGACCAGTGTATCTTGCTGGTTCCTCATATAGTTCTAGGTGATGTCGTAACACTTTAACACCTTAGGAATAGGCTGTTTGTAAATTACTCAGAGCCTCTTAGGTGAAATACAGTGCTGAGTTCACAGATATTACCCTTACAAGTCTTACTTTGAAGGAGTATGTCCAGGGTATTTGGAATATTTACAAAAGCCACCCACAAGGGGAAGAGATTAGTTAAACTTTTTTTAACATATTCCTGGTTGATTCATGAGGATTAACATACATTATCTCATTACGTACATACACAGTGAAAATTACAGGAGGGCAATTCATACAGCACGTTCTTCTTTTATAATTTAACAGAAAATATCCTTTATCCTCATTTTAATCTTCCCCTACATCATGCTCAGATGTTAATCAGTGTAGAGAGCCTGCCTCCAGTCAGCCTGGATCCCTTTCTCACAGTATTTGCACACCACAGAGAAGAACATTTGTGCAGCCACAGCAGAGCTGACCCACTAGGATGCTCCAGGAGTGCAAACAACTCAAATATTCATAAAGCTGCTAATTTATGGCAAGTGCTTGTCTTCCATCAGGGTTTTCCCTCTGACTGCATGCAGATTCCAAGTGTAATGTGTCTTCTTGCAAAGAAGAACTGGAAGAATTTAGTGTTTCAGGAAGTAAAAATAGGAAGAGGGAACAATGCCTCAGCTTTCCATGCTTTCCCTAGGGGAAATATTTTTCCATGTTATTATTAATCCTATACGCATCTAGTGATGCTTGAATGATTATTTGGTTAAATAACTATATATTGCTATTTGATTTTTCATCAAACATGCACAAGTAATTATGCTCTTCAAAAATATGTAGTTGATAATATTATTCTTTGTAAACATTGTTAAATGTCAAATATTTTAAGATGTTATACAGTAATATAATTTTTTAATGTTTGTCACTTCTCATTTCCTAACAATGAAAACATGCATTTCCTTTTCTTCCATTAATGTGAAAGAAAGCAATGCAAAGAGACAGAATAAAACTTTCAGCACTAACTAAGGGATCCTTGTGGCAATAAAAGCGTTTTTTGTGAGAAGAGTCCAGTAAAAACTATTGCAAAACAGTTGCACTCTAAGGGTTGGCCTGAGGGCACTGGTTCCAGTCCTTTCCAGGTTGTGAGTTAGGAAAGGTACAATAGATACTGTCAACAAGAGGCAATCTGTAGTGTGATCAAATAATGTTCAGGCTACAGATTGGAATATACAAACTGATAACATCTTTAAAAGTAAAAAAAAAATGTAAAGAAAAAATCTAATAGCAGCATTTGGCAGATGAGAGAATGCTAGATGTGAAGTGGGCATACACTTCAAGCTCTGCACAAGCCAAGCTGTGAGACTGCAAGCCAGGTCTATGCACACTCTCTTGCCAATATGCCTCAGCCCTTCTCTGGAAGGCAAATCATATTGATGGTAATTCAATCCTTGGCTCTTTGGCTAAAGGTACTGATATTGTTTTACTTTACATCATAAAGTAAGTTGTTTTCAGTACTTTGGATCTAGGTCTGAGATCTGTACTGAAGATCAAAAGGCAAGGGCACCTAAGAAGTTCTGGTCACCTGAGATAATTGGCTGCTTTGGCTTCATGCCAGGCTTGGGATTCTGGTTCTCAGAAACTCAGGAGTCCATTTGGAGAATAAAGCCTTCCTAACAGGGTGGGAAATGTGTATTTTTAAATTCTGCTGGGCTGCAAGTATCAAGATATTTGTGACAATGACACTGGCTAATTTTAGTTATCAAGCTAAATCACTGTCAGCCTGAAAAAGCTGCAAAGAAATGCTAAGGTGATAAATGACTTCAGGTCACCAAAAACGTGGTGAGTCTGCTCTGACTGCTACACTGACTGCTGCAGGGCCCACAGGCTTCCCATGGAATCCATCAGCTCCAGAGTTTTCCAAGGAAAACTGCTGCTTCTCTGTGTGAAAGCTCCCAGTTCCCCTGACTTCCTTCAGGCTTGGCTTTGCCTCTTTACCAAATTCTCCATGCCAGCTGTAGAGAGCTGTGCTTTAAACAGCTCTGGCAAAATGCAGCTGGGAATGCTGGTGTTCTGCTGCAGGGACGTTCGTGTCAGGCATTGCTGAGCAGGCACTGGATGAAGCACATCCTGTAGGCACCTTGGCTCTAGAGCTGGGACTACTGACAGGGGAAAGCATTCCAAATGGAAACAAACACGAAAAACCCCTCAGAACAGCCAACAGCTCAGCGTAAACTGGGAAAAAAGTGAGAGGGGAGGGGAAAGAGCAACAACAACAACGACAATATTTTCATCAGCAAGAGCCATGAGTAGAGAAGGTTAAAGCCCTCCGACAAGGCCTGAAGTGCAGACCTCATGGCAGAGAAAAAGAACATCATGTACATCAAAGGGTTTGACTTCTTAGAGTGTTTAGGAGCCTAACACGTACTACCATACTGTGCATAGAAAGGGGACACGGTGGGAAGTTTGTTTTTTGGCAGGGGCGGGGGGGAAGAGGAGAAATGTTTGATTATTTTGGGGGTTTTGAAACATATAGTTGATTTAGAGTTCAGAAAACCATCTTATGAATTTGGGAACCTACACAAATCCCTAATAAGAAACTTGTCTGTACTGTTAGGATGAGACAAAACTTTCTTCTCAGTCACGAGCACAGGACTCAATTGAGCCTTTACAAAGAGATTTCAGGAAGTCACCTACAAAGCTGAAAGTAAAGATGGACACAAATGGCAGTACCTGTGTAGTGAGTAACACCACCAGCCCAGAGACTCAATGAAAAGGATTCCATGGTGGATGCTAAGGGGAAACAGTGGTTGAAAGTACTTGTAACATCAGATGAGAGCTCTGCCATTGATATCTCACATTTTGAAAGGAAGGCATGTCCAGGTAAAGAGCTGGAAAAGACTCGCTAAGAAGAAAACCAAAACAAAACCAAACAAACGAAAAAAGAGAAAGAAAAAAACCCAAACAAACCAGTCACAAAACTAAGACAACTGAGCCCTGAGAAATGACAGAATTGAAACCAAGATGATCACTTTCTAAACAATAATGTTGCCCAAAGGCTCCCCTGTCCTGATCTCAGAACACAAGTACCAGGACACTGCTACAAACACTCAATAGGGCGCTTATTTGAAACTACAGGTATTATCTTCAGGTTCATTGCCTCTAATATCATACTCAGTCTGTGTATAAAGTATTAGAGCTTAAATAAAGTGACACAAAGCAGTTAACTCAGTTTATGTGCAATTCAACAGCTAAGATACACAACATGGGCTAGATAGAAGCAGACACTGAAGGAAGAAAAATTCCTTGTCTTTGAGGAATTACAGAACTGCAACTGAGACAACAAATTATTTTCTAGCAGGAAAATGGAGAGGGTGAAATAAATGTAAGTATGAAATAAGTACATTAGGTACAGAGAAAAGACAACATCAAATTGTAACACTCCAAGTCAGAATTGCAATCCGCTCCTGCATGTAACAGAGATTACTTAATTTCCATGCCCGAATCACCTTGCTGTTTACAGAGCACATAGTCAGGAAAATTTTGTAGGCACCAGCTTGAAAATAGGGGCTTCTCTGTCTAGAGATATTTTAGTAGGTGATGAGGGCTCTCTTCAAAGGCAGGCAAGGAAAAGGACAGAGTGAGTCCAACATGTCTCAGCAGGGCAGCTCATTAGGGGCAGAGGGGAAGCACTCGACCACAGTGTGGAGAGACCCGAAATCTGCAGGCAAAACAGCTGGGGCTGATCTCTCTCGTGTGGGTCCAGCTGTCACCCCTCAGCCACTCTAAGCCACTTCCCCACTAACTTCTCAACATTTCCCATCTCCTTTCAACCTTGTTTTTGAACTTCTCAGCATGAGCTGGCCAAACACAAGGGAGGGAGCACTAAGTGCTCTCCCCCTGCACTCAGACTTGGAGAAGGTGGCTTCTGTCTCAGAAGTGTCCTTTCCCCTTTGCACACAGGTACTTCTGCCAGCACCTCCTCTGTTTACGTGGAAAGCCCTGTTCTTTACTTGCTGATTTGTGGGGTGCATGTAATCAACCATACATATACTGTATGTATTACAATAATCAATAATAATAATAATAATAATAATAATAGTGAGCATGTACTGAAAGAAAGAAGGAGGAGAATCTTTAAATTTCCCATAGCATAATAACTACATGTTGATTTTATGTATTAGCTTATGAACAAATATCCATTAACCTAGTAACTTAATCCCTGAGATCTTCAAAAATTCTGAATTTTCATAATTCAATATTTTTATCTACTCTTCACCCCTTACTTCTTAAAACTATCCCTAATGACAGCATTTGCTTTCTTGGCCATCACTACTGAAAAACTACACTACATGTGCTGTGAAACATTAATATATGCAACCACCTTTTGAATGAGACTTCTTCAACTTTTAAAAAAAATAATATTTTCTTATTCATTTCAATAGTAGCATTTTCACTATTCAGATTGCTATGCTCTCTTTATTGTTATTTTCACTGTCTTCCCATTTTACCAAATTTGCCCTACAAATTTTAACTGACTTTAAAGCATTGCAAAAATGCTTTCCAGGAATTTACAAGTGACTGGGAAGGACACTCAGCGCACAGAGCCTCTTTGCAATGATGTGCAGATGTTTTGATCATTGCCTGAGCCATGAATTGCCTTCCTCCCATGGAATCAACCATTGCCATCTGAAGGTAAGGATTAGTTTGGATTTTTTTTTTTTTAATAGCTGCGGGAACTCACAGGATTCTTAAGCATTGTTAGTGAGCTGATGTCAGTACTGAATGTAATAAGGCTGATCTAAAGCAGGGACAGAAAAGCAAGGACCTGATTACATTAATTTGGGCACTGTGGGCATAAGTAGAGTATATCCACTTTAGGCACACAGGCAGGGAGGAGGTGTCACTGCTAACAAAGCTGCTGCATGTTAATCTCATGTGGAAGCATGATGAGGATTTCACTTGTTGAGCAGGCCTGTGCAGGGAGCACATGGCCATTAGCAGCATCCAAGGACCGTGTGGTGGCAGTTCTAATTGCAGTGTCCTCTCTGCCCTGTGGGTGCTTGGTAATGGTGTCTCAGGATCCCAGCCAAGGCTCTTCTCACTGGCTGCTTCAGCACCTCAGGCCAGTATTTTCATCATCAGATGTGGCTGCACTAGCAAGAACAACCCTCAGGTGTCTGACCTGTCACTTAGACAGATGCTTATTCCCTAAATTCACATGGACTCAGTTGCTTTGCTACTGAACTCCAGATACATCAGCTTCCCATTCCTGCTATGAAGTTTCTTTTCAGAGGTTCCCAACCTATGGCATTTTATTATACCAGGATCTTTACTTCCTTCCTCCATACAAGCATCTTTCTTTTCGCCATGACTGGTAATGCTGGGGATCAGGAGAGATGCTTGCAGGTGTTATTGACTACACCATCATGCTCAGGATGTCAGATTGCATGGATGAAACTCTGGCCACAAAGGTGATATTTGAATGCTCTGCAAAACCAAAAAGTTTTGATCCTCTCCTCCAGCCTTGCTCACTTGTTTTGTTCCTGACTTTTTTTTCTGACTTATTTTTCTGACTGCCCATAGAAGATGAACTGAAAACTGCTGAAAGTTTTCAGGACCACATGCAGATCCACTAATCACAATGAAGATGGCACAGCATCAGGTGGATATTACCTTGCCCTGAATTCATTACAGGAAATCTTGCCTGCATTGATGCTTTCAGGACAGTTATATAAACACTCACCCATTTTTTTTTACTTCTGATGTTTTTATACAGAACAGTTACTATATTTTATTCCCTTGTTCCTTTGAGTCTTCCACATTTTATCTTTTGTTCTTGTTGGTTTTATTTCAGTCTCTCTGAAATAGTGCAGAAACTGATTGGCCACTGGAAATTCTTTCCAGAACAATATTGCACCTTAGGCTTCACCTTTGTGGGCTCAAGATCAAACATAGAAACTTCAGCAATGTAAAAGCTGCTGCTACGCTGAGAACACCTTTTTTGTATAGTTGTTATATACTTGAACCATACAGCTCCACAATGCACACTCCTCCTGCAGCACCCTGATATGTTACAGCCAGAGGCAGGAGCTAAGGACAGCAGAGCTCACCTCTCCACTCATGAGCCAAATCCCACCAGAAAGGTTTTTTGCAACAATAACTTCTCTAGCTGCACCACCTGATTTTTAGCATTCTGTTTTCTAAGCTTAGTTATCTTCAGAAAATATTCTCTGTCTCAGTTGCTCCTTAAAGATACACGCGATGTGTCCCTAATGTGTTACAGAAGTGCTTTGTTTTCTACTTAGCCAGAGTGACGTCGGTGGTGTCTAATCACTCCTAACCTGATTTCCAAAGGTCAGAAAGAAGAGGTAGAAAGAACACTTGTTCTAATCACTTTCAGCATTTGAGTAGCCATGCAAGTAATTTTATCCTGTGCTCTCTCAGATCCTGCCATTTGCAAAATCTACATGGTATCATCTCTGGAATCTCTCTTGTGCTGAACAGACAGCCCTTGAAATGGAGTTTTGAAAGCAATAATTTTCTTTTTTTGCCCAGCTGAACCAAATGAAATAGTAGACTCCCAGTTATCTAACAAAGTCCAGAATAAACATATTTTTCCAGTTTTGTACAAATGTCATGGTTTAATCCAAGCCAGAAACTAAGCATGAATCACCCCTGGATGGGATGGGGAAGGGAATCCAAAGGGTAAGAGGGATAAAACACAAGAGTTGTTTTAAAAGCAGTTTAACAGGGCAAGCAAAAGCCATGCATGCAAGTAAAGCAAAACAAGGAATTCACTCCCCATTTGCCATGGGCAGGTAGAGATTCAGCCACCCCCAGGAGAGCAGCGCTCCATCATGCACAATAGTTACTTGAAAAGACAAGTACCATCACTCCAAATATCCCTCCTCCATTCTTCTTCCTCCAGCTTTATGTGCTGAGCATGATGCCATAAAGTATACGAGATACCCTTTGGGTCACTTGGTGTCAGCTCTCCTGGCTGTGTCCCCTCCCAGCTTCTTGTGCACCCCCAGCCCCTCACTGGTGGGGTGAAGAGCAAAAAAGACCCTGGCTGTATTTATGTGCTGACCAGGATTAATGAAAAATCTCTGTTTTATCAGCACTGATTCCAGCGTAAATCCAAATCACAGTTCTGTACTGGCTACAGTGAAGGAAAAACTCTATCCCATCCAAAGCCAGCACAAGAGTTTCTTTTTTTTTTTTATAAATTGGTTCATTTCTGCATCTTCCTTTTGAGAATTTTCACATGTCTTGATCACATCTATCATTTCTTAAAACGGCCATATATCAGCTTGCAAAAACTCCTTCATTTCATTATTGTCCATCACTTTTGGTATTACTCCTAATGAGAGTCAGCTTGAAGGTTTTGCAGTGGGCAAGCAGACTACCCTAAGTAAATACACATCTAGAAAAATAATGGTTTTTTTCCTCCAGTGCCTTTTTTTGTGATGCATGTGCCACACAGCACCTAGCTGGTAACATTTTTCTCTTGTGCATATTGGTGCTGTTCCCTGCTGTGCAGAGGAAACAGCTTCTGTACCATATCTCAAACAGATATTTATGCTACAAGCTGAATTTTCCCTCTCTTTCACCTCTGCCATGCAGTTTACTTTTGCCTCGACATTAGCTGAGGATTTTATAGACCAGTTAGAAATTTATTTTTATTTTTTATCTCTTTGAGCTTGTCTGAACAGCACACTTGGCTTTCCTTGCACACAGCAGCAGTAGGGTGCACTGAGTTTGGTTGTTTTCCTATTTGCAGGTCTTTGGGATTACCATATATGTCCAAACTGCTTCTTATAGAACTTCTTTATAGCTTCTTGCTTCACATATTTTCTTCAGCTATTCTGATGGGTTTTTCCTAACGTTAAATTTGCCATTAAGATCCTGTCCCCCAGTGTACTAATTCTACCCGCAAAACACATTTTTCATGGCTATACACTTATTTTGTTGCCTTGGATATCCCTTGGCTGCTTCCTTGGGAAAATTGATTTTCTGTGAAGCTATTATTCTTTAGAAAGAAAAAATAAACTCAAGTAATCAACAACTTATCTGGATTTCTCCTGTTCACATGAGACAGGAGAGCACACAAAGCACCCATGTTCTGTATCTACCCTTTTCCTCCCTTCCAGTTAGTTTAGAAACTGAGTAGATTTGTTCAGGAGCCTACCCAGCTGCCTCAGGATGGGGCCCTACTGCATAGCTCTGTTCTCTGCAGTGCTTTTGGTTAAACATCCACAGCCTTTCTTTGCCTTATTTATGTGAATGCCACAGTCTCCTTTTCCTTCTCATAGCACACTTTTGATTTAGATACCTGCCAGTACTAGAAATTAACAGAGGATATGATGATCTAAGCTGACTTTCATTGCAACCTTCTTAAAGAATTCTATGTCATCTGTACTGCTCACTGCCCACCCAGAGAGTGCCCAAGCTGTGAAAACTTTTTATCTGTTAAAGAGGCAAAATACCTGTGCAGGGGCTGACACACATCTGAGTAATATGATATTGAATTTATGTCATTGGGATGGTTGGTTGGATTGCCTGCAGTCCCCACTCTTGGGCACCTTCAGATGGGAACTGCTGAAGAGAAATCAGCTTGGGGACGCAGAGAGATGGTCTTGGCTGAGTTACACATGGAGCACTATTGCTTTACCTAAAAAAGAAAAAGTAGGTGTGCTTACATATGCAAATGAAATAGAGACGTGAGCAATAATCCTGAACAACTGCTTTACACTGCTCAGGGATCACAGGAGGTGAAGATTCCCACATGTGATAATTGCTCTCAGTGTTTAATGGGGGCGCAAGGTCAAAATACAATGCCTTGACAAAATATTAAAGGATTAAAAATGAAGAGGATGAGACATGTCACTTAGAAAAAGAATTTGAATTTATAGGGAACAACCTCACAAAATATTAATAAAGTTAGAAATATCTCTTAAAATTGATGAGCACCTACTGGGATATTTCTGTGACAGAAAAAATCACTTTACCTAAAAAATATCCCACATAAAATCATCCAAATATTTTATTGCTGCAAAAACTCAGGGAACACTTGCTGAGCTGTTGCTGTTTAACTTATGCACCTACACTACCAGTCTACACTCTGTTGTCTCAGGGATGTTTGCCAAGTGGTGATTCAGAACACCTCAGATAAAAGCTGAGTCTTTTTCAACAACTAACCAGAAAGTTTGAGTTTTACCTGTAAAAGTTCATCATTAACCAACTTCATGATGACTGATACCATTAAATTTCTGGTAGATTTATCACTGATATGTCTAACTAAATTTCTCACCATTTTCCCCCTCCAAGAGGGCACAGCAGCTTATAAAAAAACAGTTCCAGCTAGTCACATGAAGATATTTAGTTTTCAACATCTTATTAAAAGTTCCAAAACAGAAATATTATCTCAATTTCAGACTCTGAACTTATGATTTTTCTAGTTTTAATAGGATATTTAAAAATCAGTTTGAAATCTCCTTGTTCCTCCTTCTTGGCCCTTTATAGGTTTTTTTAGAGCACCCATCCTACCTGGGCCACGTAAGAATTTTCCTCATAAATGGTAGAGCATGATTGAGCTTTCAAAGTGAGGAGAAAGCAGCTAGACTGTTTGCTGCCAAAGAAAAGTCATGTTCATGGAGGGGTAGATTGTTTTTTAAAGCTAAATGATCAAATGAAATATTAAGCCTTCAAAATCTACAGATATGACCAGAAAAATACAGTTCAACTGCCTAAAGTGGTGCTGCCAGGACTCCAGGAATCATCTAAAAGTTAAAATACAGCATGTTTCATTCAGTTCTGTTACTAGCAAAGAGACCTTTGTCTTGCTCCTTCCAAATCTATTCCAGATTACTCATTTATTCTCATAAAACCAAGAAGTTTTAGTTCTACTAAATGAGGCAGGACACAGAAGTTATTGCAGCAATTCCATTTTGCTTAAATGACAGCTTGAGCAAAATATTGGCCATGATGCTGCAGCCCAAATTTCCTCTGGTCATCTTGTTGTGTCAGAGAGGGAAAAGATAAGAGTAGAAATCTATCCTAGTATCATATCACCATTGAGATCTTCACTCTCAAGAGGGATTTCTTCATCTCATGGACCAATCTGCTGGAGGAGATGCTCCGAGGAACCTTTTTGGAGCAGCAATGGGGGACACTGACTCCTTAGAGAAAGAAAAGTGAGACAGATCCAAAATTTGTCTTTCGAGATCTGATCAGCTGCCTAGCAGTGTGGCTATATTAATATCATAGCAACACAAAGACAGCTGAGAAGCAAAATTTCTCATTACAGTTGACTTCAAAGCTTTTTCAGTGAAATTACAGGTTTTGTGAAGTGCAAGTTGGTATGGCATGCTGAATTAAGACACTTAAAATACATCACTATTGCTGACTATGGCCTGGCCCTGCTGGTTTGCAGAAAGAGAGGAGGTTGCTTCTGTTGTGCCTTGGGGGCCCCTGGTGCACAGTTGTCTTTGTTCCCAGTGTCATCTGCACCAGTCAGGCATACACTCCCACAGCCCCCAGTGCAGGTGAGGTTTTAAGCATTTTGTGCTGTACAAGTGGTTTACACCAGGCTGCCCTCTGGCTGGGCTGGGCTGCCATGAGCCCCATCCTCCTGAGAGCACAGCATGGCCTCCCAGTCACACTGCAACTGAGTCTGCCATGAGAGCCTGCCAGCCAGCCAGAGGGAGCTCAGGGAAGGCTGAAACAGCTCTTCAAATGCTAAAGAGATGTTGCCTAACATGAAGGGGGGTGGGGATAGGAACTGCTAAATCCATCTCCCTGCCCACCCCTCAAGCAGCCAGGTTTAAGAGAAACCAATCCATCCGTGCTATGCTAGGCACAAAAAGTGTCTAGGAGGAAGAAAGAACAGGTGTACGTTCAGTATTTTTAGTTTTACATCAAAACATGGCTCAATTAGTTACTTTAAAAAGTGATTGTTCGACAAAAAGTCTGATTTTTCTACAAAATTTCACCTTGACATGAATGGGTAATTGCATGCTTGCTTACCTGCAGTGCAAATTGCCCCTCCTAGCCCCAGCACAGCGCACAATTCTCTTAAAACTTGATCATTTAGCATTCAGCAACCAACCCTTACACCAAAACACACAAACCCACCCGTACTTATTGTTATGACCATAGGAATATTCATTTTTTAAAACATAAAGTATTGAGCAACAGGCCATATTCAGATTTATATCGGACAAAAAACCCCAAAACAGCGGAGCACAGCCTGGCCAGTTAACCATCAGTGTGTTTGTTTCTAGGATTGTTCTTAAAGAGAGCTAAGCTCCAGAACAGGAAAACATTATAATTAAGAAAATGAAAGATCTTTCACTTGTAGACAGTAATTTCGTAGTTAGCAATATATAGCATGTAACTATTGCCATATGTAAAATACTGTATTAAACCTTAATTTGTTTCTCTGTATACTGTATGAAGAACCACTCTGGGTGCCTTGAAAGAGTGCACAAGAAAACACAGTTAACGATCTCATTTTTTAGAACTGAGTAAAAACTGGGAAAATACAGTCCCCATGAATTACTGCATGACTATCAGCCAGAAAAGCCAGGGGCAAAAGCAGATGGAATTTGCTTAATTAGGTCCAGATCCAGTGAAGTATATACATATCTCTAAGCCAGAAAGAGAGCCTATGGACAGCAAACATGTTTAAAGAGAGCAGAAAGCTAAATATGCCATGGATTTCAGTTTTTGCAAATGATATCTCATAGGTTCAGGCTTATCTACAAGCTCAAGCACTTTGCACAATCATTGCTTTGCCTGTTGACAGAGAATTGCCTAGTTGAAAGTTCTAGAAAACTGTCTTGAAGCTGATTAACGCCCCAATTCATTCCTACTAATTTCTCACTCACTTTTATAGAAAAAAAGTTTACCTGTAAAGGAATAAAACAGCTATTGGCACTGCAGACTTTAGGAAATGACATATATGAAATTATAGATTAAGGAACATTTTAAAATCTGACTAAATTATGATTCAAATTATTCACATGATAGTTCAAAAACACTGGGCAAGGAAGAAACTACTTGCCACCAGGAAAAGCAGAAACAAGGTATGTTATCAAGTTGTGGCTGACACATAGGGTTTAGAGATATTTCCTATCTGCACAGCAAGACATTCCTTTCTCCATCTTTTCCCGAGATAAGGCACCCATCTGTCAGATCATTACAGCAATGATACATAAGATCTCTGTCAGTGCCTATTATTTGACATATTGTATATAAAAAGCAATTCTTGGCCAGAAGGAATTCCCCAAATGTGGTAAACTGGGATCCAGCTCAGCTAAGGGCTAAAGTGCCCTGAGCTGTGAGGAAACATGCTGAAGAAATGAGTCATGCACAGGGGCAGGGCCACGAGAGAGGCAAAGGATTCAGCAGCAAGCTCACAGGCCAGGCACACAAGCTGACTCAGGCAGGTGATATAAGTTATACTTTACCTGCAATAAAATAATCATTAACTTCCAACTTCCAGTTCAATCTAAAGATCACAATTTTACCTAAGCAAAATGCTTCATCTTAATTGTCCAATAATAGGATGTAAAAACTAATTCTAGAGTAAAAGATTGATGTAAGATGAGCAGTATAAATAAAGAGTTAAGTAATACCATGTATCTGCCATAGCTTGAGCCAAATTTAAAAGGTTAATGTTTTCAGATATGTCTAAACCTTGGGTACCTCCTGAGTCCAGAAATCAAAATGTTATTTTGTTCCTAGAAGCCAAAAGTTTGAGGCCATAATAATATAATTTGATAACTTGTGTTAACAAGTGAGACTGAGGGGACAGTGCCATGCTGAATTTTTACCCTTTTGAAGTTTGCAACTATAGTGTACTTCAATGTTCATTGAACTATTTTCTGGTTTTGTGGCCTGAGGAACAAAGGGCTCCTAGCTGATAGAGGCTGAATATCCCTGATCCAAATAATAAATCATGATAAAATTATGGTTGCGCAAAGGACAACTTTGATTTTTTCTCTCCAGGTATTTGCTTAGTTACTTCAATTTTCTTAAAAAGGTGAACATGTCTTTAAAGAAAAAGTGAACAAACTAAGCCAGCCTTATGCTGCAGTAGCTATGACAACAGACTGTGAAATAAGTGTGGAAAGAGCTAGACCTGAATCTTAATTTCATTTAATTATTTTTTTCAGTCTACTCTTCACACTCACTACTTTGCATTTTACTCTGAAATTGTACAGAAACTGGGATTTCTTACTAACACCAGATGCCAGATCTTACAGAGCCAATTCTGCAGATCTTATTTAGGTTAGAAATGAGATTACTCAGAGAATGAGAAGACAACTTCTAATGTCTCCAGACAAAAGCCAGACTGCTTTCTGGGGAGTGCTTTTCCCAAAGTTGCTGTGTTCAGTGCAGACTGGCATGTGTGAGAGATCTGACTTCAAGAAGGAGCAATCCCATAATCCCATTGGATCAACCATTAGCAAACTGTATCATATCCTCTGTTAGGGGTGAGGTTTTCAAAATAAAGACACTGTAGAGAAGGTAAAGTGGATTTTCAGTGGATTCAGTAACTGGGCTGAAGTGAGAAAGAGGATATTTCAGTTTTAACACCTCTTCCTTTTTTCTTTCAGTCCTTCCCATCTTCCTCGGACAGTCTTTTACAGATGATAGCCACAGTCATGGACACTACCACCTTCACTAGTCAGAAGATTTGGCACCCTGCTCCTGACTCCTTTCCCATTCCTCTAAATTTTTTCTAGCAGAAGGAGCAGAAAGCAAATTCTGCTCCTCCTTCCATCAAGCACAGCACTTCAGCAATTAAGAACACTCAAAAAAAAAAAAAAAGGGAAAAGGAGAGAAACTCAGACCATTACCACTAGCATCTTGTCCTACTCTGTAAATGTTCCATTGTCCTCTCTATTTTATTTGAACAAGTCCAGGGAAGCCAAATCACTTTACAGCTGTGACTACACAGAGGAGGAGTCACTTGAACCTCTTTGGAAGGGAGCCATATTCACCTGTGCTCCCAAAGCCAGTTATTGAACTGCAGCCATCCACGAGCTCTCACACCTGACCAGGCCAGGGACATTATCAGCACCTTCCCCCACTGACCCCACTCTGCTTCTCTAGGGCCAGCAACCCCAAATTCACTGTTGTGGATTGTAGGGCACCACTGCAGAGGTCGGCACTGTGGCATGCAGGCATCAAATACAGAAACAGAGGGGCATCATGCTACTACTTACTTATCCAGTCCCTTAAGAACTGATTGTTGAGTAATCAATCTTCATGATTCTCCCAGAAAAATAAAAATGCATAGAAAGTGTATAAAATAGCAGCCATTCTTTTTCTTCAAATCTGATACCCTCAAATTTTTTTCACTTAACTGTCTCAACTTTTTCAGTAATGTGCCTCCTGCTGCAACAAATGAAATAAGACTGGTGGAACAAGGACTGCAAGTAAGCAGCCTTAGACTCTATTATCCTTTTTACCAGTGCATTGATTTTGATACTTTGAAATTTATACAGGGACCATCTCATGTGTAAGCAACTACAGATATATCCACAAGAGGAGCTGCAGGCCTTGGTCATCAAACACCTCCCCCTGCTGAGGAATACGGGGTGCCCCCACAGACAAATACATTGCTCTTATTCCCTGATTTGTCCTCTTTTCAAGTTGCAGCACTCCCTCACTCTCTTGTAGATGTGCCCCACATTTCCAGGCTCTGGGATGTAAATGAAGTGTTGCAGTGCTCCATCTATGGCTTGCAGAATTATGAACAGTTACAAGGCACTTACAGAATTCACCTGCAACTTCCAAGCAGCTGAAGACCATTATCACGTGTGAGAAATGAAGGCCACTCCTCAGCTGAATTTTAAAAAATGTGATAAAGGACAATACGGGGGAAAAATCAATAAAGCAAAAGTAACAGTGCTGGGTGTGTAGCTATAGCCAGAGGTTCACCTATAACTATAACGGTAACTATAGCAACCCTTCTTATATCCCCTTTCTATTGCACCGGTCAAATACATATTCATAAATAATTATACATATTCAAGCATTCTTTGGAACTATTTAATATCTTTCAGGAACTTTTTAGCATGGCCTCTCCTCTGATCTGCCTCTTTAGAGAACGTGCAGTCATCTTGGCTGTGGTTTTGGGGTCGTGTGTCAGCCCCCACAAGGGCCCCTGTTCCGTGGTTTCAGCAGGTGACAGCTGTTGATAGCCCAAGTGTCAGTAGCAGGGGTCCCCATCATGCCTGTTCCTCAAATGTTATCTGATGGTTTAGTTATTTCAGTTATTGCAAGTTAACCACACATACTCCAAATCAACATCAGCTACCTTACAAATATGTCTGAGTTATTTTAATTATTGCCATTTTGCTACAAAAATAAAAGCATTAGCTATTATTTCACAGTTATAGCTACTTCTGCAAAAGTTAACGTTATATTATAATGCACAGCACATAGCACCCACTTCAATATTTGCAAAAGCCAAACCTATGTGTTTATCTTGTCACAACAAGTCCTTAGTTAGGAGCAGAGATCCAGGTTTTACTGACTGCAACAAA
Source organism: Rhabdornis inornatus (assembly GCA_013397075.1). Lineage (NCBI taxonomy): Eukaryota > Metazoa > Chordata > Aves > Passeriformes > Rhabdornithidae > Rhabdornis > Rhabdornis inornatus. The sequence continues at coordinate 1,062,702 of VWZS01006709.1, forward strand.
TAGAAAAGATATTTGTATAACCCCTAAGGACAAAGAGCTGTGACAAGCACTAACCAAGCACAGCCCCAGCGTACAAAGACACCATTTGCATTTCATCTAGGACTGGAGGTAGCCAAAAAGGGCCTACCCAGGGCAGAGCTGCAACCTTTTATTCTAATTACCCACTTTGGGAGGGGAGAAGCAGTATTAACTCTTCAGTGGCTGTCTCAGGGAAGGTAGAGAAGGGTGTTGTGTTCAGAGCACTCCTTGTTTCTGAGAACTTTTTACCAATACATTTGGAAATGCTCCCAGAGTATTATTCAATCTGCACTCTCCTTGCAGCAATGATCTTTCTCTTCCACCCTCAACAGAATCAGGATGAAAGAGAGTACTGCCATACACTTTGGTCTCTCCTTATGTATTCAAAAAACAACTTTTTAACAATATCTTTTTTTCTGCATCCACTACACTCAAAGAACAAAGAGTTCATTTGCTTTCTGATGGTGAGTCTTGTGAAGTGCGTGCACAGCTACTTTTAAATTCCTCCTCTTTAAATCATACATAATTTTTAAAAGCCTTTTCCCACTGGCTCCAGTGGGCACTGCATGCCAGGGAAGTAAAACAGAGCCATATTTTGTGCTAGAGTTGATATGATCTTTCCATTTTTCCTCTCTCCAGCATGCAACAGCCTTGAGGACCTTGTTTCAGTCTCTCGTGTAGCAAATTTGAAAGTTATTCTGCTTTTTGTAATACTGGAATGAGTCATGGACACTTGAAGTTCAACAAATCCCCAGAGGCAGCCAGCTTGGTTTATTTTCAGCTCTGATGACCCACAGAAGGAATTGGTTTTTTTTGAGACATGGGAATTGGATTTTTTTCCCTTATTGTATATAAACAATTCTCTTAACATGAGAGAGAAAAAGTTCATATTAAAAGGCATTTTTTATTAAAATATCAGCTTCTGCCTGCTGCAGGAGGATTAGTAGCATCACTGACTTCCTTCTCTGTTCCAACAATCTATTGCCAGATTTCTCAGGGAAGGACTCGTGTGGTTGCTGCTCCTTGACAGCGAGTGTCTGGGAAGTTTATCCTTTGTGTAAGAACAGTGCTGCAAAGAGGAAAAAAAGGAGGTGCTGAGTTTCCTGATGAGGTGGGTGACAGAAAAACCCCCTTTTCCACATGGGGCCACTGAGGTCTTCAATAGAAGCATGCAATTAATTATTTCCTTTCCAAGAATCAGTCTGGTACAGCCTGGAGAACTATATTCTCAGAGAGAAATGCATATTTACTGCTGCAGTTTATACACTGTGCTACTATGTGCAAGCACAGAGACAGAGGCACTGTTAAAGGGGAAAAGTGAGGATGATGTGATGGTCATATACAGTGACATCTAGCAATGAAGTGACCCAGAAATGACACACTTAAATGGTGCAGACTGAGTATAAATTGGCTCGTATTATGTCTTAAGTATTGCAAATGGCTCCATATAATGTATTGCTGGAAAAAGTATTTAGTTTATTTAAGTCTTAATGCACTACTTTTTTTTCATTACTTATTTCTTGAATTCATAAAGCCCAAAACAAATCTGGATTTTCAGTGCAGAGATTTAGAATTCAGGCTACAGAAGCCAATTTATCACTTAAGATGTAAAAATAGTTCTGTCTAAAAAGGGAGACTTTCTTATTTAAGAAGGAGAATGTGAAAAAGAATACCTAATTAAAGGGTTTTATTTGGGTTTTTTTGAGAGAAAAATGCATGAGAGATGACATGTATTTAAATCTTTAAAAACCTAATCTATTCCATGGGTTTAATTTGATTTCTGTAGTATGAAAACACATCCTCCTCTTGTTTCTCCCAATTTGTTCTAGGGCAGACACTTAAGTAAAGATGCCTTTTTATGAAATTATCTCTCTATTTGCTCAACCTATTTTTTAATCTGTGTTTCTTAAGAACATTTGATGAAAAACGACTGACTGTTTTCCTAAGAGAAAATTGTTCAGTCAAAGGTCCATTTGTAGTTGCTGAATATTAGCAGCACTTCTATGCACTCTGGCCATTAAGGATGGCTGCCTTATTTTCAACTCCCATTCTGCTTCTACCCATTATCATTCTGGTTGCCACACGAGTGTGATTTTAAACCTCCTGGTGTGACAAAAACAAAGAAAATAAAAGATCTGGTGACTGTCTAAGAGTAATTTAAGGATATACAGGTACTTTGAGCAATCCCAGGCTTCCTTTCTAGGAATGTCTGCTTTCCTTGGATACTCCTTTACATGACCAGTTTGTGATAACAAGGTCCCACACCTGGATCCACATTCCCTCCACCAGTCTTCAGTTCAGATGGCTGTCATTTTCTGGGGATTTTTGTTTTCTTTCCTTTTTTTTTTTTTTTTTTTTTTTTTTTTTTTTTTTTTTGTTTTTTTTGTTTTTTTTGTTTTTTTTAAGAATTCCTTGGCTATCACTAACGTGTAATTTTGTTTCCCTGTTCCTCAGTCATTTAGGAGGAGTGTCAAAACCCCTTCTGTATAGAATACAGTTTACAGGGATATCCTCTTCTTTCCCTGAATGTTTACAAAGCACATAGCATGAAGCATTTTCAGTCTGATACTTTAAATTGTGTGAATTGTGGAAAAATTGTGAGGTTTTGAAGGAAATTGTGATTTATACTGCTGCAACTCAGGTTTCAGACCCACCTGTGCCCTTCTGTGAGAAGCAGAAAACACCTAATGTGGGATAGTCAGTTTTCTCATCTCAGAACTGTTTTGTTTTCTGAAAACCAACAAAGTAACTGTTCTAAATGGCCTTAGAGACCTCCACCAGCCCTGACTTGCAGTTTTCGGAATGCTGTATACACAAGCCTCAGGTGATTTATAGCGAGTTAAAGAAGCTACATACACAAGGAAGGGAAAGAAGGGTGTCTTTGAGAGCACCCGGCTGCTTTGTGCTGGCTTTGCACTGCATACCCAACCGGTGCCAAACCTAAAAACAACATTTAAAGTCTTGGCACAAAAACCTGCTCTGTCTTGCTAAGCGCAGTTGGGCCATTAGTGGCCATTCAGTCAGACAGAGCACGGCTGTCTCAGAGCTATTAGGTGGATGGGGAGAGGTTGGTAGTGAGGAAATGTTGTACTGGAGGATCACACTGAGCAATTGCTTGGCTCAGCTGTGTGAGTGAGAATGGCAGTCCTCGCTGCAGGGCTGATGGACGGGTGGAAGCCAAAAGGGAAATCAGCACTTCATAAAAGTTAATGACCAAGGATATACTTCTTATGAGTCCTGACCATCAGGATTCAAGTGCAAAGCACTGGACTATTTCCTCTTCTATTGCTCCCTCTTGTTCTGGACCAATCTCCCTCTCTTTCTGTTATTATTACTGTTAGTTTTTAATATATGCCTTTGTGAGAAAGCCTTGAATAAAGACACCCCCCATTATTTTCTTCCATGTCCCTATCAGATCTGACTCAGCTGGGCCATCCTTTTTCTACTTTCCCAAATGTATCTCAAGTGAGATTAAACATCCTCTTCCAGATAGCCCACTTTTGCCAAGAAAGTTCATGCATGAAGGCAAATATTGGCAGGTCTTAAATCATCACAGAGAGAGGCGCCTGGTGTTCTCAGTTCTAGGCATGAAGTATGTATAGATATCTATGCTGGCCAAGACTAACTGTGACAAAATAATTAACAGTCTAACAATAATAAATGTAAGTAAAACATCCAAATTTCTTTCTAAAAAATAACCTTCTCCTAACCATTTAATTTTCTTTCCTTTTCACCTGCATATTTATCCCTCTATTTTACCTAGCATATTTTAATGCTTGCCTATTCTACAACCAGCTTTGCAAATATTAATCACAGTATAAGCATTTTTTTGGTAGAATTCATACATGTGGGTAAGGCATGAGAGATGAGCTACAGTCCTTGTTATCCAGCACTGGGTTAAACACACAGATTGTGCATTAGAGAGGAGGTCTAATGCTGATGAAAGCCTGTCCTGCCACAAGTGCCCATGCCAGCTCCAGCACAATGTTTGTGTCTACACAACACAGCCCTGAACTCAGTAAGTCTTCTTGCTGGTTTGAAAAATTAGAGTTTTATTCCAAACTCTGCCATTCACTCTGTGACCACAGGTTTAATATTTCCTCTTTGTTTTCTGTTTTCCCAGTTGTAAAGGACTCATAAAGATTCTACTCATTTTTAAGGCATTTTGAGCCATATGGGATGGGGTGGGAGGATTCATAGTCATTCATGCTCAATTTTGATGATTATGGTGAGTGGCATAAAGCAGAAAGAAACCCAAGAAAAAAGTTTGGTGCTATATAGAAAGCTCTGGGATACATGAGCAAGAGATGAATCTAAAACCAAAATAATTCCAATAGAGCTTGTAAGATATAGAATAAATAGGAATACGCTTTCAGTATTCTGCCTTATCTAAACTGCATTTATGATGGTATAAAAAATTATTGCATTGCTAAAGGAACAGTCATAACTGTGAAGAAAAAGGTTGAATTATTATGGCAGACTACACAGCAACAGAACATTTATGGCTCCACTCAGGGCAGATTGCTCAGTCAGGATTTTTCTCACATATATTACCATATAAACCTCCTGTGCCACTTGCAGTTTTGCAGAGTTCAGGTGATGAAAGAGTAAGAGGGAGATAACTTTACTTATTGCTGTGGAAACCTGTTTATCATCCATGTCTAGAATTACTGTCTTTTTACTTGCATTGGAAAAGTGTTCATTAACTCCCTAACATCTTCCCTTCACCCCAAAGTTTCTTTCTTCATACATGCATGCACACCATTACTATTGGAAGATGTGCTTTTACAAATTGTGCTACCACAAGGTTGCTACTACTTGTTTGCCATCATTGTGCAGTACTGACTCACCAGGTCAAAATAAATTATAACAGCACAGGACTGTCACAAAATTCAAACAAGAATAGTTACGAATAGTAACCTCTTTGTCTGACTATTTCTGGGATAATGAATAAGCTCTGTAGACTGCAAGTTAAATATTTCATGACAGTTATATGATTAACTCATGAGGTTTTTGAGATTTTATGGGCAGTATGATCAGGTCTATCTTTGTCCTTGTCAAGGAGATACATCCTTTTGGTCTCCATCTAAGGTTTCCTTTGCTACAGGTTCAGCAGCAGGAGAACGAATTCCAGTTCTTGACTGGGAAAGAGAAAGAAGGGGAAGGGAAAAGACTATCCAAGTTTGCTGAGATTTTGAGCTGCTACTCTGCCATGGAAGTACCGTATTGCCATTTCCATGGCAATACCAAGGGAAAGTACAGCATGTGTGCTGTAAAGCTTGCAGACAGCTTTTGAAATATCAGAAATTTTTGTGGGTACAGATGATATTGAACATATGGTGTTTGAGAGAGTGGCCAACATTGCAAAAGCCTTTGGAATCATCTGATGTTTTATTTTGTGTTTCCCCACCCTCAGCTTTTAAGTCTGTCATATTTTCCTAGTAGCAATACAGTGACCCATTTATGGCAACAGCTGCACATTCAACTTGTTACTAGTGATGTTATTTATTACAGTGAAAAGGAAAGATTCAATAATATGACAATGATCCTAAATGTGAGGAGAAAAAACAAACAAAAAAAAGCAATGCTTATACTTCATTGTATGGCCTGAATTATCTTTCCATGACATATAAATGTTACTTGGTAGGCACAAGTTGACTCTGCATGCTCATGTTACATGTGCAGCTGAAGCAAAAGTCCTTCCTTATCCATGAAGGCAGTGTTCTAGATTTTTCAGGCAGAGAGTGCAGCAGTTTCTGTCAGTGGTGTGAAATGTCAGTCTGAGCTGGGACATGATATGAAGCATGAAGTGATGAATTGCCATCATTTTTGCCAGGCTTCATAATGCACAGTGGCTTCATGTTACACTATCTTTACTTGTGTCTGTGTATTAATTTGGTTAGGAAATATCTAAAAAGTAAAGCCTTTAAAAACAGCTTCGGCTTGTTTCTTTCTCTCCTAAATTTTGTGCAGTTCTTCTCAACCTTACATTTAAGCAAAAACTATTCTTTCTCAACTCATGCATTATGCAGTTCCCAACTCTCTCCATGCATCATCTGTCTCACTCTGAGGGATTCTAGTTGAGACAATTGCATCATACCACAAATGTGATTTTCTGCTATTAATTCTATGGAAAACCTACTCTGGAATAGTTTAATTCCCTGGCATTTTCTGCATATCTCATTATCTGTGAATTCAGGCTTCCAAAGCCTGTCTTGTATAAAACAAACATCCTGATCCCAAGGTATCAAATTTCAGGTTTGAAAAGTCTATAAACTTCTGCCTCGGGCTGTATTGAAAACCTGAACATCAGTACTTTGGGGCATCAGACTTTCAGTTTTGACCTAACATGTCATGAGACACTAGTCCAAAACTGCATCAAACCAATCATTCAGATGAGTAACTAATAATTTATTCAGAAGCTGGCAAAGACACATCCTTCATATTTCATATGTGTCTGTCTGTGCTCTGTAACTCAGCAAAGCAGGATGTTAAGCCTGTATATCTTTTTCTAATTGCTTGCATCTGCATTTCGGCCAGGCCAGTTCACAGCAAATATGGGACACATCTCAGTTCCTACTCACATCTCTGCAATTTCAAGTCACCTAAATGAGTTTCCAGTTAGAATTGTTTGTAATAGGTGGCAAGAGAGTGAAAAACTTCTGCACCCTGACAGAACTCCTACAGGGTGTACACAGAGAGAATTAAAGGAAATCCCAGGAACAGATTAAAAGAATAGCCTTCAGAATTCTATCTCGGGAAAAGGATGTAAAGGCTAGTTAAAGGTGATGAGATTATTCATTGAAAGCTCTCTTGCAATCAGCTCATGGGAAGTCCATACACTGTTGAAGGGAGGTTATAGTTTAGAGTCAGTTATGGCCTTCAAGTACTTTTTGGTTTGCAGTGCTCCTGAAGTGTTTCAGAAAAAAAAGAATAAAAAGGAAAGCTAAATAAAGATATGAAAATAGAGGCTTTCAAAGCAAAATAAAACAAAGTTTTCAAATCCTTAAGGAGGGAATAAAGCTTCATATTTGAAAGAGATGTACATGAAAATGTCAAGACCTCAACCCCATGGCAAGGGTCTTCAAAATCTTCCACGAGAAAGAAGCTCTTCCCTTCAATTCCCTGAAATCTGAAGGATGATTTCTGTACTTCATGCAATCAGGTCAATAAGTGGAGATGAGAAATCTCTGTAAGTGGGAACACAGGACTGTTTCATATTTGGCCAACCTTTATATCTTATTTAACTTGTCATTGAGTTAATTGAGTGAATTGTGAATGATCATTCACACCTGTTAACATTGCCTGTTTGACAGCACTCTGTGCCTAAGTCCTGAGCATGAGCTGCACAGGGCACGGTGGTGAAGCCTCCCCTGCAACCGAGCAAACTTCTTGCAGAGGCAGCTGAGGTTAAAAACTTAGTTCAGAAATGCTGGAGGAACTAGTGAGTGCCACAGTTCCATTTGTGTGGTTCTGCCTTCTATACTCATTCCTTGCCTTTTGGACTGAGACTTACAATAAGGGTGACAAGAACAAAAATGTTTTCTCTTTTTTATCATGAACGTCTGCTTATTGGGAACTGTTTCAATGCCTTAAAATCCTCTTTAACATGCTGATAAAAGAACTATCATTGTATTACATATCTTTGCTTGGTAATGTGATAATATCAATTCATCATTTGTAGCCAGCAGTTCAAATAGTGTTTGTTTGGGTTTGGTTTTTTTTTGGCAACGTAGGAATCCACCACTGACAAGATTTAGATAAGTATATGGCATGAAATCCCAGGGCTGAAATGCTCAGGATGACACTTTAAACTTGAAAATGGTTTCCATAATATTCATCTCTTAAATATGGTGCCTAGAGATGGGTGGAGCTGAAGAACTTTTGATTTGTATTACAACTCTGGTTGCAGAGAGGGCCACAGAAAGAGATGTACTGAGTATGTCTGTGGAATAGAGTAATCAGATATACAGGATGAGCTTTAGAACACTTTATGTTATTGTTCTGTAATGTTTTGTTTTTTTTCTAGAGAACTTATTTTTTAAAGTCAAGGGTGGAAAAACAAATAGAAGAAATAATAGGATTATTGCAGCTTTCCCCTGCAACGTTTCTGCAGCCAAAATGATACTAAAGGGATTGAAGTAACCTTTGCATTGCTCCATAGCAACACCAATCTTCCCTCCTCCTTTCTACCAGCCAGGCACCAAGGCTGTCTCGGCCATTGTCTCACCTATTCAATGACACAGCTAGGGAATGAAAAAGGTGAGAAAAGCGCTCCAGAAGCCAGAGTAGGAAAGAGGAAAAACGTTACCAATGGGAACAGAAGCATTTGGGGGGAGGCTGAGATTACAGCCTGCACAGCTTTACTCACGACAGCCTCACAAGGGTGTGCAGCAGCATCCTTTCTTTCTGAGTTAGCCAGCTGGGGAACTTACACCTGAACATTTGTACATTTGATGTCCAAGCTATCCTTTACAAAGACTGTGGGCTCTTCTCCAACCCATTCCATTTCCCATTTTCCATTTTATCCAAGTTACAGTTTAATATGGTAGTTAGTTGCAGTGTAATGGCTTTTGAGCTGAGAAAATAGATGAGTAAAAGATGATACAGAGCTGGTCAATTTGAATAGAGGGAATATGGCTGCAAATGAGGCAGGGAATCATAAAATCTTCTCTCCTGAACTCCCCAAAATGGAAGGCAGTGAGAAAAATGCTTCATAACTTCATAACTACAACATGGAGGCAGTTGTTTGCTGTGTTGCTGTGAAGCAACAGCAAAAGAAAACAAAAGAACATTTCATCTATTCACTTTAAGCATCCCTAACTATGCCTTTGTGGGAACTGCAGCTTGGTTTCATTGTGCTACTGAAATGAGCCCAAGATCTCGTGCAACATTTCAAATAACGAGAACAATATATTTCTCCATTACTTTACTTACTTTAGGCGCATGTGTTTTGTAGTTAATGTAGTTCCTGGTGTTGTGAGAGAGCAGTAAAAATGAAATCCATGCTTAATGCACTGAACTTTGACAACAGCAGCTGCAACTCAAAATTAAAATCCACTGCTTTGCTTTGCTCTCAGGGTCTGAACCAGCTTTGAGGAAGTGCTGCAGTGTACTGTGAATGAGGACATCTGAAATGAAAAAAACACTGAATGGCTACCCAAAGGACAGATCAAATCACCAAAAGCAAACAGTGATGTGCCAAGCTGTTTGCTGAATACTCAGGTGAAATCAGATAGAACCCATAAGCCTTGGAAATTTCAAGACAAAATAGAGAGACTGAATTTTTTATCATCTGCTGCAAGGCACTAATCATGCAGATAAAAGACTCATTTAGACTGGCTGGCTTGACCCAAAAGCCAGAGGAGGCATTGAAGACAATGAAGTTTCTGCCATGGGTCTCAGAGCACTTTAGATCTGGCCAGATCTACACTACAATTTTGGATTAAGTTGTCTTGAGGGGGAGGTAGTGTATTTTGGTTTGAGCTTTTTTTTTGAGGGGTGGGACGAGAGCTGTTGTGGTTTGGTTTTTGTCCAGACAGCAGTAGCAGTGAACTGCTGAACATTAGTTATTTATGTCAGTGATCTGATGATGTCCTTTAGGTATTTAACTGCATTTTATAATGACCTAATATATCCAGGTTTTGTTAATTTGTTTCTCCTTTATGTCATCAAGGGCCTGCTTTGGATTTGTGGCTGAAGCAGGGATTATGCAGACCCCAGGCTGCCTCTAAAGAAGAGTTCTTTAGGACAGCCTCTGCTGAGTGCCTGGCAGGCAGCAGCCTCAGCTGTGCCCTGCCTGAGGCAGGTGGAATCCTCTCCAGTGATTTTCTATGAGTATCTACTACAGTGACAATGGGAGAAAAATCCAAGGGAGGAAGGGTGTGCAGACACGGTGATCTTGAAAATATTGTGAACGAGGACTGCCAGAAAGAGTCACTGGTGCCACACTTGCCTGCTCACAGGGGATGGTACCTGTGCCAGCCAGAACTCTTCACTTGAAACTGGAGTCTTCCTGCTGCCTGTCCACCACAGAAGAACCAGTTTGTAATCATACAGGATTCATGGCAAAAAAGTCCCTCCTAGAGGGGTAGGTGGCAGGTAGGAAAATAACACAGCCCTACTGAGCCTGCAATTTGACATGTAAAGTTAGTCACTTAAAATGAAAGAAAGTGACAAGGTTTACAGCTAAATTAGGTTCCTATGATGTAAAAGATTATTGATTCTGTTAAATAATAAAATCACATTACTGAATGCGCTTCTTGTTATATGCTAATGGCAGTAATGTAAATATCTTGCAGATCTCTGTGTGCCATTCACCACTCATTTTCAATAAGGAATAGAAGTAGCAGGAGTCAATAGGTCTGGCTCTGAAAGCTTGCTTTCTTTTTGCAGTTAACTTTCCATGTATTCAAATGCTCTGAATACAGATTGAGTTGCTTTGTTCGATATTTATTATTGTTCCACCTGCGTTGAAATGGAAACAGCTATGGCTTTGATAAATAGATTCAAAGGCAGTCAAAATTCATTGTGCCTCTTCTAAATGCTTTTGTGTCCTCTGCTGGAGCTCTTTTTGGTTAACTCTTCCAGCAAGACTTCTCTTGAATCAAAATAGATCTATTTCTTGCTTTCACAGAACATCAGTGCAAACCCTTTCTTTGAACCAGATTGTCCTATGTCATGTATCTGTCCAATTTTTTGAACAGCCAAAGCATGTTCCTCTTTTCCATGTTGATAGACACGGTACCCCTTCTTAAATTATGGAAGCCATGCACATGACAACTGCTAGATAATTAAAAAGAAAGGTGTCAGAATCTGGCAGTAGAACTTCATTAGCTTTCCAAAGCATACCAAAGAACATTCATTATCACAGTATGAAGTATCATAAATAATTAGTACTAAATCCACACATGCCAAGGGAATGATCAGTATGTCTTCATACTGTGATCAGCTTGCCTGTTTATTTCATTACTGTGTTCATTTGAAAGCTCAATATTTTGCCAATTCTGCCATTCACACTTATTCTCCCAGCATTTGTGTGAAGAAAGAAAAAAACACTAGGGTTGTCTTGCTATTTTCTTAAGTCACTAGACCAACTAATTATAAATATTTCACCAAACAATAATAGCACTACCTTGATTTAACTCATCCTCAAGATACTTTGTTTCTGAAGGTAGGATAATGTTACAAAATGCAGTTGTAAATTAAGGCAATATTAAGCATAAGGCTGATGCAAACCTTCCAAAAATGCAAGAGGCTGAGCTTAAAAATGTATTATGTGTATAAAGTTCTTCTTCAAGAATTCATGTTTGTGCCTGTTCCCTCTTCCTTATATTCATGTCTTCTCTGAATGACGACTTTTTTCCCCTAAGAGGAGAACTGAGTGCACAGAGGAAGAGCACTGAAATTACTAGCTTACATACACACACAGACTGTGTATTTTACGTAAATATGCATTTAAATTTACTTCCAAGATCACCCTTGTCAGCAGCCCAGAATGTAACTCACTGACTAATGAAAGAGGGGCAGCATTAGTTGAAAGTGATTGCTGTGTTTGTTCCATTATTAAGTTTTGTTGCCTGGTGCTATAGGGCAAGGCAACACAGCAGGGGCTAAGCAGGGAGAGGAGTACCATGAAAATTTAACTGCAGGCATGCACCAAGAACCTGCAAACAGCAGAACATGGAGACTCTAAGGCATCAAAGAAATGAACAAAATAATCCACTGCTCCTATTATGCTTACTGTCCTTTCTTCCTCTGTAAATCTCTTACACCTGTGCCTAGAAGATGCCTCCTGCTTCCACCTTGGCTTCAGGTTTAATCCAGATGTCTTGAACTACCCTGTTTATTAAAACTTGCTGTTAAATATACCATTGCTGACACTTCAGCTACCTGGAGTGCCTTGATGAGACCACAGGACAGGAGAGCAGAGCTGAAGCACGTGTTCAGGGCACAGACATGACTCTCTAGCCCCTACCCAGGACCCTGGCACCAAGGGCTCCTCTGCAAGCTTCAGCTGCTGCCAATTTGACTAAGTGGCTAAGAGCAGTTCACCTTCCTGCTGTGCTAGTTCCTAAATAATCCATAAGCATAATAGTAACAAGTTCACCCCAGGAGTGATTATCAATAAGAAATATTCCCATTCGTTTTTGTTGGATTATTTTTTTGAAAAAGAGATGTAAATTCACCCAACACAAGTGGGAAATATCAATTATAATAAAATTCCTGATACAAAAGGGAGAAAAACAGTGAAAGCATTTTAACAGTGTTGAAAGATTCCAATTAATTTTCCATTAAAGAATTGCTCGTTGTTTTGAAATTGTGCAGAATGAGAACAGAAGGTTACAAATTTATCGCAGCAGCATAATTCAATTTACAAAGGTTTTTAAATTTTTTTTACCTTCCTAGCATTTGTGGATGGGAAGAAATGTACACAGTCTAAAATATTTTCAGAGGCTCTATTTGGCTCCATAGTTGAGCAGCTGGCAAGAGGCTGCCTGGTTGTATTTCCCAAGAAAGCACTGCAGTGGCAGAACCCAACTGAACCCAAGTTTTCACTAGACTGAGTAAAAGACAAGGCTGTTAGCAGCACGTGCTAAATCAAAGGGAAGAGGGGCACAACCACATTTCTGCCACTGGGCAGCATTACCCAGCTGAGGGCAAGCTGGGGCTACCCCTCCTAGAACAAAATTCTGCCAGAGCCTGGCACAGTTGCATATGGAAGGCTGCAGCTTTCCTCCCCCAGGAGAAGCAGGAAAATGTTGACAGCAAGGAATGTGGGAAAGGAGCTGGCTCCCAGTCCTGCTGCCCGGGTTTGGACCACCCGGTCTTAGTCTGCCTGAGAGAGCATCACGAGCCTTGCAACTGGCTTGGGGCTGTGACACCTCATGCTTAGAGGGGGAGATGGTGGTCACAGCCTGAAAGCCGGATCCTTGGAGCAGACAGAAGGAATCCTGATGGATTCTGAGTCAGCTAATATAATTCACCAGATTCCACAGAAAACTAAATGACAGGTTTTTGTGTCAGAGAGAGTCTGCAGGGAGCTTGGTTGTCTACAGAAATTCATGGGAGAGATTGCGTTCCTGTTCAGTAGTTCATTTTCAGAAGGTGATTTAGCCACTTGTTTTACTCAATTTAAAACTGCCAGCCTATTATTCATAAGAGAAAACAGATTACAGAGCCTGAGAAGCTGTATTTTTTTCCTTCACAATGGCTTCAAGCAGGTCCTTCAATACTTAACTGGCCTGGGCAGTTTCCCTCAGCTCTCCTTTGTCCGTCTCCATGGGGAGGTATATCATAGCAAGAAATCAAATCAAAATTTACTGCCAGATTAAAGGCACTGGATATCAGAGCAAGTTGCAAGGAACCACTGTGCTCAGATTAATACTCAGACCAATGCTGCTTTGAATTCCACTCCAGTTTCACAGATTATCAGGGAACAATAGTCAAGTTAAAACAAGGCCATTTCTTCTTAGCAGCAATCACACTTGGCTGGAACTTCTTCTGTCACTGTCTGCACTAATCAGACACTTCAAAGTTTGCCTGGCACCCTCTGGGGCTGCCCCCCACATGTAGGCTCTCCTTACCTTCTCATTTCAGCTTCTTCCCAACTGCTGAGACTGGTGGGAGAGAGTTTAGAGGGACAACTCACCAGGTGTAGAGCAGGAGCCTCGGAAGCATAAGGCTAAACCCAAGCACAAAGGGAGATTTGCTTTGTGAACTTGGTAGCTTGCTATTCTACTTTGTCTCCCAAGGTAGATTTCTCTCAGCCTTTGCATCAACAGAGGCAATAACCTCCAGCTCTTCTCCCTTCCTTTTTTCTCCTCTTGTTGCACAATGAAGAAAAACTGGCTCAAGGTTAGTGGTAAGAGAGAGCATAGTCTTTAACCATTACAGTTCTCATGCAGCATTTTGATAACTCCTCTGCTAACAGCGCTGATAGAGAGGAGAATGACAGAGGGGAGGCCATTCCCTTCTTGCTCCTTTTCTTCGTTACTTTGAAAGTTTTGAGTATTTTCACATAACTACAGAGCTAACAAAAATGAGGAGTAAAATGGCTTTTGAAATGCGAAAATTCAATATTGGAAATGTGATGAGAAGACACAAATGTAACTGTTTGAAAAGGTTTGCTGAATAGCTAACACAGGGCTGTTGTACAGCTCCTGCACAGGAAGAATGAAGAGAGCAAAAGGAGCAGGCTGTAGGGAGAGAGAGCAGAGATAGACTGAGATTCTTTTAACTGAAAATTCAATACAGCTTCATTCATTATATATTTTTTATGAAACAGTGGAATTAAAAAGGAAAGGCTTGAATGAAACATGGGGCTTCCAGCTTGCTCAAGAATATTGCAAAAGCCCTTATTCAGTTTCCCTTGAAGCCAAGAGAAGCATGTCTTTTCTGGTCCAATTTTCAGCTCTTTGAAGCAGAAACTCAGTCTTTTATGTGTCCCTACAGTGCCCAGTGCAATAGGTCTCCTGTCTCAGCAGGGACTTCTAAGTGCTATTGTAATAAAATTGATTAATCATAATTTTTAATAACTCCTTAATATTTCCAGTATCATCCTTGACTAAAAAAAATGTATGCAGGCTGAAAAGGCATGAAAGTTTAATTCAGAACACAGTAAAAATAAGTTTTTGCTGCAGGAAAATCTAACACAAAAGGTAGTAAAAATGTTGTTCATATTAAGCAGATGCAGAAATAATATTAACAGTGTAACTAAAGAGAAACCTTGGCTTCACATCTATTTATAGCCTAAAAATTAAGTGTAAGATAGGTGGGATATGCACTCGCATGCAGGGATGCTATTTATGGCTTCAAGAAGAGGGAGATGTACTGCTACCCAGCTCCATCTGCATGGCAATGAAGGGCCACTCAGAGATAGATGTGTAAATCTTCCTGATGTGATTCCTCCCCACTCTTTTGCAAAGTAGCACTTAATACTGACTCCTGTATTGCTGTCATATAACCCCCACAATAAGTGTGGAAATGGAAGGGCCAGCTCACATCTCTCACTGGCTCTGGCTCAGGTTGCAAATGTGGGCGGACACTGCTGCATCACTGCACTTCAATAAATGTTTTTAAGGCTCATTTTTCACAGCAGGAGCAGGAATGAAAAATAAGATTCAATTATACATGTCGACAGGCTGGGAGAAATTCCAGTATGCCATAGCACCAAGCACCAGCCCAGCCCTTCCACTCTGTAAAGTACAATAATTGTAAATTGGTTCAGAGCTGGCAAACATCAGAGGCATACATGTGCCTCTCTGCAAATATGCATATACAGGACTCATAAATGATCCTGGGGTTTTCTTTGTCTCTCTGGTGGAAGGAAGTTAAAAGCCTTAATGTGAACTATCCTTTTCCCTCAGCTAGGGCAGATTTCTACCTGAGGGAGTTTCTCTAGGCTTTCATCCAAGCCCGTGAAGAACACAAATACAGAAGGGGCTCATCTCCCCCTGTGGAAAACAGGGGATGCTTGGGCCATTCCCATCTCTCTCCTAGGCAGCTAATTGAGACTTACACATCTCACACATGGCTGGATTAAATGCTTGCTATTCAGATGCGTAATGTCATTTGAGTTGAAGTTTTGTCAGTTGAAGTTTTGTATAACTCCACAGCAAAGAACCAAAAATATATCTAAACATGCTAGTTTTATAGAGAGAGAACTGTCAATCTTAAAGTCTATTTTCTGTGGTATTTTGCAACCAGAAGAAAGTATTAGGTCCATTGGGGAAAAAAATGCCTTTTGTAATTTAGAGTTATAAAATACAGTAGAAGTTAAAGTATGGTAATAGATAAGCTTTTACCCCAGAATTTAATCTTCTCTATCCATGACATTAAGCAAAACATAGCATGGAATTGTAGAATACGAGGCTTGCTATTCATGTGGCTTTCCATGTCTGATACACACCTCTCATGGTATTGAGCACACTTGGAACCCTCCAGCTCAGTCATGCTGCTGAACAGAAAATCCCATATGTGGATGAACACGAGGAAACATTTTCCTGCAAATTATTTCTCAAAAATATCAGCTGTGTGATAAAGCTGTGGGATTAATTAATTTAGTATGCATCTCTAATTGCCTTATTGCAATCCTTCTCTCCCAGGACTAAAGCTAATGCTCCATATCTTGAAGTATCTTCAAATTACAGTTTTTTCCTTATCATAGCAGGCCATTCAATTATTCTCTTACCTTCAACACATAAGGAATTTTTGTACATACTAGATACAGATACTACATAGACATCCTACAAGTCTGCATAGATATTGCCACTCCTAATAGTAGAAACAATTTTAAAATGTAGCTGCTTTTTTCTCCTTAATGCTAAAGTACCACTGGGAAGTTAAGTACAAGACAGAGCTTAGATATACAGGTGTATATCATTCCTGTGCCACAGCTATATCAAGAGATTTTAAATAAAGAGACACCACTGGGTCAGCTAATGATCTGACCTAATTTAGCCAAGTTAATCTTTTAGAGAGCCCAGTACGTCATCTCCCCAAAACCATCCAGTTATTGATTTGACTACTTTAACAATAATTTATATCCTAATAGTTGCCTATGGCACTCAGATTTTAGTTTATTTCTACTGCATGTGTTTAGTTCTCCTGTGTGAACTTGTTTATTTTTTCTTAGTGAATTAAATTCATCATGAGGTCAAAGAGAGAAGTATTTGAGCTTTTTCCTGGATTTACCAGGAGGATCATTCTGAAGAGTTTGGCTGGAGAGAGAACAGACAGTTACCAGGTCTGTTTGAATTTCACAAAAGAAACAAACCCTAAACCAAGAATTATTCATGGAAGTGACTCGACCAATAGTTAGAATAACTATATTACATTCATTTCAAACTAATTATACATGATCGGCAACAAAAAAGAGATAAATTATAAATTTTATGAAAAATCATTCCTGTAAGCATGTATCTTTTTCATTGAAGATAAAATGTGTGTGTCATGATTTTATTTAAAAGATAGGCCTTGGATGATGTCAGGTCCCATGAATAAGCATAGCAGGTGATCACAAAGCTCTCATTGCAACTGAATGCAATTCAGCCTGCTCAAAACCCCAACTCACATGAAAGCCCAGCACTCCCAGACATGTAGGCCAGGAAAAAAACAGTGATCACATTTATTATTTAGGGAAAGGGACAGCAAAATGATGAGCACATCTTGCAGGAGGTATCTGCAGCCTTTTGGGAGGCAGCAGTGTGTCCTTCAGCCCTCTGGCACCGAGTCTCTGCATTTCAGAAACTGCTGCGCTTTGTCTGCCCGTGCCGCAGGTGGGCTGGGGAATCTGCTGGGAACAGCCACTGCAGCCATCCTGTTTGCCTGGTACCTTAAATATTTCATCTTAACCCCTAACTAGAACAGATATGTGATGAGCAAGATAAAGCAAACTCCTTAACAACCTGTCTCTCTCTTTTGGACAAGCAAACCCTGACATGCAACACATGGGAAAAGACAGTCAACAGTTCCCAAGATGACCCTCCTTTGAAGTGATATCTTTTTTGCTTCATTTGCATTCTGGTTTCCAGCTAAACAAGGACTTGCACTGTTGATCTATGTGTGTCTGTTCCAGTCCATTCACTAACAATTTCTAGCAACTGGGCAATTTCAAATTCAACAGAGGTAACTTTCAAATATATCCAGTCCCTAAAAACATTAGTTAGCAACTGTGTCAAATAGAAAAAAATTACTTATTTTCTGGAAGAAAGTCAGCTACAACTCAATGTAGATTTATCCTGTAGGAGTCGGGAACAAGCCAGGAAGTCTCACTATATTCCCTCAGTAGCCCATGGGGACATTAGCTAAAAAAGCAAGGGGAGAAGACAAATTAGGATTAGAAGTTCAATGGGTATGAGTACACAGGAAGTCATATGCCACAGATTATAGAATATCTTCTGTTTAAGGAATTGGTTGTTTAAAATTTTTTATACAAGTCTTCTTATAAATTCTTTTAAAACCATTTAGTAAGTGTTGTGTAATTTCTTTTTCCTGTGCTTCTGGAGTCCTGCCTGCAGAAGCACCCACTAAAACTTCTGCAGCACTGTAAACACATTTTCTTATGTTTTATGCCGGCCATATAGCAGCCTTCAGTCCTCAACAGTGAAACCATGGAAACTTCACCAGATGAAGGCTGGTGAATGGAGGAAGAAAGAAAAGCACTGTTGGACAAATGGTGGGCCAGAATCTGGCTCTGACTGCATCTTTGGGAGCACTGAAGAGCAGGAGGAGTGCTCCCATGTTCCAGCTCCTACAACAGACTGCTGGCCTTGTCACTGTCCAGGCTTGCTGGGATGGTGACGTGGTCTTCAACACCTTTCTATAGTCTTATGGTTAGTTTTCTTGTTATTCATTTAATCACTAACATATTTTACCTCCAAAGAAGGACATATTTAATTAGAAAATGAAATTAAATTACTCAATCTCCCCTTCTTGCTTTAATTTTATCAACATCTTGACTTCACTTGGAGCTATTCCCCAGTCAGAGCAAGAGGGATGCACAGACCCCCAATCTGAATGCAAGCTTGTCTTACTTGATCTTTCTAATTCAATTTTTATTTTTGTAATTCTCACCTTTCCTGAGGCTATTTAAGATGACAGCAACCTCTTGCCTATTTTCAGAAGCAGTAAACTCAAGGAATAAGAAATAATATCTATAAAACTTGTCCAATGGGTTAACTTGATCTAATACTTCAAGACACCTGCTATTCCACATTTACTGGACTTCCTCTGTCTCCTTCAACACTGTACACTTGCTATCTCTTTTCTTGATAAGGAAACCAACACAAAAACCCTAACAGCAGTTTTCCTTTCACCCCTGAGATGTGTATCCTTATAGATGCCATGCAGTGATCCTCTTGATTCATAAGTGTTCCCTGCGTAAATGTTATTATCTGGCAGCTACCAGATTCAATATTCCCCTGCTATATGCATTTTCTATACAGATCATGGCCCTTTGCCCACCTCTTGCTGAGAATGAATATGTGGGAGCTCCGTGACATCTCTCTTGGTGTCTATTATGTTTTTTTCGTGTAGCCCATGAAAGGCCACAACAACCACACAGCTGATAAAGGACAGAGAGAAAATGTGTTACAGAATAAAGTGACAATGCAACAAATACAACTCGTGGGAGAGAAAGAATGAGTTATTGTGGGAAGGCAAGAGCTTTGTTGGACACCTGAGGTCAAGCTGCATGGTCAGAAAGGTGATTCCTGGCTTTCTGGCCCATGCCAGAGACCCTGCAGAGGAAAGGAGAGAGCAGAGGAACCTCATTGTGTCTGGTTTCAGCATATCAGCACCCTGGTGTGACAAACTGAGTTTCAGGGCTACAGGAGCCTACTCACTCTAAATGCACACTTCTGTGAGTCCCATCAGATGAAAAATCACTCAGAGACAGAATGCATATATATCCCCTGAATTACTGAACAGAAAATAAATCAGAAGGCCAAATGGCTCTACCTCAGTTCTACCTAATTTGTTTGAATTAGTATTTTCATTCAAATAAGCCTCCTCTCAAGAAATAAAGCACAGTGCTAGGAAAAATCATTGGTCCTGAAGCTGTGATCAGGGAATGAATGAGACATGACAGTGCTCTTGTAGATGTTCAGACAGCCTGAGCTTGCCTCAGTCATCTTTTCCTGCGGTGGCAACATCCTGTGTGATGTAGTTTTGTGTAATTTCTGACACTGTCATTTCAGATGTTGTAAAATCCTGGAAGCAAGAGAAGGGACCAGGGTAAGAGGGGAGAAAATAGAACATAAAATAGCATCTGACAACACATATCCTGTCCCTTGTGTCATTGCAAGGTTTGCATGACTTGTCAGGATAGCCACCAATCTGATCAAAATGTGCCTACAGCTGGCATGGCAAACGTGCTAAGCCTTGGAAACCTCTTGATGTCATAATCTAAAAGCAGAGAGGTCAGTTGATTTAGATTTTCCTTCCGTGTAGCAGCCTTCCCCCTTTCTGATCAAAACACCCAGGTCTGAGATGAATGCATTTCTAGTAATCAATGATAGCAAACTGGACAAGAAAAAGGCAGGCTTAGCACAATTAGCAACATTTACACAGGCTACTTTTCCACAGGTCTCTCAAGAGCTGATACTCTGGACTCTCCCAGCAGGGTTGAACTGATATTGCAATTCCCTCTATTAGGTGTGAAATTATTTGGGAAATTATTTGGGCGCATATTTTTCTGTATGTTGATAGTAAAAGAGTTTCTGAGGTCTGTCCCACTGTCAGGCTGATCAGGTTCATAGAGAAGTTGTCAGGCAGATGAATGGACCTCTAGTGTAACTAGAGATGGCAAATTGCTTTAGTAAATCATCATAAAACCAGTTAACAATGGATATAAAAGGTTTTTTCTAAAATATATATGTCATACAAATACTTAGAGCTAACCTGATAAATTGTCATGACTTTCATATACAGTTTCTCTGCCACTATGACACTCAGGCACCTTTTAATGCAAATTCTTCCCATTATCAACTTGATTCCTCAACATTTGGTGTCCTCTGCTTCTGCCTAATTAGATGGTCAAAAAATATTCCAATTAATTCTCTGTTTAATCAACCAAACCATTTTCATTAGAAAATGATACCCTTCCAGTAGTTTCAACAAACATGAAATGGGATTTTTTAATGGGAATCTGTATGGTTATTGACAAAATTCCATCTCTTTTCCTGTCCTCCTTCATCTGGCTTCAGGTCCTGGACTCCAGAGCAGTTTAATGCTGAGATATGGAGAGCAGCATTTTTACAACACAGATTCAGGAGGGTACTGCAGAACCAAGAAAGAGATTCCAGATATTCCCTGGTATCTAAACTGCTAAGGGGGAGCCAGTTTGGATGCTCCCGTGAGGGGTTTTCACTGTTTTCATCCGTAAAATCAGTTTTCGGTTATGCTGACCTATAGTGGGACCCACAGCTTGTCTGTGGGCTAGAGAGGGTTAATAAATGAGGATTGTTTTGAGAAGTGTTTTCTGACCAAGGCTGTTGGCATGGGGATTAAGAAGAGAGAAAGGAGAAAAGAAGGTAACTAGAGAAAAAAACTCCACAGCTGTGGAAAGTATTTTTAGAAAGGTTCTGGGAAGAATAGGGGTGGAGAACTTTCCACCAATGACTGCTGTGTTGACTAATTGTGACCAATAAGAAATTGTAAATTATATTGAGGGTATAAAAGGTGGTGCATTATTGTAATAAATGGGATATTAGCCTCCTGAAGTATTGTGTGCCTTTTGTGTGTCACACCCGCCCTACAGCAACAGTGACCCTGCAAGAGACTCTCACATATGCCTTGCATTTCTAAATTTGTGGACAAATTATATGGACTTGCACAGGCAAAAGGTTTAAAGTAGCCAAAAAAAGTAGCTGTGGAAAAGGGACTCTTGATTTAGGTAGCCTTCAGTTTTGGGTTCCCATTTCTCAGAAGGTACCTGTTTACAGGTGTGAAGGTTTCAGATTCTTTGTAGGTAGTTTTCAGGTCCTCAAAGTATTGACCAGCTGCACTGTGAAAGACAAAGCTCTCAGGAATCTCCAGGGCTCAGAAATCCAAAGTAGAAGTAACCAGAAGTCTCCTGCCACTCTGTGATGGCAGCTGGTTCTGTTTTGTGGCTCCAGCAGTAAGAGAATATAAAGGGGCTCACTGCTCCTTGGGCGACTAAGAAGAACAAATATAAATTCTTATCACCCTTAGATAAAAAAAAAAATAGGTCATTCAGTTCTGTTTTGGATTTTTTTCTTTTTTTGTGTTGCTCTCCTAAGAAAGGGGAGAGTAGTTTACGGGAAAAATCAAATTTATTTTAGTAAGCAGATATTCTGGTGTTTGATGTATGAATTAAGAGGTAACAGTGGTTACTAAAAAAAAAAGCACTACAGAAATAAGGAGTTACTTACAATGCATACCACAGACCGAATAAAAACAAAGAGTCCCATTATGATCTCAGAAGACCTAATAAAATTTTTGTTCTCTTGCTTTTAGACTAATTGTACCTGAATTGCTTTATTACAAGAACATAATTTGGTCGATTTTAAAAAGCATTTCTATTTTTTTCCAAGATGATTTTGGGTGCAAAACTGAAAAAGAATTCCAGGTAGAAGGCTCGTCTGCCAGCAGTGGAAAAAAAAAAGTCTAGCCTTGCATTGAATGTGTTACACTGGTAAATGTAAATAGTGACAATCCACTAACAAGACTATTTATAAAGCATGAGACCATAGTACTAAAAAGTGATTGTAGTTCAAAGTCTTTTAATTCTTTAGTTTATTAGCTTTTGAATTATTAGAATTGGTTTACAAACTCTTTCCTTTAGAAAACTGAAAACTTGTTTGGAAAAACAAAACAAAACAAAACAAAACAAAAAACAAAACAAACCCAAAAAACCCCAAAACCAAACAAGAATACAATACAAACAATGCTATTGGCATGGTAACAATGACCAAAAGAACAAACAAACAAAAAAGCCAAACTGGGGTTCTGGATGAATTCTGAACTTGCAAAGAAATAGCAGGCATGGAAAACTCACAAAAAAGTTTTGCAATCTGCCATCATTACACCCTTATACTGTCTCATAATACAGAGAAAAATTAAGTTATGCTCTGAGTTTTATTTCAATAGCAATAAACTAGGAATTAACTATTATTTAATAATGATTTCTGCTTGTCAGTTCTGTGTTTGTCCAAAACTACATCACTTTCTTAAATATTTTTATGTTGTTATAGTTCTTGTTTACAGCTTAGTACAATTATTTCTACAGTACTGTGAAAGGCATCAAGGGAAAATTTTACATGTGTTGTTGAACAGCACTGAATTTCTCCATAATGCCAGAAGTACAAATAAATCCTAGTTTAGTGATGCTCGGTGTGTTTAGGTGATCATTAGAGATCTCAGAGAGACTGACAGCATAAATACATTCTAGTGTCTTTAAAAGATAAACTTTTCTTTTGACTTTACTGTATTTTATACATCATAAAATTTTATATATGACAAAAGTAATTTTAAATAAGATTCAGCTGTTCGATAGTTCTGTTTGTAAGTATTTATCTAGTAGGGGATGGAAAAGAATGAAATATGGTTTAATTAGCACTGTCAAACATGTATCAAATTAAACTTGGCAGGAAGGATAAAGTTAACAAATCTTAGCTTTTTTTCTCTCTGTATGACCAGCACTGGTATAACACAGTTATTTGACCTGCTAAAAGATGCATAAAACCACACAGCCAGGCCTCCTTTATTGCAGCTTATTGTCTTGGACACCATGGGAAGAAAGACATAACAGCAGCAATGTGGTTTAATTAGGCCAGAACTTGATTAACTCTGAACACTGGGGATGTCTCTCAGAACTCACTGATGCAGTGCAGTCCCTGCCTTCTGGAGAGGCTGCCCTGTGCCCTGTGCCCTGTGTCCTGTGCCCTGTGCCCTGTGCCCTGTGCCCTGTGCCCTGTGCCCTGTGCCCTGTGTCCTGTGCCCTGAGCCCGGTGCCCTGCTGGCCCTGTTGTCCCTGACCTGGCCCAGAGGATGGCAGGGGACTGTCCCTGAGCCTGCCACCCTCCCAGCTGCTCCATTGCAGGACACCTGTGCAATACTGGTTGAGCGTTGCTGGGCAGGAAATCCAGATCTCCATGGACAGCTGCCTTGAAAGGGTAAATACCCAGCTGCAGCCACATGCCTGTGACCTGATCCACATTGCTTACCTTCACCCTGTGAGGTGCTGCTTGGAAGCAAACACACCGAGTAATCCTTTTATGAGACCACTATAAACTATCTTCATAGATTAGACTAGTGAAATCATTTTCAAAAACACTGAAAGCAATATCATCTTGTTGAAGATAAAAATGTGTGGGGTTTTTCATTTGTTTTTGTTTGTTTGTTCATTTGTTTGGTTTTTGTTTGTTTTTTGCTAGATGTAACATCTTATTCTCTTCTAAAATCAGGTCAGATACAAGGGTGTTTCCTAACGAAGGGAGCAAGGGCAGTGATGAGGGAATGTTTGCATCCCATCTAAACATCCCATTTTGCTTTTCCTTGTAATGTTGCCTCTTGCCCTCCCTGTTATAATTATTTAATTTTTATCCCATTTTAAATTATATTTGAAGTGGTTTGTTTTGCAGTGCTAAAGTGTAATGTTTTGTCTTGCAGAAATGTTACCTTTTTTCTCAATGAAATTCTGAGGAAATCAACCTATAGTCATGATATGTTTCATGTGGTCAGAAGACATTTTCCATCAAAATACTTTGGAACAGTAATATTCAGTATGTTCAAATAATCCTTTTATTTAACTGTTCCAACATGGCTATAAAAGACTTGCATTGGGACTTCTGTCTCACATAGTCCCACATTGGCATGGTAACAAGAGCAAATGTAAGAATGATCATCCTCCTGTGGTCACAGTGCTCTGCCAAAGCCATGGTTTTGAAATGACCATACGCATTCCAAATCAGCAGGTTTGTAAAACACATTATAATAACCAGTATGGGGTTTCAGACTGTGCTCAGCTGCCTCGGTGTGTTTACAAAAGGAACATGAGCTCTGTGAAATAAAATCCTGCTCTGATGTGCTTCATTCAGAATGTTCACTTTGCTCCTCTCTGTCCACCTGTGCCCACACAGACATTCACCTCTGCACCTCACACTCCTCCCCTCGTGGCATTGCTTCTGATGATGTCTGAAAAGGACATTTACCCACAGTCAGTGGTGTTCACTACATTGGAAAGGGCCCCTGCATTTACTGTGGGGCTGACTGCTCTGGGCAGGCAACATCAACCCACAAACAGTGCAGTAACATCCCTGATGCAGACAGGTTATACTTGGTGTATTGAGTGCCATCTGAACACATCACACCAGCATTCAGCCGTAAGCCCTGATTAATTAGGTTTTGTTTTCTTAGAAGAGTCTTCCATTCCCTTGCACTCTCTCTTTCACACTTTCATTCTATGTGTAGATTTTCCTCCACATTAATTTCTGTGGAATTTTAAAAGAAGCTGCAGAATCCTACAGAAAATCCTCTGTGCAATTACTGAACCCCAAAAGGGTCGTCTTTCCCACTTATTTTTCTTCCGGGCCAGAAAGATGTACTGAGAATACGACATATAATTTAGCCTGAACCAAACATAGCATGTACTATGATGTGAGCATTGATTTGTTTTTCTTTGGCTCTCTATTACCTCAATGAACACATCTGGAGAAGGTACAAGACTAAATCAAGCTGTTAAAATTATCTTTGAATTAAGCTGAGAGAGAAGAGAATTCACAGCACTGTCACCTGGGCACATATAAGAAACTGAGTTATTATGCTCACCTTCTCTACTAAAACAATGCATTCAAAAGGTCTGGCTTCTTATAAGTCATTTAATAAATACATTATTATCGACAGACAATAAAAAAAATGTGACTACCCGCATTATCTACACTTCAGCTGGATTCTGGAGGGCAACAAGAATAGATAAGCTGAGAGACATCTTACATCAAAGGAATTAAAAGCAGCACCTGATAATGAATGTGTATTTTACAGCTACTTTCTGATCTGCTCCAGAGGGTGCTACTGCTTGAATTCACAGAGTAAGGAAAAATCCAGATTTTACAACCTACCTTGTGATGGGAGTGTGATTGCTTTTATAGTCCATATCTGCCTCCTATTACCTGTCAGCTACATCACTGCAGTTTTGTGCACTCCATTCAGAACACCTACCAAAATAACCTACAAACAACTTCATTTTTTGAGGAGGAATAAAAAAAACTTCCACATAGCCGTAGTAGGGTTATCGCTAAAGCCATTAAGACATTGGGTTGTTACCCTGTATCTCTGCTGGATACAATTTGAAACACTGATTTTCCAGCCTCGTGCCTTATTTCATATATATGTTCACAGGCACACAGTTAAACTCAGGCTTAATGCAATTTGACTAGAAAATCCACTTAAATTGTCCACAGAATAAAAGATTATTTCAGAACAAGGTGTCTAGACAGCACTTCTATTTAATTTTCAGAGAGATTATTCTAAGTCCACTTCCAGCACTGATCCAGGGGATTTCCCCCACGAGCTTTTGCTGCTTTAAAGGCGGTGTCTACACTGGGGTATTTTGATTCTTGATGGCAGAGCCCAGCATTGTCTCACTGATCTGAGCCCTGCCATGTCCTGCTGGAGGTTATTCCAGCCTGGAAGCAGGTGGGTGGCACAGGAGCAAAGAGCAGCTCTGTGCCTGTCAGTGCAGTCACCACAGCCCCATCACTGGCCAGCTGTGGGGTGACCACCAAAGAGGGGAAACAGCACCTTAATCACCAAGTGTTCTTGGTGACAAACACCTCCATGGCTTTTCATGCACAAGGAGGTCCCACACGTGTCCCTTTCATGGAAATGACTTGGATGTGAAACAGTTCAGCACTGCTGCTGTGAGTGGTCACTGCCACAGCTGGCAGTTCATGCCTGCCAGGGGACAGGCACTAGAAAGCTACCAGGCTCTGACTTTGTGTTCCCAACAAGTAAGGAAACTGATAAACAGAGGACTCTTCTACCCACTGTCACTATCCCAAGGTCTCAGTTACCCCAAGCATGATGTGCATGTCTCCTTGGAAACCAGTGTGCACTGTGTCCTGTGCACATAATCCTCTCCACACTGCAATTAAAGAACCAGGGCCCAGGTGCCTGCATACAGGACAAATCAAAGATTTTACTCTTGCAGAGCACTTCTGCTAACTGAATTCAAGCAGGAGAAGTCATTAACATATACACAGAAGTGCATTTTCTAAATGAAACTTAAAAATACAGAAGTCAGTGACCTACGAAAGTTTTCTTCAATTTTTGAATCTGTCAAGACACATCACAGAGGAATTGTGAGTATTGTTTTAGTGATCATTTGAGGGCACCATAATTACAGTACAAAACCATCTGCTCTTGGAGAATGCCTAATTACTCTGTGTCAGAATGAGATTAAGCTTGAATTTCCTTCCATCTAGTTCTAACCCTAGTATGAATTGATTATCCAGATCATTAAAGAGAAGCACTAGCCAATCTTATAAAAAATACCTTTCCTCATTTGTACTCCTTGAAATGAGTTGCTTTTCCTAGGAATTATCATGGAGTCATCTCTGCTAAATCACTAATTCCTCTGTGCTTGGTTTCTTACCAAACATCTCCTTTGGGCAGTGAGCCCTGCACAGACTGGCCCAGGATCCAGCAGTACTGCTGGCATTCCTCTGACTGGATGGGAAAAATTTATTTCACCACTGAAGTGGATGCTTGGGCATTTCTTTATGAAAATTATTATGAAAAGCTAAATTTTAAAAGCAGTCCTGTTCATTAAACCTCCAGTTGCCTAAATTTGTTCATGATCAGGCTTTAGACAAAACCTTGTCTTTTGATACACTCTTCTAACAACTTTCCTGTAGATTCAGAAAGTTTTTTTCTAATCTGCCAACAAGAAATCAGTTTTATTGAATCTCCCCACACCCATAGTTGATGACTTTCAATATACTGCAAAATTTCATGCTGAAATGGACAACTACAACACACAAATTACAGAGAGGAAAATAAGAAATTCTGTTCCATTCTTCTCACCTTCAACCTTTCCCTTTTGACTCCACTGTCTGCTTTTCTTTCTTCTTTCTTTCTCCTCCTTTCTACATTTAATTTCTTCTTCCAACAGGACAATAAACAATTAAATAAATAGATATTTAAGAAACCTTAAGAAACCTTAAGAGAGGTTTGCTTGTTTTAAATAATATCTCTGGAAAAGTTTCTCCTTGCTTGAATGGGGATGTGAGTACCAGAGAAAGCAATCATTTCTCCTCTCTTGGGCAAACTGGAATCATGACCTGACAAACTCTTCATGCTGCTTTCAGTGTTGAGGGTTCTTAGGGTGGCAAATTCAGCCAGTCTTCAGCAGTCTTAATCTTTAAAGAAAGCACGTGACAAGTATGCATTTTAAATATGCAGTCTAACCTTGCATAAAAGCAAAGGTTAGAGAGGTAAAATACAATAATTTGAGAGATTTTTCTTCTCAAGGCTGTATGGTCTCTCATAAATCTGTATATACTAATAAGACTCATATATCACTCCCAGTGCAATGTACAGGACAGAATTAACTGTAATTCTTGCTTTTTCTTCTAAAAGAGAACTATTCTTTTAAAAGGTGCCAGATTCACAGCAGTAGCTGGTGATAACCTCTGGTTATCCACACCTAAGAATTTACATAGCATGTAGTTTTTCATTGCAACATGTTTTTCATCATAACATTTCATTAAAATCCTTTAGCTTTGACCTGTAAGAAACAGCTCAAAAGGTGAAAAAGTTTTATCTCCACATCTGTTCTTTGCAAAAGTGACCTAGCAGGAAGGTGCAGCAAGGATGTCAACTGTGGGAGGAACACAGCTCCAAGGAAAGGGATTATTTTTGATATGCAACACCCATGAGCTCGATTAGTCTATCAAGGCATTTCAAAATCTTTATAAAAGTGTTTGCCCTCAAAATCACCTTGAAATATCATGGCCTTCACTACATCCACATAAAGAGCTTAAAACTTTCTTATTCTAAATTATTGGCTCTGGCAGCTATAAACATGTAACTTTTCTCTGTTGTTTGCTTTAGCTGCCACTGAGATGAATTTACAGGCCTAATAAAATAGCAAAACATATTTGCAATGTAAAACCATCACATATGTTTATTTCATCCAACTATTTTTTTCTAAAATAAACCTTTCTAACTAATTAAATATACTGATATATAACATTCACACTGTAGTATAGGACATATTTTTATTTTATATACCAAGCAAGAGACATTTGAAACAAACACAAATATTTTTCATAGATTATTCTATGGGTTATCCCATCTTAAATCAATAATGTGCTGCTCCCCAGAGTTTTAGGAAAATGTGTCTTAGTTTTGCTACTGTCCCTACTCACAGAATTCTGTATAAATTAGTGCATTCACACAATTATACTTTTCTCCTAAAAAAAACATCAAAATAATGGTGTTTTTTTCTCTCGCTCCAGCAACTTCCATCCTTGCTGTTAAATGGAAGACAGGGTTATGCTTCCTACAAGAAACAAGATGAGCTATTAGCCAGAAGTGGTAGGACCAGCCTTTGCATCTGCTGAGGGAACATGCACATACACTGAAAACTGACATTCCTGTCTGCCTTGCACAACGACCGCTAACAGCTTTATCCAATTAACCTTTGCTTTATCTGGCTCTGTGCTTGTTGTACATATGCAGCTTACACATTTCCAGAGCACTGATAATGATAATGGCATTCCCAGGGATAGAGACAGACTTGTACAGCGGTGCACCGAGACACCTGGCAGCACAGGGTGTCAGTAATACAGCACATGGCTCACTGGGAGGGCAGGGGCTCTCCTTGAATGGCCAGGCTTCACTCCAACACATGGTGGATGCAAATTATCAGCAGGAGCCACTGCCTGTTTCCAGAAAAGGAGCACATTGGCTGCAGCCCCCATCTGTTTACACTGACCCAGGGATGGCTGTGCTACCTGCAACCGATCCCATGATTGTGTCCTTGGGATGCTCCCTGCCTGAGCTTTGTGCTCTGGTGACCAAAAAAAAGGCATAAAAACCATTTACATATTCCCATCCCCACTGCCACAAATGCAGGCTGAGGGGAGAGTCTGTGAGCGTCTCCTCGGAATCAGAATGTTTGTGCTGTGCACTGGCAAAGTCAGAAGTGAGCGGAAATGTTCAGTGAATTTATGAGCTGTAAATGGAATTGAATCAATGTGAAATTCCTCTACGACATTTGCCTATTCACTATGTCGAACTATTCTGTCGTTTTATAATGTATCTGTGCTATACATAAAGGCTGTACATGAAGTACATCAGAAACATGTACCAGCCCATAGATTGTTTTGCAGTCCAAGTGGCTTCTGACATCATAGTGCTACTAGGTTAAAATACTGTGGCTGTTCTGAACTTCCAGACAGCAGCAATATCTATTTTTCTTTCTCTTCTCATTGCACTAAGACTCTGAGCTGACATTGTGGAATAACCATGGCAGCCTGGGAATAACAATGCACAAGGCAGGGAAACCAGTGCCCCATGCTGAGAGCAAGCAAAAGCACAGGGACAGAGCTGGGCTGCACTGCCAGGCAGAACCTTGCCAGTCTGTGTGCTCTGAGACACTCACAGACACACATCTTTGTCCCAGAGCACTGGAAAGCCTGGGCGGCATGAGAAAAATAAACACCAGCTAACATAGATTAGATACTGGGTTTATGATTTTAATTGTGAGTGATTATTATTCACACCAGTATGGAGGTGATCATCACAGTAAACTGGAAAGACTTTTTAGTTCAGTAGATGACAGCAGCACAATTCTATTTATTCAACCAATTTGGTTAGATTAACTACTGTAAGTCCAAAATAAGAATTCAAAATAACCTTTTATAATACCATGAGCTAAAAGGAGAAATTTGCTCAGAATTTCCTCCCTACCTGACCCAGCAGATCCCCATATCATCCCTTCTAGGGACAATGTCTCTCTTTTTTTTCTCATTCTTTTTATGCTGAGGATGTTCTCTGCCTCTCAAGCTTTGTTTCTCTCACCTCTGTAGGTGCTTAGTGTCAACTTCAGTTCTCTGAATCCCTCCCTAGAACTTCACAGTACAAATCTTTTGCTTTTGTCTAGATAAAGCCTCTGGAGCTTTCCTCGGAGGCAAGGAGAAGCTGTAGCACAACACAGTTCTACTGTTAACACAATTCAAAAACCATATAAAGGAAAAAGAACTCAAGAACATGAAGGAAACAAGTGTATTTCTGCTGCTTGCTTTGCCATCTTCTCAAAGCAGGTTCTGGATTCTGGTCAGAGCCTGACTGACTTTTTGCACAGCAATTTATTTTAAATTGAGCCTCATGAGCTAATTCTGTGCATTTATGGATGCACACAGCCATTACAATGTGCCTGAGCAGCACAGAGTGGGTGGGAAGGTTTGCTGGGAGACATCCACGACAAGGGAGGCATCCCAAGCAGGCCAGAAAAACACAGCTTATGTCTACCCTGTCATGGGAACATCCATCTCCTCTTCAACAAATTCATAGTGGGCATCAAACTCTCAGTCATAAGGGTGTCTATCTGGAACACCCAACAAATTCAGACTGAATGCAAACTCCTGTTTGAAAACAGTCAGGTTGGAGTAATGAATGGAGTCTCCAGGCTGCAAACTGAGGCCATGCTAATATCAAAAGATGATGTTAAATGGAAGGAAGGCTCCTGAGAGTGCTGGTGGCTTTTGTTTGGTTCTCAGAACCCTTCACATCCTCTGAAAAAAGTTTGAATCAGGAGTCAAAGCACACAGGACCTGGCCTTTCCTCAAATAAAAGGATCTCCATATGAATATATCAAATCAGTTTGGCTGTAGGAATTTTTTAAGACGCTTATTTTATTACTTTTTAAAGTTAACTAATGGTCTGGATGGAACTCATGACAAACAAAAGGTTGTCATTGGAAGAAAATCTCAAAAAGTTCTGAAAGGTACATTTTTTCCATGATTTTTTTCAAGATTAATTTTCCCAGAAAATTTAATCCCAATTTACTCTTAGATTTCTTCATAAATCTGATTTATTAGAAAGTCATCCTAAATTCTTTTCAGTGGTTCATCATCCCTCTCCTGAGCAATATAGTGAAACCATTTTAAAAAGAGAGAAAAGCCAGAATTCTTCAGTGGGAGTAGGAGAGAAGTTGGCCAGATGCCCCTTTATTTCTTATTCACGTTTGTCTTGCTACATATTGAAAATACTTCTCTGTTATATTTCTTTCTTTTTGATAGAAGGAAATGTTGAGAAAGAGGTAGAAGCCAGGACCCCTCATTACAGAAAGGTGCACTTTGAGAATAAAACACTGCAGAGACTTCAGGTTTCTTTTTTCCCCTTTGTAGCCACTGCACAGACACCTCCCAGTTCCCACATCCTCCTGGGAAACGCTGCGATCACAAACGTTAGCAGATGGCAGAATCTCATTCCAGCTGACCCTGCAACTCAGATTCTGGTGTCCTCCTGGGGTCCTTCCTGGCCTTCACTTAGGTGGGCTGATGAAGACTGTAAGAATCTGGGCTTAGCTAATGAGCTTTTGAAAGGATTTCATCAGAGTGGAGAAATGAGTGAGTGAGATTTGTTAGCTCTTTTCTGCTTCACGTTACCAAGCTATCCTGTCACAGCTTTTTGACCTAAGGAGGAAGCTCTGCAGTCTTCTTTTATTTTCTCCAGTCATTGTATCAATCATGTCTCAGAAGATTAAAATTTAATAAAGATCAGTGCCTAAAAAAGAAAACCCTGAATAATAGAGCAAATAGAGCGAAAGACTGAGCTGCCTTTATTCAGGAATATCATAGAATATGATACAGATTGCTGACCACAAGGCATATTGAAGGAACAGAGGCCAGCAACCAGATGTACTACCCAGTAGGGGTGGCCAACAGGCATGGGGGCAGCAGGGGAAGTCATTATAGTGAGCTGAGCTTTGCTGCCCAGCTCTGAGGATTCAAACAAGGACACCCCACTCTTTTCAGCCAGTTGTGCACATCTGTGACCCTGCAAGTCTTTGGGCAAGCTGGACTGAATCTATAAAAACAAATGTTTTCCTCCACTCCCAGCAAGCCAGATGCTCTTGGATGTGTGAGCTTTATGCTGATATCCCAAAGCTGATGACAGCTCTGTACACCAACATAAGAGTCAACAAGTGCAAGGTGAAAGGGATCACCTGAAATCTGGAGATAAAAAACTGCATGCCTTGGAAATCAGTGAAAAATTTCTATGGGAAGAGCAAAAAACGTGGTAATGTCTATTTGTGTTGATATATACTTGCTATTTTCCAATTTTAATTTCTTGTCCCCTTTTGCAGTATCTCTCACTGCTTCAAAGGACCCTTTTATGTTCTCTCTGGTAGGTAATCAGTTAAATCAATAGATCTTCAACCATTTGTGAGGAATTCCCAAAGCAAAGGAAATTTTGTCATGGATTTGATGGACATTTATCCCATTCATCTTTTCCTTAGCCTTCAGGAGCCCCTGGCTCTTGAGATATGGATAAAACCCTAAATCCATGTAACTCATAACCAGCTGTGCACAGTCTCCTGGGTGGGTGGGGAAGAGGAGGGAAGTCCCTCCAGTCCCCTCTGCAGCCCCCAGGCATGCTGAAGTGTGGGATTTGATTGCCCTCATTATGGTGTAGCTGCCTCCTAGCTCAGCCACAACACCACAAAGGCCTTTGTGAAAGCCTGAGTTTGTTCTTAGGATCTCCTGTGGTGGTAAATCATAGTATGAATACACAATGTGGCAGAAAGTAATAATCTTGAGTAATGTAGCTGATCTTACTGCTCTTTTATTTCATTAAGCATATTCCTGTCAGGCAAAGGATGGGCTTTCAGTTCCTGGGAGCAGATGCTCACATCCTAGAGCTAGACCTGAAAGACTTATCAGGGAGGCAGAGGGCATTTTCACAGTCTGGACCCAAACGAGGAGAGATGTTGGCATTTCGGGTTCAGAATAATTTCTGCTCCAGAATAGATGTATGAAAGAAGACCATTGGTGGTTTATGGTCTGGGATTTTTATTTTTTATCGAGGGTCACTTACACAGAGGGTCTACTATAAAAGGACAAAGATATATTTAGTGTGTATCCGGATTCTTTTTTCCTTCACCTTGTTCAGAGACTACAGGACATATTGGATAAATTATTAAAGTTTTATCATCCATTCTTTACTTGAAAGACTTCAGATTAAAAACTGCGATTATGGACAGGTATTAAGGTATAAGTTATTTTATTTCAGAAGTTGAGTCACCTTGTATATTTTTACATAGGTATTTATATACATATACTTATATATGTGCATATATATATTACATATGTATATTTATATCATAAATGTTATATCAGGGAAAAAACTGGACTGAATTTCATAAAGGAGATGGCAAAATACGAGTTGAAGATCTTGAAGTACTAATGTACTAATGTAATATGTACATACATGGCAATTTTGTGAATCCTTTGTGGTAATCTAATTCAAATTGAATTCTGAAAATAATATTAGTTTATACAAAATAGGGAGTGGATATAAATTCATCATAGAAGCAGAAAGCTTTATTCAACTAGATGATTAAAGGATTTTTTCTTAAATCTAATTTTTATGTGTTACATCCCATTAGTGGGTTCTTTGTGAATAAATAATTTCAAATATGTAATACCAAAAAAGTCAGCTTTAGGTTTGACAAGCCATTGACTACACACAGGATAAAAAGTAAGTATTGAGAAGAATGAAAAAATTAGCAAAGCTTAAACTCTTTTATGTATAGCTTAGTTATTACAGCAGTACCAAGAAGGAAAACAATAATTATAGTGGCTAATTCCCCTTAGACTAATACAGTTTAGTGAACTAATTTCTCATGTGTGTGCAATATTGCTCTCTACTGGCTGCTGGCTGGATAAGGAGAGGCAAAGTTTTAACCCAGGGAAACTTCATGAGGTTTATCAAGCCTCACTCTCCCTGTAAGCTGAGAAACTCATTCCTGAGAGTTTTGATCACACAGCAGCAGCCAGCTGACTTTCAAGGCAGTGCTGCATACCCAGCTCCTTTATTGCAGACTCAATGAAAACCTGTTGGAATATGGTCTATACCAGGTGGGTTTGGTAGTACCTGAGGATTCAAAGGAAAGAGGAAACAAACATCACAGAGCAAGGCAGGGTGACAACAGTGCCCCTCCCTCCTGGAGACCTCCTTTATTCAGCCAGCCTCCTGCAGGGAGGGCAAGGAGACCCCCGACCGATAGCCTGGAGTGGCAGTAAAAAAAAAAAATTTAAAATCTTTGCTAGGATTTTAAAAGACTACCAAATGCAGTATTTGCTACTGGTGAGAAGCAGTTTTAGGACCATTCAAAGTCTGACCCTCAAGGCTTACCTAACCTGCCCCAGAGGACTCTCAGAGTTCATCCCTTGTTACAATTTCAGATTTCTGCTGAGATGTGAGGGAAGGGAGTGAAAGGAGCTTGCAAGGTCACAGAAAATTTCACAACATTTTCTTGTTGACTCCCAGATCATTTTCTTGGTCACTGAGAGCATTTTGATGTCAAAACCAAAATGAACTCTGATAGCAGTGACGCTCAACCAAGGTTCACACTTCTTTTCTCACGGTTATTTTCATCGGCCAAAAATACCTGTTGACAAAAGCCATTCACTTCCTACTGACTGTGTGCTTCAGCAACATACAGCATTCTAAGCTGAGCCTGCAACAAAACTAGGTTTCCTCAACTTAAAACAGTCAAAGAGCAGAAATTAAAGATCTTAAAAGGTAGTGGGAGAAAAAACCCAACAACTCTCACTGAACATCTCAGAGGGCCTTGGTCTTGGCTGAGTTGGTGACTGAGGTGACTCCTTCTGCTGTTTGCTATTTTGCTGTACATCTCTAAAGCTAGGTCAAGAAGGAAATCAGATGGGCTCCTCCAAATGGCTGGTGGCTGAGATGGCCTTTCTGAAAACCCAAAGTTGTGTGTGAAGAAAAAAGGCACAGATGAGATCAAAAGTGAATGTCTTGTCTCGGGAGGCAGAACGAAAATATGGCTGTGGAAGTGGGGAGCCAGTTCAAGAGAGGACACAGAGGGCATCAGACAAACAGATCCTGTCGGCTGTCTCAGGAGCTCGCACCTCACAGCCCTGAAATGATGGGCTGATTTGAAGGATGATGTGGCTATGACTTATGAGAACTGAGTAAATGGAAAGGCTGGTAGGGATGAAGGTAACCTTACAAGAAAAAAAAAAATTATCATTACAGGGAAAGAAAGGCAGAAACTTCAGGTCTGGAAGTCTACAAGCTGTACCGGATGAATATAAACTTTCTTCACTCCTACTAAGAAGGTCAGGGGACAGCGAAGGAACATTGAATAACATGATACATTTTTAATGGTTTTAAAAATAATTTCATTCTGTTCACCTTGTGCAAAGCCAGTTCACTTATCTAAATGTCCATGATGAACTGACTGAAAAAGCTGGCCTAGAAACTACTATTTAAAATTATTTACCAAATTTCAGACTTTTTTCAAGTGAATCTAAAGAAATTACAAAAAATTCCAAACTTTCCTAAAACGCATTTTACTTCTGGGGAATACTGTAATATATTCTGCATTTAGCTTAAAATTGGATTGATTCAGTTAGGGTATCTTCCATCATGCTTGAAGTTAATTATGAAAGAGTTCAAGATGTGCACTGGCACCCAGAAATCCTGGCACAGTCCCCTCCTTTTTCTTTCTTACCTCAGAAGAAATTCCACCCAATGAACTCATCTCCAAATGCCATTCCAGGAATCTGAGGGTTTGATATCCTTTGCAGTAATTAAATTACAAAAGTTTTGTCGAATAAAGCTCTATCCATTTCATATTCTGTTGCACAGGATCCACCGCCCCCTCATCCTGTGCTTTCCCAACCCCTGGCAGGAGTCCTCTGGTGCCAAAACTAAACAACTGAGGTTAATATGACAGCATTTGTCTCTGCACTACCAGTCTCTGGTGAGCATAAGTTAAGACTTTTAACATCAATTTTTTCCACACAGGTTTTGCATTTAATTATAGAGTAAGGTCACTGTGTGTTCCAAGAGCAATCATCTTACAGACATGTTATTCTGAAGCCAGCCTTCATTCAGTGTGACACATGCTGGTTATGCACTGGGAAATAGAGCTATAATGAGGCTGGGGAAAAACACACTGGAATCTGAAGTGATGCCAGCGAAGAAATAGCCTATTTCTACTTTATTATTATTATATTTAATAAACAAACTTTTATGCCTTCAGAAGAAAGAAACAAATGAGATGTTTATAGGATAGATATAAAAGCTTCACATAAAAATGTGTTTACACATGCGAAGTTACAACTACCTTCCTTTTTGTGATAAAATAAAAATAAAGTTAGAAAAAAAAAGCAGGCTGAAACAAATTAAGATGCTTAAAATTATGAGGTGAAGAGGAACTAAACCATCTAAAGGTAGAAGACAAGGGTATATTTCAGGTAGTGTCTTATGAGCAGCTTTGGTCAGGATCCAGAATTTTGCATAAAGTGCATCACAAGCTCTTCTGGTTCACTGTAGGACCAATTTAGAGATCCATTGAAGGACCTGGCAAAACTTTCTAAAATATTGCTGATAAATAATTTTGGACTTGGACTATTTCTGACATCATCTCATCAGCCTTCTTAAAAAGACTTCTCAGTCATGGCCTTTGAAGCTGAGGCTGCAGAGGTGGTGAGGATCCCCACCCTGCTGGGGCAGCCCTGGGCATGGCAGAGCTGGTATTTGTTAAACAAGCTGTGAGTTGGCACTGAGCATTCCTCACTGAACTCTTCATTTCACTTCTGCTGTATCCTGGCAGCCTGTACCATTTTCATCCCTCTTACCTGACAATTATATCCTGACTTGAGATGGGGCTTTGTGGCACAGTAGAGGGTAGAAATCACCAAAATTTCTGAAGCATGTTTGAGCCTTAAGCCCTGTTACAGTGTAGGGCTATTATTTTTTTGTTTTGTTTTGTTTTCCTAAAGTATTATAATTGCTGCAAAAAGTGATCAAAGTTTTCACATGTTGCAACAGGAGCTCTGAAGGTTTCAAAGCTGATTGCTATTCTGGATATATTTTCAGGGTCCTTACTGCTCTGCTTCAAGACAAAACCTGTCACTGAGGAATGCACTGCTCTTTCAGTATAAACAAATAATCAGGGCTTAATTTTTAAGTTTGCAAATTATATAAAAGTTATCTTGAAATAGAGATGATCTCATTGCTATTTTCTAGGCTTTCACACCTCTCTTACTCACCATGGGCTAATACCATGCCAATGGTACATTAAGAGCTCTTTAGTATCCAGGTCTGTCTTTCCTCATTTCTTGTGCCCACCTAGTCAGAGTGTATGAATTCTATAGGTGAATGCATACCTGAGTAATTTACATTGTTTTATAAGGAACTGATTCTGGGAAAAGTATGAGGAAAAATCCCTGTTCAAAATTTGAGCAAGGCCAAAGCTTTGTTAAGACCTATATAATGGTCATCTATGGGTTTCAATGCACATTTCTATTTTTTGTTTCTTGTTATAGAAAGATATTGCATAGATTACTTTGTACATACTTGCTGCACTCATAGAGATGCATTCTTTAGTATTTTCCATAATACACTTCACATCTGGAGGATATTATTTGCATAATAAGTTTCTACCAAGACCAGCGTCTTAAACTAAATTCCAAGAATATTAACTCACAGCAGAATTTTATAGCAAGCTCCTTGTGACAATTACTCAAAAAAAAAAAATCCTAAGCAAATATGCTGACTTCTGGGCTGTACCTGGAAACAAAGCTTCTGGGGGCAGAAGCAATCTGTTTGGAAGACGACTGTGTTCCTGTGAGGATGCAAACTCAGTGCCAATCCAGTTATATTCTTAATTAATTTGCAGACTGTATCAGCCAGCCCAGTGAAACAGCAGCATCCAAGAGGCTTAAGCTCCCCAGGTTCCAGTAACACAGAGCCCCACAGCCAGATCTTGGAAATCTGTAAGAGCCTCACAGACTGT
Source organism: Rhabdornis inornatus (assembly GCA_013397075.1). Taxonomy (NCBI): domain Eukaryota; kingdom Metazoa; phylum Chordata; class Aves; order Passeriformes; family Rhabdornithidae; genus Rhabdornis; species Rhabdornis inornatus. The sequence continues at coordinate 1,101,253 of VWZS01006709.1, forward strand.
GAATCACATGGTCTCTGAGCCTTTTACTAACTTTGATTCTGACCTGCCCTTCAAATGATTACAAATCATTTTGGCCCTTCTTCAGCAAGAGAATAAGACAAAGCTAATCTTGTATTATCAAAGCACTTTTCCGTCATGGTTTTGACAAAAATTCTTCTTTACTTTTAGCATGACCTGGCACAGCAAGAAAGTCTTCTGACAAAAACATTGCTCTGAGGAAAGCTTTACAATTTATTTACCTCATGCATGTCTTTGTATCTTTTCTTCTCTAGCTTCAGTTTTATGTGATTATTTCCATTCTCAAGCACTTCCAAGCTTGTATGTGATCTGCATATTAAGGTTCCCAGTTCTAGAAACACAAATCCTTCCTTTACATCTGTAGCAAACCAGTATCAGCACTTATTACTACTGTCAAGTAATTACCGCAAATAATCTTGCACTTCACTACGAAACCAACAGAAACTAAAAAAATAAATAAATAAAAACACACTCACACAAACACAAAAACCTCATAGTAGCAATCTGAGTAATTAAAAAAATAGGAAACTTCTTAAATTTCTAAATTAAGGGGGTCATTATGATCTTTTAGTTATAGAGCAGCTTCAGTATGTTAACATATAATCTGTTATAAACCAGTTCTTATGTCTAAGCCTTCCTTACTTGCATTTTTACAAGAACTTCTCCTGAAGATGTCAAAGCCCTAAATAAAACGACACTACAATATTTTCTGGGAAAATAACAGTAAAAAGAAAGATATTTAAAATATTGTTAGTAAAACTCCAGAGACTAATTTCATTTTATTCAAATTTGCATGCTAGAATAAATCCAGTATCCCATATTGTTTTAGTAAGAATAGGTAGACTATCACTTTCTCATAGTGTTGTTGTCAAATAACTTAAAAAATAAATCCTTTCAGACAAAACCAATAATTTAGAAAGATACTATGTCTGAGAGAAACAAACAGAAAAAAATTCTCTCTGTCATGAGGAGATTTTTCCTTAACTAGCCATTTTGGAGTCCTAGAAAATCCTGGAAAATTCTTGCTGATAAATTCTTGTTGCTAAAAAGTTGCCATGGTGTTGGGTTTTACTGCTGTCTTTCATCTCCTGCATGAATGTGCAGCATATTAGATTCTCCATATGGGCTGTGTTCATTAAACTAGTCAAAGATGACAATAATATTCCAACAAATTGTTGTAGAATTTTAAAGAATAAGAAGCAACATTAAGAAACATCCTAAAAGCACAGACCTGAGCAATTAAAGCTGATTAGCAACCATTTCAAATATGCATATGCATGCCAGATTTATGTGTATATGCATTTTGAAAGGTGTTCAGTATTGTTCTGCAATAGCCAAAATGATTATTGCTTACAAGTAACAGTTTCCCCATGTTTATAGGTGCTGCAGACTTTAACAGCGCCTTTTTATGCTTTAGGTGATCAAAAGCAGGGAGATATGGAGAACTGAAAGATCAAGGCTGTGTTAGCAGCCGTCAGACATCAGATATCTACTCTTCAACTCCAAATCTTTCCTGTCCTGGCTTTCCCTCTGTATGTACAAAGGGTCTTTATCCTCACCAGTCTTACTTAACCATAGTCCAACATTTTCTAAAGCTTGATTTTACACCACCTGCAAGTAGTATTTTTGCATTTCTTATCTCCTGGCAATGCTGTAATCTTGTTTTGTCATGCTAATCAAGGCTTTGGTCTTCAGGGGCTACAGACTCACCGTGCACCCCTGAAGCTGGCTGCATACAGACAGATGGTCTGTCCTAGGGAGTTTCAGTGAATTAATTCTTTTCCCAGCACTACCTGAGACTAGAATATCCAGCCTAGTCCAATTCTTGGATATCCTTACTGGAAGCCTCAGTAAGGCAGGATGTGATAAACCTGGATGTGTTTAGTGTGTACTTGTTAAGTGCTTACAGAATCCATAAAGACAGTGTGAGATCAAATTTGTCCTGATTTTCACCCAGAGCATCAGAGTCATTCAGGACACAGTGTCACCCGCTGTGGAGCACTGTGGAATACATTCTGCTGCTACTTGCAACCTAATTAAGCTTTTCCTCTTGGTGGAAAACCCATCTAGATATCACAGTGCCCATGCCCAATTAATTCCTGTGGAAGTTGAAAGAATGGAAACTGTACCAAGAACACAAATTTTAACCATTCAGCACACACAACCACAATTTTGTTTTCTTGGCTCACTTGCTCACTTGCTTGGTTAAACATGAGTGGCAGCTGCAAATTGAGTTGTTGCTAACTGACACATCTGAAGAAACAAACTGAAGCATTTTTACTAATTTCAATAATTCTAAATGCTTCTACATGAGAGAAAGGAAACATAACGGAAGGAAATTTTTCTATCAGCAGCCAAATTGCATAGCCTTGATAGTTTCCAGAATAGACACAGCTTCATGACACCATGAACCAAGCAAATAAACACAAGCCCTTGCTGGAAATGACACATTAGTGCTGTCTGAATTCATTAAGTTCTCCATGGAAAATTGAGATAATTCTCAATTTTGTTGTTGTGGGTACAGAAGAGGCAGAACTCCTTCCCTGACAAAACAATGCACATCAACCCCCCTCTGCCAGCTGACAATAAAGGAAATCATAATCAAACATCACCAAAGAAACACGTTTTTCCTTCCTAAAAACTGTTTACTTTATTGAGTAGAAGGCTTCAGCTCTGAGAGATTTATATTCTGTTCTTTTTTCCTTCCACCAAATGTCAGTCACTTCAGATATTCTCAATTCCTGCACAGAAAAGATGCCTCTGACTCCACATTATACTGAAATGATTAATTTCTATGGGAATAAAAAAAAATGCAACCATACAAAATAATGGTTGCAATAACCACCTGTATTGCTTTCTGTGTATCCAGAGCTTTATCTTTTGGTTTAAGCAAAGATTCCCAGTGGGATATTTCCTTGTGTGCAGCAGAAATGGCTAATGCAGAATTAGTGATGAAAGTTTGTATGTGTGTGAGTGAAGAGAGAGGGAGGTCTTTCATGAAGGTCTCTTGTATTCCTATCAGGACAACAATTTAAAATGACATTTTTTTATTCAACATGAGGCATTTGTAGATATTTCCTTTTTTTCCTCACTCCTTTGGAGAAATTTCCAAAATTAGACCACAGCAGTTTCCAGAAAATCTCAGTAGGAAATGCCTTTATTATCAGTTGCTGGAAAATTATGTTTCCATCTTAAAATATAGCCCAAGAAATGGCAAAATTTTGGGTAATCACAAATCATAGAAAAGTAGGTCTACCAATATCCTTTGTAATTTAACTGCTTTAGGTATCACCTACGGGATATCTGCTATTCCATTCCAGATTATTTTCTAAACTTCTCCAAGATCCGCAGTGATGGGATTCCAGCTCTTCAACTTGCTTTTGCAAGCTCAGGTTTAAAAGCCTGCTCCAACATGCTTTGGTATTTAGGTATTTACTTTTCTTCATTATTTGTAATCTCAGGGTTGAAAACTCTGAAAACAAGAGACATTTCCTGTGGGAGATGGGAGGTTTGTTAATGAGTTAGCTGAAGGCAGGGGTCTTTACAGCTTTCTAGACCTGACCTGTTTCATAATTCAACTTGGATTACGGACTTTGCTTTACTATTTTTCTTGGGACATTTCTTACCTGAGGACAGATAATTGTTTCTACCTTTCTCCTGCAGGAATCCTTAATGCTGACCCCTACTGTGACCAGCTGGCCATCTTTCCATCTTTTTCTCCTAGAGACTGCCTTTACTTGAGGAAAAGCAGCTTTTGCAGGTGGAATTTTACAAATAAGGACAGAAGCAAGTAATAGCACCTTTCTTACATCTTTCTTCCACACCACAGGAAAATCCACCCTCCTAACATTTCTAGCCCAGTTGGAGGCAAGAAATATTAGAGATCTCACAGGAGAAGCTGAGATCAAGATCTTCAAATGGTTGGGTATTTGAAATAAATATCTCTTGAGCCAGCCCAGCAGCGGACTTTTCTTGAGCTTTTCCCTTTCATAAGTTCTGACACCTTTTTGCAGCAGCAAAAACCACCACTCTAATGCTGCTAATACAAAAATCCAAATAAGGGGAAGAGATTTGATCTGCAGTTCCTTACATCTAAAGCCCAATTAAGAATACCACTATCTGTGGAACTACATCAGGTTCATTGTTTTCTCTCTTGGCCAATCCAAGTTTAGGTGCACTGAAGTTTCTTTTAGATGGAGCTTGTAACAATTTGGGGAAGGAAATCCCTGCATCTATCCCACTCATATTCCAAAAAGCAATTTTGGGGGTCATATTTGAGATTCTCTGTGAGTCTCAGGGCATGGACTGGATCCAGCTGGAAGTCCCTGGCTTCTGATAAGTCCAGTGCTGCTCCAGTGTCAGCTCTGCCTGTTTATTAGCAAATGCCTGGTCTTCAGGCTATCAGATCTGACATGGAGGTGATTCCTCCATGTAAATCATAATAAATGGTGCCCATGCACACAAATACACTTGACCCACTTGTGATAAGTATGTTTCAGAACCAATTATTTATCTCCCTCTAACTTTTACAGTTTGATTTATCTGAGGAAAAAAATGCTGTAGGGGATGAACAGTCTTGAAAGTCTCACTTTATAAATTGCTGTATTATAATTACAGCCCAATTAAAATTCAGTGTTACTCTCTTCATTAATTATCATCTCGAGCCTTACAAATAAGTTGGGAGAGACTGCTGTTCTGTAGAATATGCAGCTATCCCCTGCCTGCTTTTACTTTGAGAAAACCATGGCTGAGTTATGTGCTTCAATAATAGAGATTATAGCAGGAAGAACCTATGGTTTGCACTCCCAGGCTCCCAACCACTCCATTCCATGGTTCACAAACACTCAAAACTCACCAGATTCAATCCAAGTTCTTACTTCAGAGGGTATCAAGAAGTCTAGGTCCTGTGAACAGCAGTGCAATTGTTAAATTCCCAAGGAAGTCGATGCAACCATTTATCATATTACACACACCTTGTATTTCACAAAGAATTGCTTGCTTCAAATGCTATAATGCTAGTGCTTGCTTAGGCTGTTAATGCCAAAGTCTCTCTGAGTGACATGCAGGAATTGTCAGGCACCAACATGAATACATTTGTCAGTTATGGCCACTGTAATTTTTCCCAGTACAAAGCAAATGCCTCCACAGATTGCTGCCCTGTGCCACACATACATTATTGGCCCAACCAAAACTCAATCATCCTTCCTTGCACCAAAAAGATATGGCCACAATGTGAGCAAAAATACCATTTCTCTTATAACCTTCTCATTGTACAACCAATTCAAATATAATGTTGTTTGGCAGGCTCCCCATTTAGACTGATCATGTATTGTGTTACACTGGTGCTTGTACCATCCAAAGTACCTGTCTCATTAATTCAGAGTCTACCAATTTTACTTGGTCCAATGCACTATTCCATCTCTAATTAAATGAGTAAAATCATAGTACATTCGCTCTGTAATATCTTTTTCCTGTGAGTAAAAAACATAAAAGTACCAAGGGCTGTTCCTTTCTGTTAAAACACAACATGGATCTAACCTCAAGTGAGATGTTTTCCAGCAGCTTGACTCTTATTCCAAATTAGTAGCAGCATCCTGCATACAGGTGCTGAAAACCCAAAAGGATTCTATTATCATTAGAAGAAATGTCTAAGCTATAATAAGAGAACAATGTGTTACGAAAGGGACTGTAGTAAAAGAACAACTAAACAGACATGTAATTTAAAAGCTATTTCTGTCTTAATAACATCTGCCAATTCCTCTGTTGTGTTTGGAAACCAAAGATCAAAGTGTCTCGCTTGGGCAGGCTGGGAAGGGGGGTCATGACAACAGGCAAGGAAAGAGCTGCTCCATGCTCAGGCTTACAGGGAAGCATGGCAGGAGCCCTGTGCCAACTTCCACACCACAAACTGACTGGAGGATGGCTGTGAGAATGGCTTTGGACATGATGCTATGATATCTCACACTCCTATTCCTATGAGCTTCCTCTTTTCCTTCATGCTGGCTACTACCCCAGTGCAGTATTTAATGCTTTCAGATAGTTATTGAACATGAGAACATGGATCTGTATTTGATATGCTGAGCACATTAATTGCATTTCTTTTTTTCCCTTTCTTATTTTGCTTGCTGCTCTGTACCTATGTTGTAAATATGCTTCCTATCCATCAAAGGGCTAATAGTTATTCTGAATTATACATGATTCCCAGGGACTGGCAGACCTTTCTTCTCCAATATGTATATACAAAATAAAAATAAAGCTCAAAAGAAGTGTCAGGGATAATTAGACAAAACAGTGCCATATAAATGGACAAAAACGAGACCCATCAGGTAGCATATGCAAAGTGATTACCCCAGTTATCAAAGCACTTCTTTCTAGTCACAAACTGATTTTCATTTCTTTCTCTCTGGCACTGGAGCAGCAGGATTTGAAATCTTGCTGCTTTTTCTTTTAACTTTACATCGGTTATATACTTGGGCAACATAAAGGTTGATTTTACATTTCTTTCAGCATACAGTCAATCAACAAAATCAGCATGTCTTCCAGAAACAGAGTTAGCTTTCCATCTTCCCTCAGAGGGTCTGTAAAATGTAATTAATGTTTGCAAAACACAAGAATATTCTTGCATAGAAAGTGCTAACTTACTGCCAAGTATTTAATACAGGCAGTGCTTCTTCTGCCCAAGTTCTCAGATGTGACTCAGGGATTGAAAAAGGAGCATTGACACACAAATAAATAACAGCTGAGGACTTTTACAGCACAACACAGAAAGAGATCCCAAAACGTCTACCCCAGGACTACTCAATTCTGTAAGAAAAAAACCCACCAAGCCTTCTGACCTCAGAACCCTCAGACATGAGGAACTGGGTTGCTGAAGTTTCTCCGAGCTGCTTAGCTCAGGCCTGAAGATCTGCACATCCAGCTCCAAGACACCAAAAAATTTAACTTTCACATACTGCGTCTCTGAATATACTTTGACTAAACACAATTGTAAAAAGCAGCATCACAGAGACATGACAAGGGTGGACTGAACAGCTGAGGAGTTTGCCCTCTGCTTCTATTTTTTTTCCAGAAGTTATTTCACATAACACAAAGAAATTATTTTCTGCAGAGATTTGGCTCTTCTTAACCATTTGCCCCCAGCCAGGAGGACTGAGGGTAGCACTGACTTTGGTTTGCAGGTGCTGTTTCAATAGGGCAGAGGGAGGCTGCTCACTCCCTGTGGTACCTACTGCAGCAGGTCATGAGCTCTGCAGGCCAAGAGACTCAGTACGAAAGTACCATCACTCATGGTGATGGCTCCAAAAGCTAAATATGACCACCTGGTACATCCTGAAACTTCAAGATTTATATGACATTCTGTGCATCACAGCAGTTCTGCTTTGAATCCCAGTTAGAATTAAAGGCCACAGAGGACAATACAATTATTAACTGTTAGGGAAAAAAAAAAAGTATACACATTAACCAGGCATGTTTGGACCCTGGACAAACTAAATTCTATTTGGGATCTGTAGCAGAAACACTTCCATCGTAAAGTCTCAGGATTGTCATGGCTATTTACTTATTAGGCAACATGTTTTGGGCAGTTTTCTTTAGGTGCAGTATGTGATCTTTGCAGTAACTGAGTCGAGTAGGGGAAAAAACAGCACAAGTTAGGTAGGGGTCACATTTTTGATGAAAAACTAACATACAAAGAAGCACTCCCACTGGAGTGTTTATGTCTTTAAATGTCTTCAACAGAACAGCAGAGAATAATGAAAATGCAGAGAGCTGAATTTATTGTCAGACTGACAGCATTTCTAGCAGCCTGGGGACAGGAAGTTTGTTGGAAAGATGGAGGTCATTGTAAACCCTTTGTTACTGACGGACTTAAAAAGTGTTGGTTAAAGCCATTGCTGTAGTGATCTAAGTAAGAAACCTTCAAATAACTGTTTCCATCTGCCGTGTGAGAAGAAAGACAGCAGCATATGCTGTGCTCATGGAGTTATTGTTTGACCTTGGCCAAAAAGAAAGCAGAGAAGCAAATGGTAGGTGAGAGGGGTTTGCTTTGTTTGTAGATCGAGGCACTGCACGGGGCACTGAGCGCTGCAGGCTCCGGCTGCTGCCAGCACAGGCATGGAGCCGCTTGGAACCGCAGCCAGAGGAGCTGGAGCTCAGAGCACAGGCCCTGGGATGCTCTTGGGAGGGGCTGTTCCTTTCCTCTGGTGTCATACTCAGGACCCTGCAGCGCTCAGTGCCCGAAACAAGAGTTGAGGTGCTTTTGGGCTGCTCTGCTCCAGCCCTGCAGCCATCAGAGCTCCCCAGGAGACAGCAAGAGTGCCTGCAATGGTGCAGTCACAGCCCCTGAACTTATCACTCACGACTTCACTGGAACACCCTCAGCATGGCAGGGCACGTCGCTGATTCCTGCGAGCTAAGCTGCAGAAACTGTTCATTTCCACACAGGATTTGCAAGGAGACGTGAATAGGGACGTTGCCGTTGTTCTCGAGATTTGACAAATTTAACTGACACACACTACAGAGTGTAATCATACCCCAGAGACTGAGAAATCCTTCCTGAAAAAGGAGCAAGGACAATGTTTATACGTACTTGTGCTTGAAGTACAGATATGTAAACGCCATGTTGTTACATTTAGATTTAAATTAGATAAAAAGCAGGGAAGACAAAAGGAGAAGAATTAAGAGGAATACCAATAGATTTACTGTGTCATAAATATTAGCCAATATATGAACATGCTAATGGTCCTGCAGCATTGCATAAAATCACTTACAATTTTTCTTTGTTCAACTAATGCAAGATTTCCTAAGAATTTGTGCTATATATTCAATAAAGCAAAAGCAGTGACTATTAAGACCTATTTATTGAGTGTTATATGCAGTACCTCAGCAGTTTGACTGCATAGTGCTTTCAGATATTTCTTGAGAAGACAAGTTGCTGACTTGTAGGTCAAGAAAGGTACAGAAGCAAAGGGGAATTTAATTTTTTTAATGCAATATTCTCTCACTTTCTTATTGTGTCATTAAATATGTACTTTTGCCCCTCTGGAAAAGTTCCAACAAAGCTTTTTGAGGACTCATTATGTGAACTGTATTTCTTCAGAAGTGGATACTTTCTCAGATACTTAAATATTTTCCTAAAATTGATGAAATTTATACCTCTTTTTAAAATTTGCCTACATATCATTAAGTGTAAGGCATTAATACTGTACATCACTGTGAAAGAAATTATAATCTGACAAGTTTTAGCATTTAAAGGGAGTCTGATTTGGACCATCATTTCCCTTTTAATGAGATTACTGAGATGAAAGAGAACATTAAAAACAGTGACCTGTCTAGGAAACCATTTTCATTTTATCCCAAGTTATTCATGCCCCCCCAACCTTGCACAAATGGAGAACTTTAAGGATGTCACAGAGCACAAGGGGTATTTATTAATGTTACCTTCTAGATTAAAGGAAAAACACACAGATAACACCCTTCACCTTCCAGTCAACACTGGGGGACACAAAGAGACACAAAACATCTTAAATACTAGGACAGAAATAACATTGTCCCTTCACACCTAATGACAGGAGAGATGGATTAATGGCAAATCTTGCGGAATATATGCACCGGCCTGATATAAAAGTGAAGTCACATTGCTCTGTGCTTAAAATAGATAAATTACATAGGTAAGGGGTTATAAACAGGAGATGGCACCTAGAAAGGAGCTCTTAAGATACAGAAGATTATAATAGATGTTTGTTAACCAACCCAAAACAAATAGGAGGTTTGTTCTAGTGGACACAGCTGAGCAGTCACTGCCAGGTGACCAGTTCTTGCGGAATGCTTCTCCACAGGGAAGCATAATTATATTCTGCTATGTGTGCCCTCTATCCACACTGGCTCTGCAGGAAACATGCATGATTTATCTACTGCATGATTATCAGTAGAGAGCAAATTCCAAAATTGTTGATGGAAGCATTTTCAGAAAGTCAGTTGTAAATGAAACATCAAGCATGACAAAAAGAGACAGAGCTTTGCTTTTCAGAGCAGGATGATGTGTGGGCGAGCAGTTATATAACACCTAATATCACCATTTGGGTTATTTCTTTATGCCTTTCTAAATACTCATCCACTTGGGCAAACACAGCAACACTCTGATAAAGATGTTTTGGAGCGCTGGTAGATTCATAATATTGTTAGAGTGCTTAATGATTACAGCTATTTCAGAGCAATGAAAGTGATGGTATATTTGATGCTGTTTGATGCCAGTTTAATTTAAAAGGATATTTTTACTCAACTTTGTGTTAAATTTTTGAACAATATGCCATTAAAGCAATCAAAAACCTAATCAATCAAGGACAATATAAACATATATGTATACACTTAACATAGCTGCAGTATTGGTACAGGTCAGTATTTTGCAAGATCCATGAGGATAGAAATAAAAAGAAGACATTTTATAAGAATCTGTTATTTTATTTGGTTATAAATCTTCTCTGAAAAAGCTTCAGTAGCTTCTAATAGACCTCATGGCTAGACAAGCTATGTATAGTCAATGACTCCTTCATAATGAGGCCAAAGGAAATGGAAAACTATATTAAGAGAAATTGCCAAGTAAATTTTAGTATTGAGAAAATGATGTGTATATGTGCTGTATGATAGGTAGTAATGTAAGAACTTAACTCAATCAGACAGTGATCTGCAGATGGACATTACATTCGATTTGAAGATGAAGTGGCTACAATAATCAAATCCATTATCTATTGGAAAAATGTACTCAGTTTGAATAATTCTCACATCTTCACACTGGTCATGTAGCTGCTGCCTCACAATCTAGGAGAGTGTGCTATGGTGAATGAAATGTCTGATTTTATGGAAATCTTGAAGACAATAAGGCCATACATTACAAGATATAGGCCTGAACTGCTCCTAAGCACATTGTACTCCCAAGTACTACTGCACTAGTTGTCTTGCCTGAGAAGCCAGCTGCATATTCCAAAGCTGCATTTCATCATCTGCAAGCTCAGGCAGCTGCTTTCCACTGTGCCTGGTTTATATTTCCAAGCCTTCCTTTAAACTTGAAAAATTTAAAACAGTATGTATGGTGGATCACAGGGTATTGCTTAAATAAAAATAAACAGACGCAGAGTTCATGATAACCACCGGATTTCAAAAGCTAAGTCTCCAAGCAAGGGAAGCTGTGCCATCTGGGATATACGTTGTGGCCTGGATAGCTGTTAGGTAAAGAAGCAGGAAGGGCCTTTGTATGGGTTCCACAGAGATGTTTATTTCAGCCATGCACGTGGACAGTCCAGGGTCAGAGGCAAAGGCTTAGGCTTGTGGTGAGGGTCCAGGTTTAAGTACATGGGTGTTTGGGGCGGGGGGAGCATCAGAGACCAATTACCAGTGGACATGGCGGTGTCACAAAGGTGGGGTTAGGGCATGGGAGCCAATGGGGAAACAGGGTGGGAGTGACTGAAAGACTGAGGAACAGGGAAGGGGGCACTGGGCTGACCCAGGGAACAGAATAGGGGTACATTGGCATGACAGAACAGGGTTTGCTATGAGAGAAGCCTCTTGTGTCTCCCTAACTAGGGAATGCCTTTCAGGGTCTCCACAGATATAGTTTTTGTATAGACTAGAAGGGGTAGAATCATTCATTCCTGACTTTCTGGTCCAATTCTCCAGAAAAACTAAGAAAGGACCATGAGGTTATTATAATGTGTTTGAGGGACAACCGTACTTCATATGATATCAGATTTGTTTCAAGATTATTCTCTTGCAAGAAGGAAAGAAACTGTTTTACGTTTTTGTTCCTCTTACCCAGCTGAAAAAAAATGCCTGTAATCTATTCATGTAAAGGAATACTGACTTGTAAAGAAGATGAATTTGTTATGCAATGAACACTGTAGCATTTATTCCTGTGGTATCTTGACTCACAAGTTAATTTTTTCCAAACGCAAACTGAAAAGAGTGACCTGTCCAGTGCCGTGATTCCTTAAGTGCACGAACGAAGCAGTTCTTCACAAACATATGAGAGGCACTGAAATGCATAAAATTCAGCATTACACCACGCTGGCACTCATCATGTGACTCAAGAAGTGAAACAGAAATGAGATTTTAAAAACAATTCACGGCCTGGTTTTTCTTTCCCTAAGACTGAAGGAAATTACCAGCTTTAAGTTGCACAGGGCAGGATGCAAAGCAGGGACACATCCATGAGGGTGGATGTGTGCTTCTGAGATAAGATGACACCTCCTGAGCAAAGAGTGTACCATAAGAGCAGACTAAAAGCTAAAGCTAAAGCTCTCTGTATAGAATGGGCTACATTATACCTCAGAAATGTTGATTTTCAATACTTATAAATAAAAGTCAAGATGGGCAGGTGAGACACACGGTAGTTGTATGGAGTTATGGTAGTAAATAATAAAGTGGCCCTTACTTTCTGCAGACAATACCCCTGGGATCTACTGAGTATTCCAAGGGGGAAAAAAACCAAACAAAAATAAAAGCAAAAATTCACGTGCAGGGAATTTGGGAATGGTTTTCCCGCAGCTTGATCAGTTGTAAATGGAGCCTGATTTCACCAGCCTTGCAAGTTCATTAACACTAGATTTCCTTATTCTGGAAGATTTCTGAGATCCATTCCCATATTAATGCAAGCCCTTGCTCTGCTCTCTCTTACTGAGACAGCTGTCTCAGAGGATATTGTCCAAACTGTTTTCCTGATGGGTCTGGTTCAAGGAGAGGAACATCACTGTTGAGCATCACTCAGGAGGAATAAAGGTTCCTTTGAACTGACTGCCTCACTTCATGGGTGGGAGAATATGAGAAGTTATTTCTGTTGAAATGAGGGCCAAGAAGGAGAAATAATCTCTGAGGAAAACTGAAAATCTGTGATAGTCAAAATGAGTTTAGCATCATGCTTATGATATGGGAAGTGCACAGCCTTCTTACCTTAAATAAGATTTCCTGTTTTGGTTCTATATTAGATGACATGAATTGCCCTCAGCAAAACAAATTTTTATGGATAGTTGCCATAGGGAAATGTCTAGGAGAATTAAACAATCCACTGTACTATGGTAGCCTTAAATCAGGCTCTGCTGGCGGCTGCAACGCTGCGCCTTGAGGGACAAAAAGGGGTAGGAAGACAAGAAGAAAAGTGAAAGAAGAAAACTGGTAGAGAAAAGGCAAACAATACAAAACCCAAAAAGAGTGCAGCTGGGGACACAGGAGAAGGTCTTAAAGCATTATAGTGGGAACATATAGAAGTGCAGGTTATTGGTGCAGAGACACCAGGCAAACCACAAACTCCCTGGATTCTGTTTCTACGAACTCTGGGGCTTGCAAACTCCTGTATGACAACTTGAACTGTGGTTTTATGCACTCTTCCTAAGGGATCAGGGACAGTCCTTGCCATGTTTAACCGAGGTAAAAATTCTCCCATCACAGGAAAAAAGGATATGTCTGAGCACAAGGGATGCTGAAGTAAACTCCTATCCAGGCATAGTATCTAACAGTACTGGTTTAGGAAAAGATGCACTTCCAACAGAAGGTGAAGGTGAGTGCTAACAGTTTTCAGAAATGCTTTCTCTTTCTATTTAAAATCAAATAATTGCTAGTTTAGGAGAATCTTTTTATTAAGATCAGATTTCTCAGTGTGTTTTAGAGAGACTTGTTGCTCAATTGTTTACAAAAGTACTTGTACTTGGTAGTCTGGATACTTTATACTTAAGGATTTGTTAAAAAACCCAACTTGTTATGGTCTGAATTTAATGTTGACCATAGCTCAAGTGACAACAGACAAGACGCTCTTTTGAAATCCTATTCAATCTAAATTATTAAATTATTCTGTCAGTCATTGAATTGTTCCATTTGATGACATTTAACAGGCATCATCCTTAACTTGGTCATTTAAACATTCACAAAAGAGAACCACGTCTGTATACAGGCAGGGCAATGCCATCTTTGCAATGATTACTTGGATGATTAAACTCTGAGTGTATCTCACAGTTCTTCTTTTAGTGGTAGCTCCTGGACTATTAAGTCTTAGCTATTAAGACTGATGCTTTAGGGGAAAATTAGATACTTGGCAAATTTCAGGAGTCAGGCACAGTTGTTTTTGAACTTGGGCACAGAGCTCTGAGCTACTGCACTGCTTCATGACACTACACTCCCGGAATATGTTTGAAAAGCAAAGCGTCATTGCATCTTACTCCTTTACCAGACAAAGGCAAACAAAGGAACTGGACATCATGCATTTAGCTCTTCTTTGCCTGAGTTTCTGGTAGTTTGTTCATCTCTGTATTCGTCTACATTAAAGATTTTTGCAATCATTTAATGTGTTGGAGACTTCCAATAATTCCACTTAGGGATTGCTGACTTCTTACTTTGAGAAGATCTTGTCAAATTTGACTAACAACTTTATTCTACTCATTTTCCTTATTAGGCATGTTCACATCTTTCTGACATAAATTTACGTTTTCATCCCTTAGCCTTTTTCTGTCCCCATGTAATTCAACTACAAATCCATGGGCTTCTGTTAGCCTTTTATTTGCAGACGGTCTCAGCAATATACTTGTCCATGCCTGATTTCTTTTTCCTTTGGGGGTGTATGTATATATTCCATTGTTGGAACATAGTGTCACCCCTAGAGCTAGAGCAAGAGGAGTAAGTATGTCACAGCTGTGTGTTGAGAAGCCTAAAATCCTGCTGGGCTTTTCCCCCCCCAACACACCATCTAACAAAATCAGATCTAATTTACAGCTGTTTTTTTCTAGCACTTCTTTTCAGTATTACTGATTTCCATGCTCCTCCTTCCCACTGAATATCAGTGCCTCTCACTGCATCCCTTGGAGACAAAGGTGTCTTCTCTGGGAAGAGCAGCTGCTGGTTACCACCTGCTGGCCAGCCAGCCGCACACCACCGAGCACTGCCCGTGCTCGGCACTGAGCAGCACACTTCCAGCTGTCTGAATTTAACAGGTACATCCAGACCTTCCGAGAAGTTGTGAACATGAGACCCAAAAATCAATACAAGTGAGTTCTCAGCTGTAGATAAAATTAAAATTTTAGGAATGTTCAGGCAGTTGCTGTGTGAACTTCGTCAGATATCATGGCACGTAACACAGTAAGATCTGCACACGGGAAAAAGAACTTTCTAAATGTCTGGAAAACTGTTCTTCCTCACATATCTGGAGAAGTTCTGGGATGTGGGGGTCTGGGGCACTTCTATGGATGTAGAAATAACACATGCCTTTCTTAGTTATGAGGAGAAAATATCCTGTGAAGGCATTACGACTCTTGTAGTGAAGGAACTAGATTTCTTCAGGAGACACAGAACAACCACCTCCCACATAGATCAAAGTCCCTGGCCAGTACCAAAGCCAGCGTGGAGGTGTGGGATGAGAGCAGTGGCTCCTGCAGAGGAGTGGCAGAAGAAAGAGATGGGAAGATGTAGGTGAGAGCTTAGGCACAGCCTATGTGAAAACTAAAAACGTCAACCGGAGAATGAAACCACGATGGGACGTTCAGTGCCAAGCACTGAGAAGACATGAAGATCTAAAGAAAGGTGCATGCCATTTCCAGGCTTTTTGTGTTGTTTAGTGCCAAACAGCTCTGTGCAGAACACATTCCATAGCAAGGATTTTCCTGGCCTGTGTGACCAAGTCACAGACATCCTAGGCTGTGGTTGCTGACATCCATGCCAGCAGAGTGCACACTGGGAAAGTCTGGTACCTAATATCCAATGGTATTGATATATTTATTGCCTGCACTAAACCCGCTCCTGATACAGTACAACTGGAACCAGCTGGCCAGCACAGTGCTGCCGGAATTTCAGGAGAATGTTACATTTTTTGCTGTGTAATCTCTTCCATGTTTTTCAGCAAAGCAACCCAGTCATACATTCATTGAAGTTGTTTGTTTCACCTGTACCTACTGGGAAAACATGCAGTTTTCACATTACTTATAGTGGTGTTATTGATAGAGACCAAACTGCATTCCCAGTGACTGATCTATCCATCAGCAGTGTTTGAACTGTGCTGCTCTCTCATCCTTTAAGGTTTTAATCTCTGACTCATGAACAACTTCACTGGGTGTAGAATAACCTCCAGAGAAGAGTATTTTTCAATCAATAGCATTTTAGTAGAAAAGCAGGACATGCATGAGTACACTAATTGAAGAGCATGTTTCCTTAGTCTCAGCTCTGTTATTGCATTCTAATTTCCCACCATTTTTACAGTTTAACATTTCTGGTTGATAAAAAGTTCATCATGATACAGAGGATTTATCTAACATATATGAGAATTAACTACTAATTTTGGAGGCAATTTGAACTGTGTGAGATTAAATTGGTGCTATTAACATGTTTGCAATTGCTCTGACTGGGAAGAAACCTTGACATCCACAAATCACTTGCCACAAAAGAAGCTTTAAAATCTTTACCAAATTGAACTGAACTTTTTTGTAATCCAATGAAAAATTTCTGTTTGAGAGATGTTCTAAGAAGGTCCCAACTGTATTTAAGTTACTTTTCTTTATTCTGCTTTTTAGTCTACTTGTCTACCTTGTCTTCCTATATGTCCCTTTTCCCAGGCCTTCTTCGGGGACTAGGTGAGCATTGTAGAAAGGTATACTAAAATTATAATTTTAATTAATTTTTCAAATTTGCAGAAGAAACAAACAAAACAAACAACCCCCCCAAAAAAACAACAACAACAAAAAAACCCCCAGGTTGAGTACATAAAAGAAAAAAGGAAAATAACACTGTTCTGATTTTTTCCATATATTGAGAATAATATCGCATCCTTTCCAGGAAGAGAATGAGTGAGTATGTCATATTTTTGTTACTCTTTGGGGAAAACCACTCTGTAAAAGGATAGAGGAGACTTAATTAAAGGGGGGGGAGGAAGAGAAAGACTGAAGAGCTGTACCAAGGGAATTGTCTTTTTGTCTCGTCCTTCTTGCCACTATGACCCAGACAGGATGATCACTTCTCACCAAGACATCCCTGCTTCTTGATACTTGTTGCATATCATGTCTAACACAAGACACCAATCCTGACAGGTTCCTTCATGAATGACTGTCCTAAACTTATAAAGCCAAATTATCCTATACTTTCCCACAGAGACACCAACTTTTTTTCCCCTCTTATTGCTTGTATAGGCTACAGCAGTGTTTTCCCCAGCATATTAAAATATAACAGGCATGAGATCTGTCAAAAGCAATTCCTGTTTCTTTGCACTGGAGAAGCTCAGAATGTACTATGGCTTTATGGTTAGCTTTCATTAAAACCTAAAAAATTATATATACACTACCACTGGGAGCTAATGAACTAAGTGCTATCCTAGCTGAACAGATCCAGAAAATGAGATGTCAAGTGTGGGGAAGTACACCTGTAATTGCCTCTAGTGAGAGAGACAGCTGGAGCTCATCACTGCTGTTTCTTTACACACAGGCTCAGTGAAAAGATAACTCTCTGGCTCTGCTAAATTCTCCCAAAGGGTCAACTTTCGCTTCAGCTGGTGTAAAATCTCACACTGCTTTACTCTACTTATTAATGTCTTCACAGCCTCACCTTTCTTAACCATTTTGCAGCTAAAATAAAATCCCACAAACACCGTGAGAGTGCCACCTTTGGAAAAATAATTCCAAAAGATACTCCAGGGTTCTGGGCTAGGTATATGCATAAATATGCATATATAATATGCATATCAAATCAATCTGAGTTCACATTAAAAAGCAAGTTCTAAAAGCAGTGGGATGGAAGGGGATTAGGTTGTTCAAGACCTATTGATAAACTCTAAAATCTCTTGTCAAGGCATACTTTTCCCAATAATAAAATTTTACTGCAGTAATCATATTTCTTTTTTTTTTCTTCAGAGGATGAAAAGAAATATATTCTATTTCAAAAAGGAAAAAAAAGTTTACACTGTCAAATTCATTCAGGAGGAAAAGTTAAAGAACTAATTTTAACTGGAACACTGTCCTTCCACAAAAATATTTTAAAGGGATAATATTAGATTGCAGCCGGAAAGTAGCAAGTGGCAGTTTTCATTCCAGTCATTAAATATGTTCATGTAATTTACTACCTTCATGAGACATTGAAAATGCTGCTTTCCTAGCTTTTTTTATTATTTTCTTTTTCTGTGTGATTAGCATGGTGAGTGGATGCCCCTGCCTGAGCACGGGGTCCTCACATCAGCAACAGAGCAGCTCAGTCTCCAGCACCTCGTATTGTACCAGGGTTAGAGACACCGCATTGATCAGTGGAGGCTTTTTCATTCAGACTCATCAGCTTTGGGAATCCCCCTGTTTTGTTGCTTGTCTGCAGTCTGAACCAAGGTACTTTCAGTGTTTTGTTTTGCCTACCTACAACACTAGGCTTATTGTAGGTTTTTCAGGATTATTTTTCTTTCTCCTTTCTGAAAGTAAGAGCCTGTCATAACCCTGAAGTATGTGAGAGTACAGCAGCAGCCTACAGACTCCACACCAGGTAGGAAGAAGTGTCCTTCCAGCTCAGTGTTGGTGAACTCCCTCCATTCATTGTCCCTGTGAGGGTCAGTTTTCACATATGAAAAATTCTTCAGAGCAAGAAGAACAAATCACTTTCCTCTTCATGTTGCCACCCCTTGGTGTTGCCTTCCCTTAGCCCCAGGGTGAACCCAGGGGCACCTGTCAGAGGCAAAAATGACAACTATCCATCTGCCTCTTTCTCAGCATGCTCTTTACCTTGAGCACGTTTTTCTGGCATGGTGGTGATAGATTTTAATCATTTAATTAAATCAGTCACTGTCTATTTCAGTTTCCACTGCCAGTAGGCTCAGCAAACACTTCTGAGAACCCAGGATCCTTCTAGAAACTAAATGAAGCACAGGGATAGAGTATTCCCTCTCTTACACTGCACAAGTGACTGCAAACCAGAGCTATTCACGTGCATTCTGCTCAGGTTTCTTACTTAATGATAATCTCCAAATCTCCTAAATGTATCTGGAAACATTTTATGTCCTTGAATCACTGTTGTTCAGGAAGGTAGTCTTTCAATCATTTGCCAAGCTGAAAGAGGGTTTAATGTATGGCTAAAAACTAAACACAAACCCTGGAATTAAACGTAGAGGACACAAATTTTTGTATCTAGTTCCCCAGTTCTGGCACTCATTGTAGCACAAGTACTTGATGCTAACTAGTAATTGATGAAGTATCTTTTGTCCTCTCAAACCAGAATGCCAGGTTTACAGCGGCAGAGTGGAGTGGGCTAGTGAGGACAGTGAGACAGCTATCCTTGCTATCCTTGTTATCCTATCCAACAGCAATCTTGGGGCAGCAATGCTAAAGCTACTTGAGAAGGACTAAGCATATTTTTGTTAGGATGTTCAAAAGCAGGGTAGAGGAAAAAAAAATCAGTAGAAAGACGGACCCAAAAAACCTCGCTTTCTTACACATTTCTGAGTCAGAAACACACCTCTCAGCAAGGGCTGGTGTTTCCCTCTAACTCTATGACACTACAGATTCAACCCACACTTTCTCAGAAAGACAAAGTACCTCAGCAAGGGTTAGCTTACAGCAGACAAAGATGATCTGCCTGTTCCACAAATTGCTGATAAATGGCATTGCCAGAAGTTCCTTTCACTTCTAAATAACAATGTTTTCTCCAAATATTTTGCTGGAGCGTCTTCAGTCTATCACCTCTAAGGCTTCAGCTGTCACCCTTTCCCTTTCACTGAGAATAAGTGATCACTTCTCTTTATTTGTAGGTAGATAGATTGCCTATATAGTTACTTGGTCTTTTTGGTTTTCTTCTCACATCTCTTAAGTCTTCCCTTACAGCTCTGACAAAGAATAAAATTGCTAGAAGCTCTCCTTTACTTCAACAGAGAACGTTAAGTAATCTTATTAAATTGTGTTTTCCTCTGCATTATCACAGGTTGCTGTCTACCTTTCATAAAGCATAAAACAGAAAATGTGTTTTGCAATTCAAAAAATAGCCCCCAAAAAGAGGAGCTCTGACTCGTTTCCCCATTTTGCTAGCAGCCACAAAACTAGACCATTAAAACCAGCTTCCAGTCCAACTGATGTTTTATTAACATATGTTCCTCAAAGCTGTGCCAGCTGTGGTGCTCTCTACGGCCAATCACTGTGTTAATTGAGGTGAGCAGTGAAAACATAATATACCTAAGTTGCAGCATTTTTTAAGATATTTAGAGCTGACTTGGATAAGCCATGCTAAACTACCAAAATTGTGTGTCCTGTTCTTTCATGTTTAAGGGAAGTGGTGGTTTTGTTTGCTTGTCACAGCTTGTGGCTGATAGCAATAACAGAGACACCAAATGTAGCTTCGGCTTCTAAGCTCAGAATGGCCTTAGCAGGGTATAACACTAGGCCCAGCTTGAGACATGAAGTACGTGAATCTTTATCAGCATTGTCTTTGGCACAAACTGGTTTTGCCATTAATAATTTTAAACTAAATAGGCATTTACAAACTCAGAAGTCTCACTCAGGACAAGTTTCCTCTCCAGCATTCAGTTTTGTTTATGGGACTTACATGCTGTCAAAAGAGATTCCAGATTTGTCTCATAAGTTCATGTAATCAGTCAGGTACTGTCAAGTTTTTATGCAGCAAGGGTGTAAATAATAAAACAATATATATTTTTAAAAAATCCCTAGAATCCTGTGTCATGGATCTCAGAGAAGAGCCATGGCAGAGCTACCCAATTCTGATGAAAGTAGCAAAACACAGAATTCTTTACTAAGCTATCTCAAATGCACAAAAGCAGACATCTCCAACCAGTGAGGTGGTTGAAAACCACCATGCGCAGAGGTTTGAGGAGGTGTCAGTACAGAAAGGCCAAGAACTGATGCAGAGTAAGCACAGGGGGATAGTCTGGCTTCCCTGTTCCACTGTTCTACATTGCAGAAGGCACTGGTCTCATAAGCAACAGCACCAAAGAAGATGAAAGGAAATAGAAGTGCTCAGTCCTGTCAGGGTATACATGCAACTCGGTTTTAGGCAGTTTTGAGGTAAAAGCTTCTGTCCTACTTAAACCATTATCTTTTTCTAGCACTGAACTGACCCCTCTGGTGTGTTAGCAGCATGGAAATTGATATAAGCTGGAGTTTTTGTCCTCCTGACTCTTTTTGTGTTAGCATTTTATTCTGTCACAAGTTCCTAGATGACAAGCCCAAAGGCAGGCTGTATTTTTACAGCAAGCATAACTTGATTAAAAGACCTAAATCACTTAATGAGCATTTGTGCATGCAAAATATGTTTCTCAAAAAAGCATAGATCCTCTCTGTTCACATTATTTTTAAATGGGGGCATTGCCTGTGCTTCTTCAAGAATGCAGAAAAGTCCTACAAATCTGAAAAAATTATCTTCTAGAGCCCATTAGATGTGAACTATTGCATTGCAGGGTGTAGCCCTCTCCCTTATAGCTAGCCATTTAAATCCTTATTTGCTATGATCTCTGAGATGCTGTATCATTTTGAACTACAAGAATGAGTTATTAACTTGATGAGAGAAGCACATGGTCACAAATTACTTTCTCTTAGTCTGAGTTTTTTTGGTGGTGGTTGGGTGTTTTTTTTTTTTCTTTTTTTTTTTTTTTACAGCTTTTCCAGGTCCTAAAGAATATGTTTTTAAATTCGGGTCTTTGACAGCAAAGGCAGAGCATGTTTTATAACTTCCAGAGCTACAAGAAACAGCTGCATATAAGCACAAAACCCGACAGTTTCTGTCTGAATGTGCTCCAGGTCACTGTTGGCCCAGTTCTCAGTTGGCTCCCGGCCCCTGTTGTGCCATTTCCCTGTGAGCCATCTCCTGCAGGACCCCTCCAGCAGTGGGTTAAATGCTGGGCAGCCCAAAGCCAACATAGCTGCCCAGCACTGTGTCCTTGGTGGTCCAGAGCCACAGGGAATGCCCAGCTCTGCTGGAGCAGCACTTGGAATAGTTCATCTGCATGCCGGGAAAAACTGGGTTACTGCACTCACAAGGGATTCTGTTATAAGGAGAAAATGACTGGGCTAAGAGATACAAATATTTTAATTTTTTTTTTTTCAAGTGGTCTTCTCTTGGGGAACTGTCCATGTGCCAGAAACTTAACTGGAACAAGAGCTTGGCACAGTGCTTTTGTCCCTAGGCCACTGTACCCATTAGTGCTAATTATAAGGTTAAGGAGGATTTTCTTTTTCCACTGCCCTAGTGGATTGCATATTCCACAATCAGATGTTCAACCTATATTGAAAAATAAATAGATATATAACCTTCAGGCACATTATTTCTCTTAGACTGCACTGAAGGAACTCCACAAACATTCTCTGTTGTTTCACACACAAGATCACACACAAGGGGCAGGAATTAAGTTTGAGTCATTCTTGCTTTTGGATGGATGCTGTTGTTGAAGCAATTGTGGCCACTTTTCAAGGAGCATACAGATAGCCTGCTCATTACTGAAATGCTGGGGTCCTCAATACCAGAGCTAACTGAAAATTAACAATATTTATTAGAGAATATCCATGACATAAAACAAGCTTTTATAAGTTCTTCTGTAAATTTTCCAAGAAGGGTGTCTGAAATCTGAAATATTTTAGCTGTAACACAATTATGTCAGATTTTTCCATTTTTAATTCATAGAAAAAAGATGTGGAAAGGACACCCTTCTTATAAGGGAAAAAATGCAAACATCCTCCCCCCCATTTTCTAGTACAAGGTAGTTTCAATAGAAAATTTCTCAGAAGACTTCTTTGGTTTAGTAGAAAGTTCTTCCTCAGATTTTCTTAATGTCTCTGGCCAAGTCATGTCATTTCTCCACCTCAGCAACATATTTGAAAGAAGATAAGATAATGTTTTTTCATCCATTTCTCTTTTAGTGTTGGCTGTAGAGACAAGATATTTTGGATGGCCATTCTCTTCCTATTTTCTGCAGGACACATTGAGTTACCACCTATCCTTCACAGTTTCTAGGGATTGTCCTACTACTATCAATGATAAATTAGAGTAATTCACAATAACTGAACATTTCCCTCAAGTATACTTGTGACTCTCTGAAACTATAAGTACATAATTATAGAAGCACAGCTCTATAAGGATTAGTTGCTTGCTCTTTAAATTGAATCAGTGTGTTTCCATAGTACCCTTGATCATGTTCTGATACTTGTATTTGAAAATTTACAAGGAGAATAAGTGAATAAATTGTATTGCAAAGTGTATAAAACCCAATAACTTGGAATTTTAAACAACAGTCAGCCTTCGGGGACAGAAGTAATAATTCAGTTTCTTGGTTACATCACCAAGGTTCTGTGCCTTATGTATAAACATATTTGTTCAGCTTGCTGGCTGCCAGATGATCTCCAGGATGGATGGTTTATCATGGCTGACTGAGCATGGCTGGCCTGCACATATACTAAAAGGTAGCCCTTCTGACAGCATCTTTACTTCTTATAAAGGCTAATAAGTTTTTAATGTGCCTTATCATTCTGAAACAGGACATTACTTGTGCTATGTCTGTGGAATCAACATGGTTACCAAGGTGTCCTGGGAAATGAGCTTCTCCCAGGAATGTCACATCTCTGGCAAAGGTCTCTTGTCCCATACTGCAGCTCAAGAACTGCAGCTTTCAGTCCAAGTGGGTTTTTGCATCTCTGTGTCTCTTTGTGAATGGCACAGCAGCAGTGGTGCACTCTCAGTGCTTTGTGCTTTAAAGCAATTTAGAAATGCTTAAAGGGACTTTGAGTACCAGGCTGGACATAATGCAACCCAAAACATTTTCTTTTAAAATATCCTATCAACAGTTTTTTTCAAAATCTCTCTGTTCTTGCCAGCACCAAGAGACTCAGTAAAATGAGCTTTGCCATGGGGGGATCCCTGTCAGTGTGGTTGGTGACCCTTGGAGTTGAAGCTGTTCACTCTCACCCCAAGCAGACATAAGCCTGAATGTTCAGCTGCAACTGAAATTTGTTGCTCTTTTGGTGAGGGATCATATTTCATTCTCTTGAGGGCTAAAGGGGCTGACAAGAAGGATGTTTGACTGTCATGCCAGATACCCACAGAATACAGGACACAGAAGCAATCTTACTCGATATTATCAAGTCTCACTGAAGGAGGGACTGGGTTAGGCTTGAAAAATAAAGTAAAATGCCTTTAAATCCTGCATACCCGGAGCTGCATATCAAGGGTTTCTGTAGGAAATGGGGAACACAATAACACAATGTAGCGGGTGCTTGATTCAGATGAAAAGCTGAAAAGTGTTTCTCAAGCGTAAAAGAAAGCATGCTTGGCTTCTCTGAGAGCTGGGCATTCTAAACTTCCTGTTAGCACAAAGCATTGCAAAAACTAAAGATACAGTGGGGATAATGTTGCTGCAGTCGCAATAGTCTAAGAACATTAGTGATGGAAGGTTTAAAAGTGGAGGCAATGTTTGGCATTATGGAGATTTATAAATGCTTATAGTGCCAGCAAACTGCAGTTAGATAAAAATGAGATGGATCTGCAGAGCATCCAAAAAGCTCTTGTTTAGCCAGAATTTCCCTGGGGTGGTGAGCCTATTACATGCTGCAGAGGGGAAGCAGTGGACATTACAGGCTGGGTGATGTGGTCACTGATATGAGCTGAGCAGGGAGAGGGATGCTCTGCTCCCCTCCCTCCTCCTTCCTTGGTAGCTGCAGTCATGGTCCCTACACCCCTCAAAATTTTCTCTGCATGCAACCTAAGCAGGTCTGTCAAATGACAGCTTATCTATGCCACCCTTGTGATTTCTTTCAGCCTGGTTTTAAAAATAGTTTCTGAGCAATTATGTGTCACATAAGAATAAACCTGCATGCTGGTGCATCTTTCCTGTCACCATGAAATAACAGCACTACAGTTTCTACATTTCAGTCTTGTCTGATTTTCTTTTTTTTTTTCTGCAAAGATCAACAGCTTCTGCAGCAAAAGGACACAGTATAATCAGGAAATCATCAGCCCGAAGTAAGTATAAAACTTGCAAAATTATGCACTCTGTGAAGAAACCTGCTGCTTTTTTTAGCATTCAAGCACACATACTGCAAAACTAAATCCTCCAATAAAACAAAGTCAACACAGTCCTCTTCATACCACCAGAGCTTCACTTAATAATGAGAACATTACATTTGTTTTTTCCTTTTCCCCTGAAACTAAATACTTTGCATATTTCTGATGATCTGGCATAGGTGGGGCTGCTTTTGGAGCTTCTTTGTTTTGCCATGTTCATAGAACCTTTACTGAGCTTGTTTCTAGGCATTTGCAGCAAGGTGAGGCCCTGAGATGTTCTGCCTTGCTGGTGTTCATACTTAAAAGCTGAGGAATTATCATTTGTGTAGAAGTTAGCATCACCTGCACACTGCCTGGTCACACCAAATAATGACACAGAAAACTCACTTATGTCCTTCTCCATCCATTGAAATGCTAAAAAAAAGCTATTGGTTTTCCTGAGGATGTCTTGAGGCAATTGTTTTCCAAATTAGGAGCCCTGCCTGCTCCTCATGCCTTGAAACACTATTGTACATTGCCTCTCCCAGAGAAGAGATTTGCCACTGCCTGAAGCTACCGTGGACTTTTCCAGAACTTGTTGAAAATGTTTTTCTTTCTGAAACTGGACGTCCTCCACTTGCAGTTGGGTTTGATAACCCAGCTTCATGGTTCAAAAACATGTGAGGTGTCCACTGATAGAAACTCATGGCCACACACAAGGAACTGCAGCATCACTACACTGCTATCCAGTAGTGACCACTGGATTTGTTCCAAGAAAGGAAAACTCAAAACCTAAACCTCAACCTCTTTGCCATGGCAGTATTTTCCCAGAGTATTCACTGTATCCCACAAAGCCATGTTTTAGGTTGATGAGATTTCTGTGTGCTACTGAAACACCTCTCAGACAGTGAATGTGAACTGATCGAACCGCTGTGTCCAAAGTCTGCATGGACAACTGCAGATACATCTGACAAGAAAGCTGACAGAATTTTTGGCAGATACTTTTGCATGGCTCACCATGCACGGTGAAGAAGTCAAAAGGGAATGACTTGAAATTACCCCTGAAAGATAAGAGAGAAAGTGGGCAAACACCACCAGCAAAACAAAGCTTCAGTGGCAGTGACAAAGATCATTAATATGAAGGTGATTTGACAGGATTCGTGGCATACTGATTCATCATTAGTAGGATTTTTTCCTAGCTTCCTTTAGTGTGATAACTCCAATAAAACCACAGGATGACCAGGGATAATAACGAAAAATAACACCAAGTAAAAACCCTTCTGGGGCTTGAGAGAAAAAAGCCTTTTTTTTTTTTTTGTAGTTTAACGGTTGTTTGTCTAGTTTTTCAAAGCCTTGCAACACTAAAAATAATAAATAATAAATAATAATAAATATAAATAATAAAATCCCTTTAATTTCTAAATTAAATAAATAGACAAAGCTACTATAGCCTATGAGCTCACCACTGCTGAGTGTGTGCTGCTTGAGCAGAAGGGGTGGTGGTGTTTATGAAGGCAGCAAGAACAATAATATATGCAGAGTGGCTCAAGAAGACACACAATTATAAACACTTCCTGCAGAGCACATTAGGTCTGCAGGTTCATAAATGCTTTTCAGATTCCATATTTCAATCACTCATCTTGAAACACTCTGAAAAAAAAAAAACAAACAACCCAAAACCCAACAAAAATACATATTCAAGGACAGGATTAAAGCATTTTTTTCTTGAATGGGAGGGACAATTTTGTGACCTTGCACTTCTCATAACCATTGTCCGTTCTTGTGCACTGATTTTGGTCATAAGCCTGACGTCAGGAGAGAGATGCCAGGTAGACAGATGCATCAGGAGGTTTGTAAGGCCAGATCCTCAGCTGGTATAAACTGCGACCTGACATTGACTTCACATGTCACCACATGGCATGAGAAGAGCTACTCTCACCAGCTGGTTGGCATCAAGCTTCTATTTTGTAAACTTAAGCTGCTCCCAAGAAGTTGTTTACAGAACAACAGTGGATTGCTCACTGATTTCTCAGACACTGAGGAAGCAAAAGGAAAAAGAAAGAAAACCAAATTCTAACTGTCCCAAGCAGCCAGAACAGAAACAATCCTCCCCATCTCTGCAACACCTGGAAGAGCTGATTGTAACTGCAAATCCCAATTACTGTTACAACAGCACAGCAACATAGATAGTTCTTTAAAAACGAACTGAGATGAAGCAGTGTTATTGATCACTATTATTAGCAGAGTGGGTCAGCATAATTTAAACCTTTCCATTAAGGCACAAAGATGGGTTTTCAAGATAGGGCATTGGTGCAATTATTGAGCTGAGTAGGAGGTAGAAATGTAATTATGTAAACTAACTGAATTAACAGGATTGCACAGTTCATTAGGGTCCATTTTTTTTGGTCAACATTTTGGATCACCAGCTGCTATAGAATTTAATTTCCATTAAAAAGCATTAATTGCACCTCTTGTGTGAAAGCAGAGCAGTTGTGTTCGTTGAGCAGCTCCATCCTTACTACTCTAATGCAGGTGTGGAAATAGCCTTCTGCTCCACACCAGTGCTCCAACAGCCAACCCCTATTCCCTCATTAAGCCTTCAGTGGGACAGGATACCTCTGCCAACTCTGCTTGCAGTCACACTGGTTGGTAGGAATTTGGATAGTTGATGTCATTAAGGACTGAAAGCAGCATTTATTCAGTAAATATGACTGAAGGGAGCATCCCATTTTGCTAAGTAATTTCAAGGCCCTTCCCAATGCAGTTTCTCCATGGCCAGAAAGAAGTGAGGAAATAACCCACTAGATACTTGGAAATCTATGGATGAATTTGCATACAGCCGGTCTTCATTTCACACATTTCTCGTCTCTGGTTTTGTTGTCCTTCATGTTATTGTGGAGTAATATGATGCAAATATTGCTCAATGTCCTATCAAATAAATGTGAACCACACCTTTGGTCTCAGCAACTGAAAAGTTTCCCATCTGTACGAGGCCAATCTGCAGATAAAATAATCTTCTAAACTGGAGACTTCGTTACTTATGTGTTATACGTGACTCTTGCTTCCTCCCAGGGACATCTCTTTGTCGCTGACCATTTTCCTACAGATGCTGCTGGCTGACTGAAGCTCAGAGCAATCAGTCACCAGCTGCTCCTCTGCCTCCAGACAGGATATTCAGCCTACAACAGGCAAATCTTATGCTGCTTCCTCCCTGCCAGGCTGTTTCCTGGGGCTTTGTTAAACTTGCAGGTCTTCCTTATTGTTTGAAGGTTTTCCCTTAATACAGGGGATGCCTTTACTATAAATGTTCTAATACATTTTGACTCACAGACTGGACACTCAAGCTCTTTACATATGAGAATTAATGCTGAAGAACTTAATAAAGACAGATCTCTGGTCTGTAAATGGACATAGGACTGTAATTGGATATAGTGCAAATAAGAGTATGATCATGCTGGCTTTATTTGCTGAAAAGAAGTAAAAAATCCCGAGTTCTCTTCTCCTCCAACAGAGGAGAAGGATATTTATGTAGTATTTTTCTATATGCAGGAGAAAAAAAGAGGATTCATATATCCATGTAAAAGATGGCGGCTTGTGCTGTGTGAGGCTTCTGTAGATGTGTATTTGATTTTAGTACCTAACAGCTTCTGAACAGGCTTTACCTGCAGTAATCATCAGGCTCTGTATTTGTTCTTTTCTAAATGAGCATCCTGCGGGTGACTAAGCAAAAGGAACCTGTGGAAGCCTCCTCTCACAGCATGTAAATCATCGCCACAACATTTGCTTTTCCCTTGCCGATGGCATTAATGTGTTGCTTCCACGGATAAATTAGGGACTCAGAGCAGCACATTGAGCAGCCCTCGGTGCCCCCTCCCACGGCTGCCCTGCTTTGGCGCAGGGACTGCTCTGCGCACAGCAGAGTTTACTGCGGTGACTCATTTGTAAAATATGGATGTGATCCCACAGAAACCAACCTGGTGCAGTCTCCAGCGCCAGCATCAACGCCATACCTAAGGGCTGTGCTTCAATACCCCCAGGGAATTCAACAGAGTCCCAGCAAACTGTGGACAGGCTCAGCAGGTAGGACAGGTCTGTGCTTCTACTCAGAAAAAATACTTCACCTCTGCAATCCTGCTTATTTCCACAGAATTTCTCAAGCTTTCCTGGGAAGTGAGCTGGACTGCACTGTTCTTTTCCAAAGTAGAAGCTAAGTTTGCCTAGAGAACGGCAGCAGGAGGGGCGAGCTGCTGTCTCCCAAAAAGACCCAAACCTGCCAATCACCCTGTTGTCTCTGTGCCAGGCTGGAACTCGTGGTCCCCAGGCCCGGAGCAGTAGAGGAGGAACACACATCTCTGCTCAAAGATCCACAGCACCAGAGAGCAGCAAAGCCAGATTTAGGACCCAGGAGCCACGTACCACCTTCAGCACGTGAAGTGTCAGGTTCCTCAGCCTGGAACAGCAGCAAAGTGACAGAGTCTGGTTTTGTGGGCAGCTACTTCTGCCACGCAGAGAGGACCGGGTTACAAGAGATGCTGGGAAGGAACTGACCCAAGCACCTGTTCTAAAAGCTCTGTGTAGATCTGCCTCAAGGAGAAAACCTTCCATTAGTCACCAGGATGGCTCATTCACAGTAAGCTCATATAAAGTCCAAGTAAGTCCAAGCTCATATAGTAAGACAGTAAGTCCAAGATCATATAAAAATACATCAGTAGAGAATCACTATAAGACCCAAAGATTAAAATGAAAGTATAGAAGGAGAAAAGGCAGAGAAAAGTTTAATCATACAAGAGAAAACATAACAAGAGAAAATCATAAAATAACACAGTGAAACTAAATAAATAAACATATTTTCAATCCAAATCAAAATATAAATATAGAATATATTTATAAATAAGTATTATAAATATAAAAAATATAATATAGAAAAATACAAATATAGAAAAAATGTATAAATATATAAATAGAATATAAATACTTCCATATTCTGAGTACTTCTGAGAAAGACTGCGTTTGAGAAAGGACTTTATTTTTTCACACCAAGTTTCACAATAACCCCTAGACCAGATGATAAAGGATTTGTTAAAAGTCAAACCTGGCTTCTCATATTTATTACTAATATCTCTATTATGATGCTTACAGTAGACTATCTAGTGTCTTCTTTCTGACTCAAAAGAACACAGGTTACTATACCTCCTAATTTTGACCTCAGAAGAGTCACAAGAGTCCCCTTGCATGTAAAGAAAGACTTTACTTCTACCATAGGAACTTTTTCCTCTTTTTTTCTTGCCCCATGATAAAAATTCCCTGGGAAAGTACACTTCACTTAAACTTCTAGAGCAACTTCTAAAAATAGTTCTGTATTTACCTTCGTTACTAATTCAATCCTTCAAAAAATATTCAGTCTTTGTGGGTTTTTTCTGTACAAGTAATTATTTCTCCAGTTTGCCTGCTTAGGATATTTTTTTTTTTCAGTGGCATTATTCTTCTTTAGCTAGCTCTTCATGTAAAGCTTCTCAAATGATTGATGCTAATGCAGATGTCAAAAGGTTTGAAAATATTTGGCTTTCAATTTCACAAGCCCAGATCCATAGTTTTACACATTCTGGATCTATATCTTCATCTCAAATCGAACAATGGATAATACTTTTACTAGGTTAATCAATACATGCCTCACCTCTAGCAATAGAAATCTACACTGCAGTTAATGAATTAATTTATAGGACTAAAATTAAACGAAGTATTTATGAAGATTCTGACCATTTCTTGACAGCTCTCCATGTTTTAGACACAAGAAGAAAAGGCAAGTTGGCCTAGAAATAATATTATTGATATTTTACATACATCTTAATCTTGCAAACTCGTCCAGCATATCCAGTTTTAATTTGAGGAGGGAGATTCTTCCTGAATTTTAAGTTCACACAAAAAACAGTCTTGACTACCTCCCTACATGTATAGACTCATAATATCTAGTTATCACTTCCTTTTATGCCCCAAAGCCATGTTTAGATTCTCAGACTTAGCTAGCCACACTTCACTGTCCTTTCTTGCCTCCTGAATTTGACTAATACAAAGTTTATGGCACATTTTTTACTTAATTTCCCACATTCCTTCATTTATTTAACAGTATTTTCCTTCTTAAATGGAAGTTGTTCAAAGTAACCAGATCAGAAGAAAATGCCAAGCCAGTGATCTTGCCTTATTCACCAACTGTAGAAATTTTGAATTTCCTCAGTATCCAGTGATTTGATAACACTTCATCTTATATCAAAAGCATAAACTTTTGCAAATCTGGCTATAAAATAATATGAAGGGATTACCATATCCTTCATAAACTTCATCTCTTTTCAGTTATTTTATCAGAAAAGAAATACCCTGCATTTGCTGTTCCTTAAAATGTATAAAACTTGTTCATTTTCCTTTTGTCTTTTCATTTATTTTGGTAAAATTGCTATAATAAACTTTGAATTTCCTTTCCATCAGCCAAATCCTGTCTTTTTATGTTTCTAATTGCAACTTTTTGATCAGGCCTCTGTTAAAAGGATCCCTGAGAAGCACAGAGGAGACCTGAGTGGTTAGAGAGGCAATCCTTGTGCCGACATTCACATGCATCATGTCCCACATTTTCATGTTCTTCACTTGTTAAAAAATCACCTTTCTGTTAATAGATTTTGCCAGAAATACATTTTGGGAGTTAGCATGTCGAACTCCCCAGTTCATCACACTGCACAGACTGATTTGGATGTCACCTCTAAAATTATTTGGGATTAGCTTCAGTTGTCTGTCATTGCTGATTTGTTCGATGGTCTCATGTAAAACAAGAATTTATCAAATTGTTAATATTTCCTTGATCCTGATATTCCCAGCCTCTTGCTACCTGACAACCAGTAACTTATGTATGTTTCTCTGCCTGAATTTATTATACCCAGAAATCCCAGACACTTTCAGTTTTTATGGGCCACCTCTTTGTTGCAAAAGCTAATTTTGTATTAAAACCAGTCTAGTATATTTTCCACATTCATTCATTCTTGTTACCTTCCCTCACATTCTGGGAAATATAATACAATTTTATGTCTACTTTTATTGGCTGAACACACATAAAGAGCATCAAAGAAAATATTTTTGTATAAAATATAATCTATCTAGAGGCCAGAACTGAGATAATGTCTGTGTTGAGCACACTGGAAAGGATGAACTTGCATTTGGAAGCATCATCATAAAAAAGGCGAGGCTGGACAGATATTGTTCATTATTAATCTCCAGTTCCCCTCAAATTCTTTACAATACCATCAAGCCAAAGGAAAGCATTATCAGCTAACAACTCTGGCTTTGCTTTTGAAAACATCTCATCTCTTTTCTGTTATACTGTACCACCAGGACATGATTGGAAATGTCAAACCATAACAATTCTGTGAAAATAAAATGGCAAGATTCATGGTTCTATCAAATTGATGTTGGAGAAATGACAACTAACCTTGGCACTGGTCACTAAATTAATAATATGTTCCAACGGGAAGTTTCACTTTGAAGTGTTGCTGAGTGGTGGAAAGTAAAAATATCAGAATTCAGGAAAATGAACTGCCAGGGCTGAACCAAGAGCTCAGAGCAGACACAGTCCCAGGCAGAGCCACAGGCTCACATGTGCAAGGGGGCTCTCTGGCTTCATGGTCACTGTGGCTGCTCTTGCAGCTCCCTCCCCAAGCTCTCTGGCTATAGGGATGGAGATGAAAGTCTCATGTAGTTTCTATTCTGAATCTCTGGCAGTATCAACAAGGTACAGTTCCTCTTCTCAGCTCCCCACTGTACACATATTAAAATAAAACCTGTGACTAGCTTCTAGATATATATATCTTTTTTGATAAAAAGCTCATGTATGAAGGGCAACTTGCAGACTCATAGAGGCAAGGCTGGGGTGCTCAGAAGCAATCAGGACAAGCTACAGCCTTTGTGTGTTTGACTGACATGCTCTCAGCCCTCAAAACTGCTGCTGAAAAGAAGCTTTCAAAACTGCTTTTGAAAGTCAAGGCCATAGTCTGCACAGCACATAAACAAACAACTTTTAGATCTTACATTGCCTTAAAATACCAGAGAAAATGGAACTCTGAAAGTGAATGTACACTGGTATTGTTCCTGGCTGTACTATATTCTACTACCTAAAAATGTCTGAATACCTCTAAACTGTCTTCAAAGGTAAAATGGCATTGTGATGCATGCAAGAGTGAGACAAAATATCAACTCCAAAGATGCAAAATAAAGCCAAAGCCTTCAACTAGGATCCTGAACGAAATTATACTGGCTTTGAAGTTCAGAATTCAGCTAGCAATGCTTTTCTATTTTTCTCCTTTCTCCAATTCCTATTATGTGTATTTCGAACATGCTATCTGCCACAAACTCTGCAGTAAGATGATTTTATTACTGTCTTTTTATATCAGCAGTTTAGAATGAGGCAGGGACAGTCATACAACATAAAAACAAGCAGCTGCAGAAAAAGAAAGTTGTCCTGCCTTCAGCGGTGGGTTATAAGAGATACTAAGGGAAAAGCTAAGAATCTGAGATCCACAATACACATCCAAAGGAAAAATGAACTCCAGTATTCTGGTATTACTCTGTTTTATTTTGGCCAAAGGTTTCAGTTATGGTTTAGAGTTGATTACACATACTTCAGAGAGAAGGCCCCAAGAATTCTTTATCTCACACAGGTGGAGTCCCTCCACACCAGGGACTCTGCAGGAGCCTGTTGCTAATTTTGTGGCAAAGCATCTATTGCCTGTGCACAGTATGAGCTGCTCAAACACTGACTTCACAACATCTGAGAGACTTTTTTCAGCTGAGCCAATGCCACTTTTCCTCTACTGAGGAGCAAGCTCATGGCAAGACAGAAGTTCTAAGAGAATCTATTTCTGAGTTATCTGGGTGCATACATAGCTCCTGAAGATTTTTTAAAAGAATGGAAAAAATCTTCTTAAATAAAAAGAAGACTTTTTACACTTTGGATCAATGAAAACTGGACAAACAGAATTTCACAAAATGTAGCAAAAAACCCTAAAACAACAATAAAGAAAAACTAGAACAAGACCTTTCTTTGAAGAAAAACTAATAGAATTCAGATAAAGTACTTTGGAAACTGTTAGTGGGCTACTAAACTAATGCATTTGAAAGAGAAGTTCTTACTCAAACTCCAGTAGTAGAAATTATTGTAGGATTTCTCTTTTGCACTAAAAAGGCTGGGTTTTGGCATAGGAAGCTTAGTCTGTACTTTCATTAAATTTATCAGCTTAAGGAAAATCCTCCATTGATCAAGGCTCTGGACTTGCTTAAGGAGCTCAGATTCAATACCCACCTTTATGTCACAACAATTTCTGCAAGTTTTTTCTCAGCCTGGTAACTGAAGCAACACCATAAAAGATCAATAAATATCCAGCCACTTTGGTATCCATGCTTACATACAGTGTTTTTTTAGTGACCAAGATAGCTCAAGCTGAATAAGAAAACATTATTCAGTTGCAGTCTATCACTGAAAGCCTGTATTTCTTTTTCATGTAATACTCAGAGTGCCTTGAACAGCAAAACAAAATGCTAGAAAGAATCCTTATTCGGGATATACAGCAAAACCCTCAAACAGGATCCTCTAACTCCCTGCCTGGTGCATGTTTTCCCCAGTCACTCTTATCAAGAAACATCCTCAAAAGTTATTTGGTGCTGTTTTGAAGAGGGCACAGTAGCAACAAGTCTGTCATAACAAGGTCAACACCTGTGCTTCCCTGGCTATCTGGAATCCCAAATCCAGTCTGTATCTTTTTGTGGTTCAGGAGTGAGACCAAGGATTTCAGTTGTCACTTGACAATGAAACACGACAGGATATGATTATCTGAATATAGAATCAGATTTCTGGGGAAGCTACCTGTCTGAAATCATTGCATCTTTATTAAATTTGACATTACATGTAGAGATAAAATAGTCAGTGACTACATTTCATTACTGTGGTAAAAAAAGACTGCTTTAATATAAAGCCTCCAGACTGTCTAAAGATTCAGATTGCATTAAAAAAACTTACTACACTGCTTTGCTCCTCAGATAAGCCTTCTGGAATGAATGCACGTGGGCAAAGAAATACCACTCAGCACAGACTGTAGTAGCACTGTTTGTCAAAGAACAATTCAGCAAACTCAGGCATTATTTGGAGGGAATAGAGAAAGCAGAGTTTAGTCTGAGTGTGTCATGGGAATGGTGCATAAGCCAGGCTATGGATGACACACATTGGTGGGCTTTGTGTCACATATGGCTTTTATCCATGAGGTCAGATAGCTACACCGATTTTCAGTATTACAGCCATTGAAGGAATTGTAGTTCACTGGCCCTAGCAGGTATAACATGCACAGACAGGCTGCATATATCTCAAAACACAGAATACTTCAATTTCTATAGTCCCAGTAGCAAAGTTCTAGCAAACCATGCCAGACAGTTCTTTTCTGGAGAGGCAGTTCAGGTAGTTATTTATTTCCAGCATTATTGCTAGCAGATAGTTTCCAGGCATTATTAAATTCCTACTCCCTAACAACCAATTCCCTGTTATTAACATGCATTGACAGCCACTCACTACCTGTAAATGTACAATGAATTTGGCACAAATCAAGCTTCATTTGCTGCCTGGGAATATGGATTCAGTTTGATGGACACTATCAAAAACAAACCACAGAACTGCTTGGGGCCAGACAACACAGAGAAGCCAGAGCCAGTGAAATTTCATCCAACAGCTGGGGAAGTCAACGGGATGCCATTGCTCTGTCCGTCAGTGTTGCACAGTACAAAAGGACAGAAGTAATTCTCCGTATTTCTAGCAAATTAGAATGAGTTTTCCAGGCTCACAAAAATTTTCCATTCCATTATCAAACAAATAAAAACGATGATAGTGAAAATTGAGAAGTCTCTATTATTTTTAAGAATAATTCAAATGCACCTGTTGATTATTGATGCATTGACAGTTAATGCACTGAAGCATTAAACTGAGAGGTCTTTTCAGCTACCTAGGAATACATATGTCAATTTGTTTATCTAGCTACCAAATTTCAAAGTAGACTCTTCTGACGGTCCCCCTCACTCCCTCTGGGACCATTTTGCTCCCATGTGGGGCTAGAACTGCTCTAGTTTATAATATCATGGACCTTCCTCCTCCACTCTGGGAAAAGAGGTTTTGAGCACTTGCAGAGGTGCAGTCATGAGCATAGAGAGACAAAAATGTCTGCAAAAAAAGTTTATCCTAATTTAGTAATTGAGGAGTTGGGTCTAAACCAGAGAAGAGTAGAGATTCCCTAAGTTCTGAGGAAAACACAAAACTTGTAAACTCTGTGTTGCACTAATCGTTTTCTCTCTCCTTAATGGAGCCCTGTTGAAGAAAATGAGCCCTCTCTTATTCACTTTCCCATACTATTTGCCATCCATGAAGGGAGTTTATATCAGGCAGAAAAACTGGCTAGTGATGATTAGGCAGAAAAAAGTAATTAGCAGAAGACGGTCTGATCAGGGAGCAAGAACTGAAAACTCAGGGAACTGTCAAGTTCCTTGGTCAAGAGAAGCATGGGTAATAAACCTTACACTAAAACATGATTGGGTTTGAAGAGGAAATGTTTTGAAATAGAGGAACTGAGAGAGAAAAGTTAATATTGATACTGGGATTTATAATAATAGAGTGGTTGCAAATGAAGCTTTTAAAGCTTCTTGAAAAAAAATCCATTATTCTTTAT
Source organism: Rhabdornis inornatus (assembly GCA_013397075.1). NCBI lineage: Eukaryota > Metazoa > Chordata > Aves > Passeriformes > Rhabdornithidae > Rhabdornis > Rhabdornis inornatus. The sequence goes on from VWZS01006709.1 coordinate 1,137,972, forward strand.
TTTTAATTTTGTTTGTAGAATAGAGAAAATTGTCCTAACTTTTCAGCCATGGAAAAAGCCCACAATGTTTTGCTCAAATTTCCAGCAATGTGAACAATCAGTAAGTGACCAATTTTAATGAGACTTCCAAGAGTCATTAGAAAGCTAATGGTTTCTCAGATTATTACACTTTGTCAGTTGATTACCTTGCTTTGTGTTGGGAGTGCATGTGATTACTGCCTTACAGGGATCAGCAGCAGCACCTCTTATATCCAAAACAATGGGAAGTTGTGAAAAGTTGGACTTTTCCTCCTTGGCCTGGGCTTTGCCCTCAGCTCCTTCCCAGGGAGCCGGCAGAGCTGGTGCCCAGCTTGGCTCTGCATCCCATTTCTGCCTTATACTTGTCCTAACTCACTGCATAACCCAAGCAGTAAATGCCTTGGGTGGCTGCTGGGGCTGGCTCAGAGACCTCATTTCACAGAGCACTTGAGCCCCAAGAGGAGAATAAACACAGTATTAAAGCTGAATTTCTTTCCAGTAATATATTTCCATGTGCTGTTCACCACCTCCTGTGGTGTTTAAGCCCTGATACAGGGCTTAATACACCCCTTAAATACAGCACTGATATGTAGTCTCTATGAGAATTAATTATTCAGAGTATGTATAATCAATTCTTCTCCCTGAAATTCCACTCCTTGTAAAAATTCTAAAAAATGAGAGAAAATATCTCGGAAGTCACACTGACATTTCCAAGGGAGGATTCCTAGATGTGGCTGTCCTTAGGCAGTACCACTTACTGTTCAAAAGGTGAAGATGGACTTTTGCCAAAGGCAAAACATGATTATTTTGAGGGTGATTATGGTCCAGTTGCATTAAATCCCTCTGGAAATAGCTGCATTGTCTTGAAGGCTTTCCAGGTTAAGTGTTGTCACGTTTATCATGGCAAATGCAGAGTATCATCAAGAGATGTGTTTGCAGATTTTGGCTAACACCTCAAAACTGAATCAGCTCTGTTATTGCCTTTATGCTGACATCTGTTTCTCCCTAAAGCTGTGTAAATAACTGGCCAACACAGCTGACAGGGAGGGGACAGATACAAATCAAAAAGGAAAAGCGCCTCTGGGACATTTTTCAGGCCTCCTGACAATAAATTTCAAATGCTGCTACTTTCTTATGGCATGTAGTTAGACCCTAGGCTGTACTAGACCCCCTACTGTAGGGTGAATCGCTCTGTGACACAATTCTTGGTTTTATACTGCAGTAGGGTCACATTCCTAGTGTTCCCCATACTAAGGAAGTGAAAGGATACATGTTTATGCATGAGAGCTCTAATGATGCCATATTGAGGGTAAGAAGTTTAAGATCAGGAGACATGGTAAAAAGAATTATCCTTCCAATCACTTGTGCTGAGAAGAGGAGAGCCCTGAATTGAGGGTTATACTGCTTGAAACAGTCCCAGTGAAGCCTCCTCTGAACATAGTTTATTGTGTACATTTGGAATATCCCACCTGGCTCTTTTTTTCACAGAGAAGGATTTAAAGATAGTAAAGAACACATTCTTCACTCAGACCTATCTTCATGTATTACGAATGGAGAAGTGACAGTGAAAAACAAAGCTCAGCCAAGTGGAAGAAAGTGGCTAAGTTATTTTGTTTATTATATCCATTACAGTTATGCCCAGGGACACGATGAGTCTAGGGCTCTGTTATGCAAAATCACTGTGCAGCACAGAGTAAGAGCTGGTGTGAGTTCTGAAGAGCTCACAGCCAAACAGACAAGCTGAAAGCCACTGCAGACACCAAGCACACAAAAGGGTTGGAAACACAGCTGTCCTGGAGAGCTTCTTCTCAGGGTCATAAGAACAGCTTTATTATTTTTCTATTGTCAAGACTGAATTGGGGTGGGGGAAGGTACAAATAAATTACTGGTGGGAAAGAATGAGCAAAGTGGAAAACCAAAGTGTCAAGACAATGAGGAGAGGAAGGAGGAAGGAGGAGAAAGCAGAAGCAGCAGAAGGCACTGAACTGCACAAGGTCCTGCAAGGTAGCACTTGCACTATAGACTGGGGATAGAAACAGGCATGAAGACACCTGCCAAAATATTTACAAAAACCACAAAAGAACAAATGTCATATTCCAGATATTGCTATTGTAGCAATATCATACACTGATTAAAATGACAGATATCAATCCTACATTGAAAGTAGAGGCTAACAAAAGGCATGGCTGCATTGTACTCTCTTTTGCCATGTGTATAATTTTCCTGTTCACTACTACACATTAGAAATATGAATTTTAAAAAATTCCCAAGGCTCCAGGTTAGGAATTTCATTCCTGAAATTAAAGGGTTTGGAGTTTTCCTGGAGTGTCATTCCATGCTGTAGTATAGAACACAGACAGGTACTTTTGAAAGAAAACCATCAGGTCTTACAGGTGAACTACAAAATGTCAGTTGCCAACAAAATTCTTTCTTAAGAGTGTATTTTGGTCCTTGATCTAGACACTTTGGAGAAAATATTACTGCAAAATCATTAGACAACATTTAATAGCCTCATTAAACACTATCAAGCTGATATCATTGAGCTACAAAAATCAATCAGATAGGTTTGACAGATCCGTAGGAGCAGCAGAAGGACTCCCAGTTAGTGAGGCTGAAGGTGGAGCTGCCACAGTGACTTTCTGCACTGGGGACATTATGACTGTTTAAATTGTTTCAGAGCTGTCTTAAAACTGTGCACAGGAATGATTCTAGAACAACTGACAATAAAATGATGAGCCTTTAATTCTTTAGGTCTTGGGGGAAACAAGAATCTGTTTTGCACACAAGTTTCTGGTAACTTTCCAATTCTTGGAGACAATTTACAATAGCTTAGCAGCAAACAAACAAGTATTCTTTTCTTATTTATGCCAAAACCAAAAAGACTAGAAAGATACATGTACAGAAAATAATCTTCACTGCCAAACCCACAAAAGCTTCTCCTGAAGTTACAGAGCTGCAGCTTCAGCAAGGAGTGCATTTAAGGCTGCCTTCCTTGTCTCACACTGTATGCCAAGGGTGACCTCTCACTCTGCTCACATCTGCTCTGGGCTTCTCTGTGAGCAGAGCAGCTGCCTATGCCTTCAGCAGCACCACTAGGATCAGTTCCTCCATCACCCCCATCTCAGTGCATCACTGCCTTGAGACCCAACACTACTATAGTCTGCTCTCCAAAAACATCTCAATAGCTGATGTGGTGGGTCTAGCGCCGGCCAAATTGCCAGTGCGCCCACTAAAATTATTTACGCATTTCCTGCTGTGAGATAGGATTAGAAGGAAGGCAAAGCAGGCTCAAACTTTAAAGGGTATAAAGGAAAACTTTATTAAAAGAAACTAAATGAAAAAATAATAAGAATCAGAATAAAACCTTCAGAACACTTCTCCTCCCCCACACCCTCTTTCATTTCACACTCACAATGTACAGAAAAAAAATCAGTCAGTTTACCATCTCTAGAACAGTCCTTCTTCAGTTCCCTTAGGGAGAAGAGTCTCTCTTGCCATGACATGGAGACTCCTCCACAAGAAAACAGTTCTCTCATGGCTTCAATGTCACAGCGAACAAGCCACCCATGAGAATGCAAATCTGATCACTATGTAAAAGTCCCTCCCCTTCATTTACAGCTTTCCCCACAACTGTTTTCGAGGCTCACTCTTTAGCTAATGGGGTACACTTTTAAGCATGAGCTGTTCAGAAGCAAAGTCTCTCTTCATCTATCTCTGAGATCATCTTCGTCTCTGGGAACAGAGATCTTTCCTGGGGGCAAACGGTCTTCATCACTCTTCTCTCCCTGTTCAAGCTTCTCATGGGATTACAACTACTTCAATATCTGCTTGCTTTAGCATAGATGCCTTTGCTCATATCTACAATTTGAATGCTTCAACCGCCCCATGATTTTTCCATGATTTATAGGGATATTCAATATATCACAGTCCATCACCATAGCTTACAAGAGAATTTCAGTCCAAATTAGGGCATCTCCTCATCCCCTCCCATCTGGGACCTGACTTCTTCTTGTCTGACCTCGATGTCCCCATGTTGTTTCTCTGTGTGTCTTTACTGCATCCTTTTCATTCACTCAAGAGAGGATGGAAGGTCTGCAAGTCTCATCTGTGCAGTAAAGAGTCAATATCTCTCCTGAGGCCTGCAGATGGTGGTATGATCCCTGCCGGGTGGCGGCCAAAGCTGTTTTCAGTGGAGAATTTTTCGGCGGCCGCGCTGAGGGGTGGCTAGGGTCTCGACAGCCCGGCTAGAACTCAGAGGCGGCACCCGCGGGCCGATGGCTTTCCCTCCCCCTTGCCCGGTGATTTCTGGTGAAACTCAGCAGCGGCAGCATTTCAGCCACACCACGGCCGACCGATCACACTGGGGAAGAAACCCAGCCCTGCCAGACCTGCTGAGAAGCCGGAAGCAAAAGAGAGATTCCCAGGGCTTTTTCGTCTTTACGTGCATGTTCACAAAGGCGCATCTAACTTTTTCATTGGTGTAACAATGTGTCGATATTAAAAATCAGCCACTGATTGTTCTTTTGTCAGGTCTAAAGGAAGCTGCCAAGGTCCTTACAGGGAATTATTTCCATAACTGGTTCCTTTCCTTCCTAACCAAGAAATAAATTAATACAAAGCCAGCACAGGTTGCATTCATTTTTGTACTTAGATTTTGAACATAATTTCATCTTTTAAAGTTTGAATTTCTGCTTATTCTTTCTTTCATTCATGTGTATTTGAACTTGAATAAAGCCAAAACTTCTAAGGAGAGGCTAGAAGCTGAAAAGGGGACAAAATGTGATTTCAAGTTTGGGAATTTCCTAATACAACACCCTTTAAAAATTATAGGTAATATTATATTGCTATATGTATTTTTATTTTCTCAGAAAGCCTTTTTAGTTGTGGAAAAAAATAACATAAGTGAGAGAAGAGAAATTTTGGTTACTTCCTCTCTTGTCAGCACAGTAATGAAGACAACTGAAGCAAACCCCCATGTTCTGCATCATCAGGAGCAAGGCAGTTTCTTTTTTTTTTTTCAGCCATAAATCTTGGTGTCAGTGTCCCTGGAGATTTAATCATTTTTCTCTTTATCCAGAAATATTTACCTTAGCTTTCAAAATGTTTGAATTTGGGAAGAAAAGAGCTCATCACTTTGTGTGTAATTTCAGCTGAAACTAATTCCAAAAAGCTCTGGTGATATACACTGAGCATTCCAGTTGTACAGTACAGTAAAGCCTCTCACATTTCTGCTCAAGGTACTGACAGAAATTGGTTGCTCTGTGGAGGTAGTTTGTCAATAGGAGTGAGGCAGACCCAGACTCAGTGAGGTGCTTTGGGGAATACCAAAAGAGGAATCTGATAACCTGGAGCAGCTTGTTATTGTGTTCTTATACAAGCTTTAGTATTTCTACCACATAAAATATTCCTTTATCCCTAAAGAGGCAGCAAGAATGAACTAGTTTTGCTAGATTTTACCAGATAAGACTTCAAGGTATTAATTAAACTGTTACTTCCAAAAGACAGAAATTCTCTGTAAGAGTATCTTTTAGCTGAAATTAATTAAAGCAAGTGGTCACTATTTTCCCCACCACAGAAAAATACAGTCACTGTGTTCCCAAATCCACAGGAGACGGGCAATCCTGACTTAGTTTTAATTTTGCTTAGAATTTTTTTTTCTGCCACTCAAACATGAAGTTCAAATTAATAAAAAAATTCCACTTCAGAAAGTCATGTTGGCTTTCTCTTGCCTTGCCATAGCCTGAAGTGGGCTCTGGCTGCTCAGATGTCTCTTGAGCTGGCTATAAGGCTGGTAGAACAGTAGTGACAGAGTAAGAGGAGCAGAAGTTAAATAATTTTCCCTCCTAAAATAGTGAAAGATAGAATTGTTAGATCAAAACATCAATAGCGAAGAGAAGGAGCTGCAGATACGTTTCTGCTTCAGCACTGCTATCAGCAAGGAGACTTGCCCATGGAAGACTGAATGAATATGAAGCAATGCCTGGCCAGTGGCCATTGACCGGCTGCACAAAGGCAAAGCCATTCCCTTCGTGGTGGCCTGGCTGCTGGGGAACCTCTGGCCAGACACACACTTGCCTGTCTGTAAAACAACTCAGACAATGATTAACCCTGCAGGCAGCAGCTAGAATTTGGGCTGGAAAGCACAGAGCAGCAAGGAGGGGTTATTAGAGCAGCGGGCAGTGCGAAGGGCCTTGCTGGTGCTGTGTGTGACTTGCACATGAAAGTTCTGTGTGGTTCCCTGAGACTGGGCAACTACCTCACCCAGAGCACACAGCTCCAGAGGAGGAAGATGACCCTGAGAAAAAAGCAGCCCAAATATCAGGCTTTGTGAATATTTCCATTTTCGCCAAGAGAGGCAGCAGCACTGCCTGCATTTGCACAGCACTACACTCTTCCCTCTCCCCCGCCTGCCCCACTGCTCTGCCCGCCTGTCCTGCTGTGGCACGGAAACCACTTCCTAAAGCAGAGGATGTGGTTAACAGGGACAAGAATCCTTTAAAGCCAGCCTAGTTAAGCAGGCTGCACTGAGCACTGCACCCCTGCACTGCATATCATCCCTACAGTGCACATCATCCCTGCACTGCACATCATCCCCACTCTGAGCACATCATCCCTGCACTGCACCCCTGCACTGCACATCATCCATGCACTGCACATCATCCCTGTTCTGAACACGTCATCCCTGCACTGCACCCCTGCACTGCACATCATCCCTGCTCTGAGCACATCATCCCTGCACTGTACATCACTCCTGCACTGCACATCATCCCTGTTCTGAACACGTCATCCCTGCACATCACCCCTGCACTGCACATCATCCCTGCTCTGAGCACATCATCCTGAGCTGAGCACATCACCCCTGCACTGCACATCACCCCTGCACTGCACATCAACCCTGCACTGCACATCATCCCTGTGCTGAGCACATCATCCCTGCACTGCACATCATCCCTGCACTGCACATCATCCCTGTGCTGAGCACATCATCCCTGCACTGCACATCATCCCTGCGCTGGCTGCGGGGGCTGTGCCGTGTGGGTTGCAGAGCATTGAGCTCATCCTGTTCCAGCGAGCACAGGCTCACTCCTGCCTTTTGTTACTGCCCATGAATGTTAATCATCAACACCTTGTTTTCAAGTAATGGTCCGCATGAATCACCCGCAAGACGGTTGTAATTCAAGACACACCGCTGCAAACCAGCATAACATAACCTCAATTGTCTCGCTTTCGTGTATTTCTTTCGGGTTATAATATGTCTGATTTCGCTTCCTCAAAGTTGCAGAGACAGAAGCAGCGTTCCTCCCTGCAGCACCCAGTAACTATGGTGACCAACGCCAGTGCAATGAACACACTTTCTGTTCCAGCAGGAGCCCGGAAGTGCTGGAGTTAAGAAATGATGTAAATAAAAATAGGACTGAAAAAAAACCCCAAAAAACAAAGCGCTGGGAAAACTTTGTCTGGGTTTTAGATGCAATACTATGGAATACGTTATTCATTAATGCCTGTGTATATGCATCTCAGAGTCTTGTGACCCTTCACCAGTTAAAAACACCAGACAAAACCAGCAATGTATATATTTTTTTTTATGCCTAGATGGGAAGAACAGAACAGATTTATGGCTGCCCCTGTCACACAAATGAACACACTTTGGAGTATCTAGCGGCTGATTCCTCCCTTACAGTGTATTCCTTTAGAAAGTTGTAGATCCAGCCATGTCTGGTACGTGGCACAGATGTGATAATAGACAAATGCAGGCCTGTAGGACTCAACAGATCTGCTGCAAAGTCAAGCAAGGAGTGCCCTGATCTGTATTCTGCCAGGGGAGGGAACACAAGGTTTGCAGGAGGCGTAAAGTGCTGCCCCAGCCTTACTCCTTAAGCTGCTTTCAGCTGCTCCTGCCCAGCGAGTACCTGGGAGCCTCTCCTGCCGGTGAAAGCACGGCTTGAAGTATGCGGGGCCAGGCCTGAGCATCTCTCTGGTACTTGGAGGTGATTTTGCTACCTGGGAGAGAAATGGGTGTCGGGGTGTTGCCTCATCTCATCATTGAGTAGTTTGGGCTGGAAAGCAACTGGAAGATCAGCTCGTTCCAACCTCTCTGCCCAGGGGTGGGGGTTCATCTGAATTCTGTCTTTTCTGCTCCCCATTGACACTAAAGGGTAAAACAAAAGGGAGTGATTTACCAAAAGCCTGCATAATAAAGGCTTTGCCAGAATTAAAAAGCCAAGTTTCTTTGTCTCCAGTTAAGCAATGAGCTATCATACATAATTCAAAAGCTTTTTTCAGAATATTTCACACATTAATTAGTAGTAGTACTATGAACATTCTTCTAATTTTATCACCGATAGTTTTTTGCTGCTTCCTAACTGTAAAAGAACTTCTTGAATCTCTGGAATTTGTACAATACATTACATGTCTTCTGCCTTTTATTCACTTTTTTTAAAAAATGTGTTTCTGTTTACCCTAAGTCTGTAAGAAAGTAATTTGCTATGTAGCTGGCAGCTGTTTGGTGTACCATAGAGTTTCACTGGTTGTATTCCAGCCAGAAACAAGGGCAGAGGAGGACAAAGGAGGGCTGATTACAGTGATATTTCAAAGAACAGTGTGCTGGTTTATTCCCAATTAAAAGGTGGAAAGGGAAAGCTATGGGTTTCAGGAGTTAAACAGGGAAGAAATCTTAATTTACTTTAATGTCTTTGCTCACAGTCAGCAGGTTTCAGGGCACTTCTGTATCCAAACTAATCAAATGGTGGTTTCTGTGTGACAGTCTCTCCGTCCCACTTGACACCCCTCAAGGCTGTTTTCAGCATGCTGCAAGTATTCAGACACAAAGTCTGGATAACCTGAGCCAGGCATGAATTTGTGTTGGTGAAGAGGTAGAGCAAACCCTAGGGCATATTTCGTGTTCCTTTTCATGTTCTATCTCAAAGCCCTCTCTTCTCCCTGCACCCCCTCCCGCTCCCCCAGTGCTGTCCCTTCTGAGTAAACACAAAAACAAAACAAACAGCTCTTCTTTCCTCTCTGGAAAAAAAGAAAAATTAAAAAGACTGAAAAACACGGCAACTTTGCCTGAACAGGCGCTGTACTTCTGAGTACTCAACTCTGCCAACATCTGTTTCCCCTGTCTGTAGTTAAAATGCAAATGCCATCTTCTTTTCTCTTCCTTCTCCTTTCCCTAGAAAACTGTGAGACCTGCTACCCATTTTTAGGCAAAGCAAAAGAGCTTTTCCTTGTTGGCTCCCTCCAAGAAAAGCAGGGGACAAAGCATTTGTTATTTTTAGATCCCACGGTTCCACTCAGCACAGGAGGCTCTCTGTCCTGGAAAGATGAAGATTGTCATCTGTACCTTGAAAAGTATTTATTGCACTGCTGGTTTAACCACTTGTTTACAGAGTACTGCATTGAAAACCTGCTAATGGAAAAAGCCAAAAGCTATTAGAAATTTCTGCTTGTCCAAGTGCTCAAAGCTGACATGTATATCCAAGCCTTCTCTGTCACATCATGCTCATCTTTTCTTATTCTTGTAACCACATTATTTCCAGCCTGATGGTTTTCCCCTCTGTGCCCTGGAGCCTTCTCCCATTCCCTAACCCACACTAGGTAAATTCCCCCAGGTTAAAACTTCAGTTTTCTTTTGTGTTATCTCTACAGGATCCCACATCAGGACTAGGAAGCTCTCTGTGATTCTCACTCCCCCATATGCTGTGTGAGGGTGATTTCCACATCCTAGTCACCATGTAATAAGCAAAGAAATGACATCTAATGTCACTTTCTAGTGAAGGTGAGCAATAGGATGCCATCCAGCAACAGATGAAAGACAGCTTGGAAAACACAATGTCCCTGGCCAACTTAGCTCCTTAGAGAGGGCTGAGGAGCCCAGAGAAATGCAGACTCAATGTCTGGACAGAGGAATGCAGAGTTTAATATCTTTGGGGAGAAGGGGAGGCTGAGAAACACTGTGGTCACCTATGTATGTGCCAGTCCTGAGCACACATTGGAGCAGTAAGGACCTCTCAGGAGTGCTTGGGGGAAATGATGCTCACAGGACCCCACAACCCATCAGTGGTTTTCTCCCTGACAGTATCTTGACATATCTCAAAGAGAAGCAAACAACCAAAATTACTTGGACATTTTTAACTGGGGACTGGATTGAAGAGAGAGACCCAAATTAGTTGTTGCTGGAATTTTTGGAATATTTTCAGAATTCCTATTTTTGGAATAGGCCCTAAAACATGAAACCTAAAACAAGTATTTAACATGAGTTACACCTGTAAATAGGGGTTCACTTGTGGGCTGAAGGCATGAGCAAAAAACTGCATTATTGGACCAAAACCATCATCTCTGCAATGTGGGGCCTTTTCCAAAAGAGCACCAGGCACATTTAATTCCCTGTGTGTGCAGTTTGTAGTGGAAACCAATTATATTACATATGGGATCTTCTGTATGACATGAGGTTTGTCAAGCAGTTGGCATTAGAGATCACAGGCACATGAAAATACATTATTCAAGTAATTAAGATCTGTATTTTCACAAATTTTCACCTTTTTTCAGATATTGTGAAAAACGCTTACATATGCTTCCACCCCAAAAAGTGTCTTACTTTTGAAAGAATCTGACTTTATAGCCCACTATTTTTAATCACTAGTACTTATAACTATGAGCTATAAAACAATTTATACACATTGGAAAATTATATGTAAAAGAAAAAAATGTATTTTTATCTAATGCTACTTCTTCCTCCTAAGAGCAGTAGTCATCACTAGGAGAAAGTTGATAATTTAAGCAAAAAATGCTCAATTCTCTTCCACAACAGCTACTAAACAACTCAGTGATCTCTGGTTAATACATTGATATTTTAATAAACTACTTAATTTTGTAGAGAAAAACCTTTATTATTTATATTCTGTTGGACTCCAAGCACAATTAAGTTACTCTTTTATGATATATTTCATCATAAGCATTTTCAAACATTAATAAAATGGAGACATATAACAAAGGAACTTTTTCTTAATTACTCTTTTAGCTATCAAAACGTATTTAGTTTGAGTTAAGAGTACATGCTAGAGGCAAGCATGGCCTGTTAAGAATTGTTTCTGTGTTCCAAAAATAATTAGCTGTATTCTTTTGATACTAACCCAGAAATAAGGAGGAGCAACATTACATTAATGAAGCTACACCAGCATGGCATGAAGTAGAACACAGCTGCATTTTAAAAGAAATTTTCTCTGAAGTCATAATTTGAAGGGGAAATAGGAAAAACCAACTGCAACAAAAAATATAACTATCCTGCATGGCATTTCTGTCACATCTGAAACTCAGATTGATTTGACCAAGAAATGAACACCAGCATTTGGGGACGCTAAATAGCAGCTGTGTCAGGATGGCTAAGGGAGAGGCTTGGAACATCCTTACTTGACTCGATGTGTTGTCACAGCAATTTGAACTGATGGCAGTTTTGAAATCTGAACAAAACTTTGTACCTTGACACTACCTGGAAAGTCAACATGCAGTCAGGGCAGCCTCATCCAACACTCACAACTGCTCAGATTAAATTGGTTCCCATCCATTACCTTCTATCATCTAGGTTATCCTCTAACATTATGTTCAAAAAATAAGGTCAGTGGTGAGTAGTGGTATTTCTTAAAGGAAGCTGATGTCCCAGAACAACTCTCAGATGGCAGCATTGAGACAGTGTTAGTGATCTAGCACAGCTAGGCAGAATGCTGGTGCATCCATTAACCTCATGGGCTGCATGCTTGTATGCCTTAAGATCTGTCTCATCCATTTCCTTTCTTTCCTTCCTTCTCTTTTTTTGTTTCTGTGTATCTCCAGGTACTGAAAATAAACATTTGCTCAGAAAAAAAAAAAAAAAAGAAAGAAAAAAAACCCCAAACCAAACAACAAAAAATCCCAAGGAATACCCTGAAGGCTTTGCTTTTGAGAAAGGAGTGAAATATCTGATGAATGATCACTGCATCCTAAAGGTTCGATTTTGTCCCTAAATTTTATATAGCATATTATTCCAAAGTATGAGTCTACGAAGAAGAATTTAACCCAAAGAATAATCTAACCTTCAGGCGGTCACAAAATGACAATTCAACCTCCACGACAGGCCCAAGAATCTCCTTTCCTTTTTTGGGGAGAATAGAGGAGCAGAAAATGGAACTGTGCCATAGTTAAATATACAGACTAGCCACTATATCCAAGAGAATATATATTATGATTAAATTCAATGTTTGATTCTCCATTGCACAGAGCAGACTCCACAGAAAGAAAATGCCATTTCCTATGAGCTGAAGCAGCCATTACAATGAAGAACTCCTCTGAAGGTAAGGAACAACATCACCCAGTAATGAAAAGATGTGGAAGAGGGAGGATGCACCTGATGGGAGCTGGGCATGGCTCTCCTGGAATGACATGGAGCTGTTTCTAGAGGAGTGCAGACACAGGACCACACAGTCATCCCTTTCAGACTGGGGTTGCACTGACTCCCTGAGAAAAAGCACGACTTCCTTTTTGTCTTTTGATTTCGACTGTTCTGGTTTTGTTCTGTTCTAGACCCTGTTCATTGCAGTCCCTTGGAGTTTTTTACTCTATGGCACCAGTTCATTGTATCTCCTGCCTGCTAGGGTTGGAAGAGGCTCACCTAGTTCTCCCCAGCACACACCTGAGTGATGACACACACAGTTAGATGTGGCTACATGTTTTGACAACTGTGCTGTTTGTAGCCACAGCTTCCCAGCACAGCCATGCACAGCTTCATTTTCATGAGGTGGCTGCAGCTTCTGGGCCCTTAAATCACACCAGGTATTGTTGTTTTATCTTATCTATCACTCTGCATGTCTACAAGTATCCACTGACTCTGACATACACCTCTAGCAGCCCAGACAACCCTGTTTTCAGTTTTCTATTGAACAAGATGTCAGCAGATGACAACCCACGCTCCACTGATGTCATTCAGTAATTTAACAACATTAAATATGGGTCAGGGTCTGACCCCCATCCCATTTTAGTAGACACTTTATTATTTTGTTTTCAATCAACGAGTTAGACTGAGGATGATGGGGATATGTTGTGCCATAATTCATTGCAATGGCTTAAGCATATGCTCATAAAATGGGAGCTTGTTGTCTGACAAAATTATGTCAGACTTACCATGGCTAGCAAAAGCAGATTTAGTACAAGCTATCAGCTGCTGAACTCTACGATCTTCTAATACAACTATTCTAAGAGACATAGTCGAATACTAGCTGAATACTAGCTGATGATAAATAAACTCATGGGATTTGCTCCCCCATGTCTGTGTGAATAAATCTGTATTTTGTCCAGTATACCAAAGTTTCCCTGTCTCTGACAGTCTCTGACTTGAAAAATTAATCTTTTTTTTTTTTTTTTACTGGGCTATAGGACAAAACTTAATATTTTCTGAAGATAACTCTTTAGGGGAGGCCAGCACAAAATTCATATGGTCTCTGCAATAGTTCCCACTCATTTACTGACCTCCCTGCCCACTTTATAGAGACATTTACTTGTAATACCTTTATAACAACCATTCTTGTGCCAGCACAGAGCTTCCTCTGGAACAAGTTAAAGGGGCTGTAAATGCTCCTTGTAAGAGCCAGCTTCGCATAGCTACTATAGATTTAATCTGCCAATTGACTATTGCTACTAAAAAGCAGGGTTACCTTCCTCTTGTTTTATGGATTCTTGTGGGCCCCTTCCAATTCAGGATATTCTGTGAGTCTGTGACCCTGTGAAATTTCCTGAAGAATCATTACAGATTCAAGCTGGGAAGGGCCAATACCTGCTTTCTACAGGAAGAGGAAAAGCAGGCACTTTTTTTTTAAGAGGAAAAGCAAGCACTTGCTGTGTAAATTCTAGGAACAGTGGTGAGGGGAAGCCTCACACTCTACACTGCAGCAACTGAAGTAAGCAGAGGAAAGATTGCTCTCTCACAGAGACAGAAACTCAGGACTGGTAAAGGAGATCATAATACATCTATTCATTGGTTGATTTGTAGTGGGTCTCCATGTGAATTATTTCATTTCTCCTATGTGGAAAAAACCTGACATTTGCTGTCCCCAGTGTCCTGCTTCCCTTGCCAACCCTGTGACCTACAGTGACCCCAGCAATATCAATAATTATTTACCCATGATACAGAAATAACAAATACTTAACTGACTTAGATTCTCCATCCTACATTTTTAGAAGGCTGTGAAAAAAAATCCTTTAGTCTTGAAACATAAAAAGAACAGAGGAACGTGACAATTTGGAAAGCTGGCAGCAGCATGTGGGAGCTGGTGCAGCCACCCACCGTGACAGAGCTGTTTGGTCGTGCTGGGTCTCACATTCTAACAGCAGTGGCAGATACTATTGCAGATACTGCCATGCTGATGTTGTGCCCATAATCTGCTCTCATTTCATGTCTTATTTCCTTTGAGTTAACAGTTGAGTGGTGTGTGAGCTGCCATCCTTCAGGAGTCTTTCTGCAATCTCCAAGGACTCCTCCTCAGCCGAGTACTTCAGAGGCTGTAAATACAGCTGTTAATTTCCCTGATAAATAACAGAAGGACAAGGAACAGAGAAGAATTGGCACTGCTGTGCCAGTTTCATTACTTAGGAAAATTGTCCTTTTACTCTTCAGAACACAGAGTTGAGATTTGCATCCTAAACACTGCAGGTTTAATTTGTAGCCTCCCTTCCTGCCCTGACTCTGACCTAGGGCTACCAAACCATTAACAAACAAAAAATTTAGAAAAAGCAGTGCTGTTTTTTTTACTTGTCATTATCTGTCTGCTACTTTGAAGAAATACATTATGAATTTACACTTTATTATCACCAGCCTTGTTTGAGATCCTGTATTAAATGGTTCACACACAAAAGTAAAGATCTGTAGATGTATTTTTGTCCTTATGTCAGCCCTGTATGTACAAGAACACTCTCCGATATCTTATTTTCCTTCAACTTATTTTGTAACTTGATTTATTTCACTACATTAGCACTCTTTGCTTTTAGAGCTGCAAAAACATTCTTCTGATTGCATCCATTTGAAAAACATCAACTTATATTTTCAGAATCAGTTAATGAGAACCCCTCTTTTCTGATCTGACAATACCTTTATTACATGTACTCTGCAGCTAAAAACCTGTTTATTTGTATGGCAAAAATAAATTATACTGGCACCAGAGCTGCAAGAATTTTTTTTACTGTAGCAATTGTGGAGATCTTTGAGACAATAATTCTACAGTCTTTAACAATAGTGTTGTTAAATAGCAGGTCTGTCTGTGTTTATTATTCCACTCTGAAAAAATCAGTGAGAAATGATTTCTTCTTTCCAACAAGATATTGGAAGAGAAAAAGAAAACAAGTAAATATCTTTTTTTTTGACGATATATAAAAAAACCAACTTGTTTTAGTGTTTCAGTTATAATTAAATTTTACTTCTTTGATGATAACTTAAACTGTGATACACCATAAACCCAGAGCACCAAATTAAATTCTACTGGGGTTTCTTTAATATAATACCACACAAATCAAGTAACTGGCAGCACAATTGTTTTCCTACCATACTTGGAAGGTTTTGTAGAACGGAATATATTTAAGTTTTACTTCTTAAATATAATTTGCACTAATGATTAGATCACCCAGTGTGAATTACCAAAGGCTGCAAATTAACAAAGATGAGAAGATATCCAATTATTTTTAAAGAGCTAATGGATTCTAAAATGTACCAGTTCTGTACTTTAGAGATGATGCGTTGTTTTAACTATTCATAATAACACTGTAATAGCAGAATACAGCTCAGCATTACCTCTGTACAGGTCATGATCACCCCCTGTAGCCATGGTTGTGCTGCTGATCCTGGCACAGGAAGGGTGGGACAGGGAGGGGCATTGGGAGTGTCACCTGGCACGGTAACAAACGAGCAGAAGGCAGAAAAATGCGGTTTCCATTTCCTGACAAGGACAGTGAAAACAGACTCAAAGCTACTGCTTAGGAAGTGCCTGTGCTGGAGACAAAGACACCACAGTTTCCAGATGTGCCATTTACTCCTTGTGCTGTTGCTGAGATTAGTGCAGTACCAGACACTCTCTGTGTAGGGAAAGTGTGCTAATACTCCACAGTGCACTCCCAGCAGTCTCAATGATATCTCCAAGATACCAGCTGATCTTCTCTGCAACCACTAAAATGTAATTTTCTGCCAGATATGACTCCAATAATTCACAGATAAACATCAACCCAGTCCCAGCCCTTTGCTGCCATTGGCTCACCAGGGCTGTCACACAAGAACCACTGCAAACAATATTTACTTAAACATGGAATGACAGAGATGGATGGAAATGGCAAAGATACACATATGAGTCGACGTGAATGAATCTTTGAAGTCATATTTATTAAAAATCAATGCTTAGAAAGGACAAATGCAACACTACCCTAAAGTCTCCTTGCTCAGACTGCAGCAACTGTTCAGACCCTGCTCAAGGTTTGCTGGTGCTGGTGTGCTCGAGCTCCTTCAGTGCAGCACCCACTTTCAGCTTGGCTCCTGCTATTGCCAGACATCATTTTCAACGAAGTCAGACACCAACACCTTTAATGCATTTCCAGCCGTGTTGGAGTGTGTTCCTAAAATGACTCCAGTTTCTCAAATTGCTCCCATTAAGGTAAAAACTGCCATTTTTTATTCCTTTGGCAAACACTGCATCTTATTGTGAGAATAACTGTTTTTATTAGCAGAGAAAAAAAGCCTGAGATTATTGGGCACTAGCAGCTCTGGGTCTCTTTCAGGTCACACACATCTATTAGCAGCAGTTGAGAAGTGGCAATTGTCTCCTTACAAAACATGAGCCCCAAGCTGAAACCTCTCCAGGAAGATGTGTGCTGGCCTCACATTCAGCCATGCAGGACAATACTACCTGAGACTTCCCAAGACCTCACAGAACTCTGTATGAAGCCATGTCTTTGGCACAAACAAAGAATTTCAATTTGCCTACAGGTTTTAGAAATCGTGCTGGTTTCACTGGAAGTGCTGCAATCTATTCAGCCTGAGAGTTGGTTTACATATTTGCATTTTTACTTAAACCACTTTTTTCTGGACAAGTCTCTTGGTTGTCAAAACCAAAATAACCACAAATATTTGAATTTATTTTGAATTTTTGAAATTATTGAAGATTTTCCCACAGTTCAATTGAAGATATCTGGAAAACACATCATAGCTGATACAGGTACTGTTTTGATGAGATAGAACACTAGTGCAGGCTTCTCAACAAGTCATTCCTCTGGTGTGAAGAAATTTACTAAATTATTTTTTCTTGTATTTTTTACAACTAAGATTTATAATTTTCCCAATTTTTTTTTTTTATCCCATAGAGATAATGCTTATGCAAAACAGCTGGCAGACACTCAGCCCCTAAGCCTGGAAAACAATTTAGATCATGTTTTAAAAAAAAGAACCCTCAAACATTTCACTATTGTTGTGAAAAATGGTGTTTGGCTGAAGGAGAGGGCCCAAGGCAGGGAGAACTTGGCTACTACACACAGACCTGCTCAGTAGCACCAGGTGAGCCAGACTGGATCTCCAGGCCCTCTTGCTCTTTTCAGTTGGGATGTTTGACTACATCAAGGGGCAAGAAGGAATCCTTCCTCAGTCTGATGAAAATCTTCATGCCCTGTCACTTCAATCCTACAGGTTCTTCATCTCAGTCCTTCCTTGCTCTGGGCTGGCTGCTGATCCTGCACTGAGATCTCCTCTGTGAGGATGCCAGCCCTCTACTAAGTTTTTATGTTCTGGTAATTAATTTTGGGCCTCAGCTTTTCCAGCTTTCTTTCAATATGTCCATGCCAATCATCCTTAACCTTGTGTCTTATTTATACTTGGTTCATTTTTACCTTATTTATTCTTTTGCATCATTGTCCAGTTTTTTCTAAACTCCTGATGGATCCATAGTACTTTTTACTATTGTTCAGTTTCTCTCTCCCTTTCATCAGGGAAGTCATTGATTTTTTTCCTGCCTATTCCCTCAGAAGAATTTCTGGGATCTTTTTGTTTGGTTTGGTTTAGTGTTTTGTACACTTCAATCCCCAAAATTACCTCAGAAACCCAAGTTATTAACCATTTCCTAAAATTTTGTTTGTGAGGACTTTTACTTCTAGTCCTGCTGTTCTCACTCCTTCCTTTCCTACTCATCTTGTGATCACTGTCACCCAAATGATTCCTCACTGCTCAAACTAATCAAACAGTTATTTCCTGCTCATGAGAGGGAACCCTAAATGAGTTACTGGAATCCCATCTCCTGGCATGCAGAGATGGCTCTGACACAATACAAGATTGTGGTAAGCCATCAGTTTCCTGTCATATTCTATTTCTAACTGCTACCCTGTTAATTAACCTCATTATCTGGGGTTAATTAACCCCAGAATCCCATCAGCATCCTATTCTGCCTCTGGGAAGCTTCTATCAGCTGCTCAGAAATCCCCAGCCTCATCTCCTCCAAGGCAGTATCACCACAGCAGCATCACTCAGCCAAAGTGTTGAGTTGAACCCTGGCACTTTATTCTGGCATGTGTCACAAGCTTTGCATCAGAGCCACTTGTACAAGGTGGTTGTGACTCTGCTTGGGAAGGCCAGAGAAGAAATGTAAAACCTTTTCTTTAAGAGCAGGGTGTAACTCTCTGGCAGCTGGGGGGTTGTGGGATCGATGGAGGACGGCAGCAAAATAAGGAAGAGGGAATTAATAAGGGAGATCAAAGTCATTTATACTAGATCTTTCCAATGATCTATTTATGCTGGGGGGTGTTAGGGTGTATCCCCTCATTACATCCACCTGCTTCCCACACACTTCTCCCCATTTCCATTTCAGTGATCCTAACTCCTGCATTTCTGGAGACAAAGCCAGCCTGAAGAATTTCAAAGCTTAGGAAGCACACAAACCAAAATATACAGTAGGTGCATTTTTGTAGAAATTAAAAGTGATGTGTCATATCACGATCCCATTTCTGCAATCTTGTTCTTTAATGAGCACAAAATTGTTCTATATTGTCATTTAACAGCAATTTTGTTGTCTTCCCTTTTGTGATATGGACAACAATTTAATAACATAATTGTATATGAGAAGTACTTTTTGAAAATAGTTGTCGGAAGCTTAAAATTTCATTGGAAATGTTATTTTAAATTGATCTCAGTAGTATTTTTAAAAAGTCCTGTAGAGAATGCTGATTGAAATGTATATGTTCGAGTTGTCTGAAAAATCTTAGCAAGAAAGGCAGATTGGGTATTAAAACATGGCAATGCTGATACCTGAGAGTGAGCTGATGCTCAGGGGGATTTTGAACAAAGTGAACTGGAAATATTTCTGTAAACCATATCCCCAGCCTAACATAATTTTTGATGCTGACATTTTTTTAAATCGTTTCTTTGCATTTAAAATGCTAAGAAATTAAATATTTTCACATTTCTTAGCAATTTTCAGTAATTTCTTTTAAGTCCAATGAAATCCTTTAAAATTTGAAGGACAATCTGAAATCTAGTATCTTTTGTCAGGAAATCTAGTTGCCCTCACAACGCTGATCCTCCCATCCTGCTCCTGCCCGTTTTCTCGTGCTCTTTATGTTCTTTGGGGCAGGGACCTGAGGGATCATTCCCCTCTATCCCACTAAGCCAGAACACAAACCTTCCCAACCCTCTGAAGCCCCCATGACAGCAACAGCTGTTTGGCACAGATTTTGTGCAGTGACATTGATGGGAGCTGTGATTTGACTTCACGTGACACTGGGGCAGCCCCTACATGAGGCCAGATCCCAGCAGCAGCAGTTTAGTGCAAGACATATAATCCTGTGCTGTTTCACTGTAATTAATGAGCACAACTCAGAGACAATGTAACAGAAGATTAACTAAATCTATTATGGATCTATCATGCTATTAGAGAATTATGCCTGTTAGCACATTCATACAGAAATTTATGCAGGCAAAACAAAATTACAGTCTATTGTTGGGAGAAAAATTATTACCTGCAATAGATTAAGAAAGAACGTAAAGAACAAGGAGTTTTCTAAGTTTACTTCTTATAACCTCTCTAAAAGACTACAAAAATGAATGTCTGTGTTGCAAATATTATGACATGTTTAATGAAAATTGTATTAGAGCTCTGTCTCAGCATGTGAAAAAGTTGCTAGTGTGTCTGCACAGGAGTTTTCATTCAGAATTCTTAGCTCAGTTACACAGGGGTAAAGCAAAGCTTTTGCACTGGACACTCTGCTACTTCACTGCTTTATGAAGAACAACAAAATTATGATATACTTGAAGAATTTCCATTTTAGTGCAATCCAAATTTAGCAGTGACCAGCTGATAACCCTTTTTGACTGAATTTATCTCTTGTGTGCATTTTGTTCATGATTAGCCTGCGCTGTTAGGCCTAGAGCATGTCCTAAGATGACAGAAGGAAAAAATAAAAGCAGATATAATGATGTTTTGAAAACATCCAGATGTAAGATTTCATCTGTTTTACTCAAAAAAACCCTGAAAGCCAGATTATTGGTTGGATGATCAAAAGTGAATTATTCTCTATTATATTTAAGAATTAATTACTGATTCTACCAAATACCTTCACCTAATTCTCATGAAAAGGTTTTATGATGTCACCTCCTACCTACAAAAACTGCTGTATGCTAATAAAAACATGATTTTATCAGAGTTATACAGTAAAACAAAAACATACTCTTATAAATATTCTATGAGGCTTTTTGCTGCCTTTGCAGATAGTGACAATTTCTTCCCAGAAGACTGACAAACCGAAAACTGAACCACTCTTGAGAGTTGCCCTCATAGTCAAAGATTAAGATATATTCAGAAATGCAACATGGGCAGTTTTGTGTTCAACAATAGTTTCTTCCCATTTTTAATTCCAGTTTTTCTGCCCTGGAAGAGTCTATGTGTATGTCTTTACAGGACAGACAGAAGGTTTTCATATACAGAGACCAAAGAGAACGAGTTAGCATTTTTTTCCCTGATTTTACAAGTAGATTAAGCTTAATATTTTGGTTTCATTCTAGTAGCACACAGCACCCCATTGCCTTCTGTGGAGCTATCAGGGTATGAAATCACACGTGATCTCAATGAAATACACTCACATATTAATTAAAGGACTGTTTTCATTGCTAATTCAACACCAGTGTCTATACACACGCACACACACACACAGAGGCTCACTGTCAAACACTTATCCATTGTTTTTTATCCATAAGTAACATTTTTAGCACTCCATCCATGCAGCATTACTTACTGAAGGAAAGTTGTACACATTTAGTAAAGCTAGATACATATTAGGCACACTCTCTGTGAACACAGGAATGGCCTTCCCACATAACATCTCCAGATTGTGCACTTAACCTTGAAATGCCAACACTTTCTGGATCAGTGGGCTCTGTGTCTGGTAGCAGGTTAGGTCTGGGCTGCTGGGATGCCCTTGCCAGCTGCTGTTGAGCAGCTCCCTTCTGCTCATGCCAACAGCTGGGCTGGTGTGGTGCCACAGAAAGCTTTGGGAATGCAGCAGGACAGAGCAGAGCCCACAGGTAGCCAGATGGGAGGAGATTGTACTTGTAGCTGCAGTGAAGTCTCCAAGAGGATGATTTTCTAAGGTGTCCAAAGGGAATTTTTTCTGCCATTAAGAAAATGTTTCCTCTAACAAGTGCAGTCCACCTCATCATTAGCTGATCACCAGCCAGGACTACCCAGCATGTTAAAGCCTGGTATTCCAGGGATTTCCTGCAGCTCTTCCTGTGCTAGGTCCAAATATCACTGAAGTTAATGTCAATCACCTCTGTTGCTTGCAGACCCACAGTCACAGGAATAACCTCAAGGAGGCTGTTGTTTTTATTCTGAGTGGAACACAGCCATATCAGAGATCCAGGGAAGAAGTGAGAGAAGCAGTGCTGCCTAAATAAACAGATCAATAAATGCTGAGGTAACTTACCTTCTTCAGCTACACATGCTGAACCCAAGTTTAACCAGGAGGTGCAATATCTTATATTATGTAATTAATACCCAGGATTTTATATAATTAGCACCCAAGGTTTTGCAGTCTGGGTGATGTCTCGCTGGATCCTTGTCCTGACTTACACAGTATCTTCTTTCCCAGTGGGTACCTGGGGACTGAATTTCATGGTGCACGGGGCAACTCTTTGCAATTTTCCAGTGGACTTCTGGTAGCAAACAGTGTTCTTGAACAACTGCTCTTCAGAGAGACACATACACAATTCCCTTTAGCATACCAGAATATTAAAAATAAAAAAAAAAAAAAGAAAAAAAGAAAGAAAAAAAGGATATACTACACTCATTTTTTTCTTTACACTTTCAACAGACTAGGGGAATGTAATTATTTCTGTACCACATGCCCTGGGGTGGCAGTACCAGTCTTCATGCTACCATGGAAAAAAACAAAAGAGGTTATCAAAAGTAAACTTCTCAATTTCTCAGTCATCTGCCAATAAAACCACACATTGTGAGATGTACAACCATGATTTCCTTCATTGTATGGGCCTAGAAAATCCCAGCTTTGTCTCATTGTTCTTTCACCCATGGTCCTCACAAGTTTACACGAAGTGTAAAGTTTTGTGCTGTAACAAAATTTACACCAGTTTGAAGCATGGCAGACAATACCAGAATGGAAATTTTCCTGTTGCTATGGCAGCCAAGAGGCCCAAATCATGAACTGTTCACAACTTCTAAGGATCCAGCAAATTCTTCACTACTGCAATCTGGAGCAGACTAGATATTAACAAAGAAACAATACCTAAAAGTTTATCCTCTGTGGCTTAGTCAGTCACAAAAAACCTGATCAGACCTCAGGAGTCTGAGTTCATGTTCATTCATTAAGTGTAAATATCAGGCCAGAAATCTAGAGAGAAATATGCAGATAGCAGCAAAGGCTAGGAACAGCGCATTCTTTGAAATGTCAAAGTTCTTACAGATTAATTATGCAACTATGGAAAACAGGAAAGCTTTGTTTGCTTGAACCTAAGAACAGCTGCTTAAATGACTGAAATAATAAAGAACTAGGCAGAAGTGGTTACACGTTATTTTTCTGCACTCCAAAACCTTTAGTAAAAAAGGAATTAAAAAATACCTGATCTTCTCCAATAGCTTTCTCTGAAATGAGAAAATTCATAAGGTGGGGGAACCTAAACCCTAATCTGAACCCAGATCAAGGAAACTTCCCTGCTGTAAACATCTGTGAAAGTTGTGTGAGTATTAGGAATCTATGTGGTTTAATTAACTGACCCTGTTGCATCATTATGTGGATTCCATCAGGATTTTAATTTTAGCTTGCTTGCTTTGTCTGGTTACTTGGTGAGAAAGGCAGAGTCATTTCCATTCGCTGTAGAATAGGCACTAGTAAATGAGAATACATGGAGCAGTATTGGGTGGCTCTTGTGCATACAAGAGCAAATATCTGCCCTGCACTGCATTCTGCCAACCCTCCTGATTCCTAGAGGAAGAACAGCCTGGTGTCACCCTGGCACTCTGCCATATATTCACAAGGCTTATCATCACTTATATTCAACATAAATACCATCTTTAACACAGAGTTTACATCTTATGCACAGCAAATTTTCGCTTTAAGAAAGTGAGAGCTGCTCCTTCAGGACCTGGGATTAACTGGGGCTGATCTCATCTCTCCTTGCAGTTAACCTACTTCTGGCATAAATTCACACATACAACTGCTGCCTGTCAACAGTGCCACACAGCCCCAGGGAGTGGAGCATGAAATATTCCACATTTTGATGTGGAACACACCCGGACCACATTTTACTTGGGACCCAAATCATATCTCACTTTCAGGAGTTCTGTATTCATCCCATTCCATTTGAATTAGCACAAAGGAATACAGTGCACATGCCCAGGGCCACCAGGCACCATACTTTCCCAGTTCCAGCCTATTAGATCAGTTTCTACCAGCTGACTCAAAAGGAAGCTGACGTTTGATAGTTAGGTTCTCAGGTTAATATGAAATAGGCAAGTCAGACAAAAAGTTTTGAACTTCTGATCAGCAGTGGAAACATGATCACTAAATACTGATGGTCTTAGAGGAGAAAGTAGTGGCAGACTGTTCTGGTCCAAGGGGGAATTCCAAGCTCAGGAGAAGGTCTTGAAAATGAGGTGAGATGGATGAATAATGTGCAAGGGTTGGACAGAAAAGTACATTGCTTAGAAAGAAAAAATGAAAGGCAAGAGACAAAGAGGAGCAAAGGTGTTCAGTCTTTGAGGAGAGCACCTATCCCTACATGTGTTTTTTAAGTGACAGTTTTACAGGTATTTCACCTGCAGAAGGAGAATTTAAACAGAAAATTTTTGAAATAGCAAGCTGGACAGCAGTGCAAGTATTTAAAGATGTGGTATTACATCACTTAGGCAGCAAGTAAAGTGGATTATTTAATCTCTGTAGTAGATTTCAGGGGATTCTGGTAAGCATCAAACAAGTCAGAAAGAGGGAAGATTATAGTTTTCCAGACACTGAAAGCACACAGTTTGGCTGAAAAGGAAAGGGACAAATTCTGCCTTCTATTATACTGATTTATAACTGGAGCAACTCAGCTGAAGTTAGTTTCTCAGTAGAAACTGAACAAGGGATATGAGACCAAAAAACTGTGCAACTAGTATTTAATGGACAGATGACTTTCTGGAAATTGGACTCCAGCAATGGAAACGCTTAAGGGCAAGTACTTAACACAAATTTGTTACAGAGAACAGTAGCTGCATGAAGATGATAGAGCTTCAAACATACTCAAAACCTGTCTGAAACCTAATGGTCAGCTCAAAGTCTCTGGGGACAGTGCTCTGTGCAATGGTGAATGAGGCTCCAGTTACTCCATAAACACAATAACTTAGTGCAAAGAAAAAAAAATACAAACGTATTATGCAAGACAGCAGTATGTCAGAAACAACAGCATTGCATACTCAGCAGCTGAGTTGGAAGCAATGAATGCATTCAACACTTGCTGTTTTTCTTGCTACTCTTGCACTTATTCAACATGGCAGGAATTTCTGAAAATTCAACATTTCAGCACACTAACTCATGAAGAAGTAGGAGCTCCACCACATAGACATAAAGTGGTGGCAATGATCTGGAAAGCAAGCCCTGCCTCATGTGCAGGCTTCATTGGCAGTGCTGCAAAGCAGTGTGACAGATGCAGGATGTGGCACCCCAAAGCATCCAAAATGAGCTTGGGAATGGTTCATAGTGGGCAGACCTGAGCTCTGCTCTGTCTATCTGTCCTGAGGCAAATGACACCTCCTGCCTCCACAGACAGCTATTATTTAAAAGATTACACATCTGGCAGGACATTAATTTACAGGTTAATGCAATAATGACAAAGAAACTTCCATCACTATGAAATAGGATATATATTCTTATGTAATTATTTTCCTGTTTGAGGACTTAATATTTGGCAGAAGGAAAAAAATGAAAAAAAAAAACACCAACAAAACAGAAACTCCCAAAATTCCCTGCATTGTTTGCACATTCTGAACATACCACATTGAGTAGTACCTTTGCAGTGAATTTTAATGCCAAGTGGAGAAAACAGACTGCCCAGCAACCACAGGGCAATATGAATATAACTCCTTTGGTACTTGGTATCTCCTCATCACCTGTGCTGAATGAATTACATGGGCAAAAACAGCAGGGAAATTGTCTTATTTCATGGTCTACTTAAATCTTCTAACAGGCACATTTTCTGAAATCCAGACAAAATTCTTAGATCTACCAAACATCTGAGTGTGTTTTTGCTTAAAACAGCAGCTGTGGTGTTATGCAAATGCAGCTCTAAATGTAATTAATGTATATGGTGATAAAGCTGACAGCTGTTAATAAAGTCCCATATAGGATTAGAAAACCATTTTTTAGTGCAGCATGGTTTTTTATATATGACCAGGCCTTGCATGTATATTCTTAGCTGAAACTATAAATAGCATTTAATAAATGGGACAGGAAATATTGTCTTAGTCTGTGTTCTATTCTTTGGCTGTCATGTCCTTCCTTTTAATGTGTTTCCCCAACTTTAGGGTTTTCACATTACTTCTAGAACAATCAGCTTTGACATAGGGGAACTATTATCTCCCTCCTGCTTCATACTTAGACAACAAACGAAAACAAAATTTTTCTGCAGGACTGAACCTCGGTGACCCTCTTTATCACTCATATTGCACATTTTCCATTACAAGTGCTTCCTGTTTTCCCAAAGAATATTACAGCAACAGAAGCATTTCCCCTGTGTGCACTGCTTTCAGTGAATCCAGATTAATGCTGAAGGGAAGGATTTCTGCTGCTGCACTGATGGAGACAGACCAAGCCAGGCACAGGGTGCCACTACTGTTCATTACACTGCATGCAAATCCACTCTCCTTCTCAAAACCGCAGTGCACGGGAATCCTCAGACTGACCTACTCCATTTCTATCAAAAAAGGGATTTTTCCCTTCCTTTTATCTGGCTTTTCCTGTTTTACCCTTCCTTTCCTTCATATTCTCCCTCCATTTTTACCCTAGAAAAAACAGACATTCCTCCCACAAACATCCTTCTATTAATTGCCTGTCATATAAACCCTTAATCTCCTAATGATGGCTCTGATTCTGCAATAAGGAGAATCTCTTTAGAGTCCAGGGAAACACAATGATGCCAACTAGCACAAAATGTCACTTTTTTTTTTTCCCCATCAAAACCTTTCCTGGTTTTATCAGGAAGAAAACTCTGATTTCAAACAAAAACCATCCACCATTATTACAGCAGATTTGTTTAAATCCCACTTGTAAATGCTACTGATTCATTGATAATAGGCATCCCATTTTGTTGTTGTTGTTGTTTCAGACAGACATACTGTGAGCTTTATGCTGAATGAAGGAAAGTGGAAGAATTAAGAAAGCCTGGGACAATTGTGAAAATAATATAAACAGACAAAGTTTTCTTGTTGTAACAGAATGTATGTATTTGTTGTGACATGCTGCATCAGGGATCATTTTGCTATTAGAGATTTCCATTTAAATCAAGAAGCATTTGTTAAATGAAAAGGTAGAACCACAGACAATTAAATGAACTCCCATGTGTGTTGAGCTCTACCACTGTGTCTCAGTTAATCATGGTGAAATGTGTAAGCTCCCTTAATTAGCATAGTTAGAGTGAACTGAATTTTATTTCACATCGACTTTCTTTGGGCCTTACCTTTTCTGCAGTTCTTTTTATCAAAGCTCTGCAGTATACTTGCAGTCAAGTCTGTTCCACAGAGAATGTAACTTGGTTATTCATTTGCAAGCCTATTCCAAAATAGATCATTTTAATGGATGAAGTCTAAATATGCATCAGACCTATTAACACCTGTGTTTATCAGTTTGGCTCTGTGAACAGCAGCAGACTCCACTGGTCCATGGCTAAACATCACATACTACATTGCCACACCATTTGTTTCTCCAGCTGTTCAGCATGCCCATGCTAACCAAACTCAGTGCTGAAAGACCAGTGCTGTTACTAAATATTGCTTTATTTACTGTACAAAATCCCAAGCTCCTTCTCACAGGCCATCATACATGCAATGCAGACAGGCCATGATACACTCAGTGCACCTTTCCAACCTTCCTCACAGCTCCCAGAACAGAAAATCACAGAAAACTGAAATAATGCTTATTGAAACAAAACAAAGAAGCTAATGCTTTCTCTGTTCACCTTTCCACACAGGCCTCTGTTTTAATTAAAATATATTTATAGCAGAAGGCCTCAGCCTCACTCAGCATATCCCTGATATCCCAAATTCATCCAGTGCCTCCAGACAGACACAAACTCCAACAGAGTGAAGAGAACTGCTCTCCAGCTTCTGGAAGAGTAAGCCATATTTTTGCCATCTATTTTCCAGAGACAACAAGAGGGAAACTGTTGGAGGTCACGCTATTCCCAGCTCATAGAATGCCAAGCTGTCTAAGGAATGGGGAGGTAAGGAGAGAACGAAGCACAGAGACTGACAGCCACTATTGGTCTCTCTGCTCCCCAAAGGCTGTGGGTTTGTTTCTCAGGATGATGTTCATGGAGGGCAGAAAATTTTCTAGCAAATATCCCTGTCCCAGGGAATGGCAGACAGCATGACATGTGTCACAGTGGTGTGGTGACACCCTCTCACTGAACATGTTGCTGTCATACTGTCTTAGGATGAAAATAAACACATCAGGGCTTACATCTGCTGTTGCCACGTTATAGTCACTATATTATGGCACCACACAATGCATATTTATGTTTGTAACAGGCTTCCTCTGAATAAATAGGAACATTTCCTATTATGCATCTTGTGGATCAGAGTGCTGAATTTGCTTTTTCAGCACCTCACATACTTGGCCTCTGTGCCTGTGCTAAGCTATGCTTGTTTGCCTCTAGGTTTCTTCACTTGGCTTGGGAGCTGTGTATTTTCCTACAATGCTCCCCTGGAAGTTACAATGTGAGAGCACTCAATCAAATGGCAGCAACTCTTTGCACGGGTTTTAGGGGTGAGAGGCTGGCTGTTGCAGAAATTCATTATCCTTCAGGACTTTGCCCAGCAGCCCCAGTGCAGTGCCTGGCATTTACAGTAATGTCCACAGACTTTGGTTTGCCCTTGCACCTGATGAGCCCTGAAAACTGCTCAGGTTTAGTCCCTCCCTACCCCATTCTCAGTCCTGTTTCTTGGGGGTTGAAGAGGGGAGAGGATCTGACATTCCCTGTGGCTTTTTGCCTTTTGAACAGTTCATCCAGCCAGCAACCAGCAGTCTACAGATGAGACTGAGACTACTGCAGAACATCCAACTGGCCCTTTATTGGAAAATCTCTGAAATATGGACTGTATTTAAAATTTTTTATGATCTGTCATCAGCAAGATCTTCCTCTGCACACACCTCCAGCCCTCTCCCTCTCCCTAGGCAGCCTGTGTGGAGGCTCCCAGCCCAAACAGGAACCACAATCACTGCTGCAAGATCAAGCAAGCAATACATCCCTGTGCAGAAAGCAGTTCAACTGCACAAATTCATATTTTACATCACATCAGGAGAACAAAAAAAAGAGAGAAAAAAGGAAATGGAGAGGACTGCAGTTAGAGCCATTAATGTTTCATGAAACCTCTCATATCCTTGCTACAACTGACAGGATAAAAAAGATACAGTCATTAAAATTCAGATAACAGAATACTGCCTTGGTGTTCTTTATATTAAAATTCTGGGCTGAATTATTGCTTTGCCGAAATATGTGTCTCTCTCTCTATTCTCTTACATCGGTGTCTCAGGAAAGACCTAATACTTCAGCATCAGCAACAAGAGCCTGTATTGCTCATATAGTGCAGTTTATTGCCTTACAGGGAAAGGTTTTTTGTTACATCACAGGAAGGTGACGGTGGAGCAAGATGTACATGCACATTTCAGGGTCATTTTTCCCTTTTGTTAACAAGAAATGTTAACAAATGGAAACACCAAAGTTGGAGAAAGGGACTGAAATACTCATAAGGCAAGTTTCCCTCTACATCTGCAAGTTCTGGGAGATGTTTTGAAAAGGAGAAATTTAAGAGCTGCAATTGGGACCCACATATCCACTGTGCTATTCTGCACGGAGTAGTGTTTCCAAGGTGACAAAGAGGCAATGTAAATAAAAATCAGAATTTCTGAGCAGAACTTGAAACTTTTGAAGCTTTAATTTAATCTAGCTTTTATGAAAACATAAAGGTTTGATTTGTGTTTGTTTTTACACTATTCCTTTACGAAGTCTAGGAGAAAAAGTAAATGCTTTCTCACCATATAAAAAAAGCTTTACATAGCATTCCTATTTAGAAGTGAAAAAGATCATGAACCAAGTAAGGGTTTTACAAAACTTATCTGGTGAAAATAGTTTTCAGACTTTGTTTCAAGCAAACTAACATTAAGTTTTCCCATCCCTACTTCTTGGGGATTACTAAAATCTTTCTTCCCTAAGCACGGGATTTTGGTAGAATGCTGTAAAACAGAACAGCACACACTATTTACATTCAGCTGGAGCCCATGATTTATCCCATTGATGTAAAGCTCAAGCTGATTCATTACCCTCCTGCTAATCATCACACACCCAGGCTCACACACCTGGCAGTGATGGCTTTTCCAGTCAAGCATGAGCACTAATGAAGAAAGGAAACTTTGTTTCATGAAGAATCAAGTGCACTTTGTCAAAAGATATAGAAGGAAATAATGGGGGAAACCCATAGATTTTTCAGAAATTTACCTTCCTTTATAAAAACTATAATTACTGTTTAGCCTGTGCAGCCTGCTTTACATACAGGATAGATACAATTTTACTTGGCACCAGTGGAAATCCTGGACAGGTATCAAAAGGACAAGATCCTCAGTTAGGTTTCCATTTGCAACTCTTTAATTGTATGTTGTCAACACTGAAGAAGGGCACATGCAACTTTTAAGGTCACTGTAGCAAAACGCATTTGGGACTAAGTGTGCACCTTTGAGTGGTCTGCATTTCCTCCACTGGTAGCTCAAACAATACGGCTTGTTTGTAGAGCAAGCAACAAATCCTATAAATAAACTCCAATACAACAAAAGCAAACTGCTTGTGTGACTTACAGCTGTTTCCCAAATTTGAACACAGCACATGTCACTGATTCAGAAAGCTTATGAAAACCAGTGCCAACCCCTCAGTACATGAAGTTCAGGTAGGAGTGATGAGGAAAGTCTCTCTGCTGAAGCCATTTCCCATCTTCAGCAAACACCACACCTTCCTTCCAGCTCCAAGCTGGGACCCAGCCCTCATTTAAGTGGGCAGGCAACTGTTTTGCTCTCAGTCCTTATTCAGAGGCTGCTTATTAGAAATTCATTTCCTTCTTTTAAATAAGGTGCAATCTAGCATTAGGACCATCCTAAAAAAAGCTGGAATGATAAATGTGGCCTCAGATTCACGAAAACCAATATGAACAAAAACACTTGCAAACACTTAGTCTGATTTAAGGTTCACTACAGAATGCAACATTTTCTCTATGTACCTTCCCTTCCCTTTAAGGGTTTAGATGAGTTCTGAGTTGTAATCAGGGAAATTTATATTCTGTGCAATTCATATTTCCCTGAAAAGTGTGCTTGAAAACATTTGAAAATGTGTCTCTGAATATATGAGAGTAAAAAATATTTTCCCTTATACTATGCATGTTATGTAGTTTATGCTATTAAAAAAGAAACTAAAATTTGATAGGACATTAAATATTTGAATTATTGAGAATGAAAAGCCTATTATTAAAATATAAAGTTATTAGTTTTTTAGGAAGTACATAAATACACATTGAAAATAAACTTTAACTTCTTGTTTACAGTAACCTGACATTTCTAAGTGATTGTCCTTACCCTATAGCCAGGCTCACGCACCAATGCACACTTGGAGGAAGTTGGCATTATCTTAAAAAAAACTTTCTGACACTACCAGAGTCTTCCCTTATCTTTGGAAAACACTTGTGTTGTGTGGGTTACAATGGCAGTACCTTTCTATTAATTTCTGCAAGATGTGTGAAGAGACACAAAAACACACTCATAGATTCTTCCATGCTTTGTCTTTTAAGATTGCACTCATCTTCTGGATTTTTCTTCAAATCTCAGCTCACCCTCTATTTTTGCCAATGCAAAGAATAAATAATATTCCAAGAATAAATAAGAAAGCTTACTGCCGTGAATCTTTTAAAGCCAGAAACTAAAAATGTTATATTTGAAGATTCCAGCAACTTCAAAATCGACCCATATGAAAATGATAAATTATAAGTTTACACATAGGGACCAAAGAGAGTTTGAATTATCATAATTTCGCTGGAAATTGTATAGAAATAATAGATTAATTTCTTGTGCCAAAAACAAAGATCTGATGAGGTCTTCAGGAGTTCCAGGGTTGGAATTGTCAGCAGAACATGACATACCAATCACTAGCAAGGGGCTGAGACAACTGCTACTCACAAAAGCAGGTTTTATTAGTGAAATGAAGTCAATAAATCCATATGTACTAATTTGTCTTTTGGATGTTTGAGAGGCATGAGTCTTTGCTATCCTTTTATCCTTAGTAGGATAACTCTAAAGGGTAGCAAAGGGATTTTGAAGGGATAACCCTTTAAAATTAA
This sequence comes from Rhabdornis inornatus, assembly GCA_013397075.1. Taxonomy (NCBI): domain Eukaryota; kingdom Metazoa; phylum Chordata; class Aves; order Passeriformes; family Rhabdornithidae; genus Rhabdornis; species Rhabdornis inornatus. Next base: position 1,170,110 of record VWZS01006709.1, read on the forward strand.
TCTACTTTCAGAACATGAAAATTGTTTTAACGAGCTGTGCATATTCAGCTGATACTGAAGTAATGCTTAACTAATAATAATGAAGAAATTTCTCTCTGATCAGGGACTAAAGATCCTGGCAGGACTCATTGTGTTCTGTGTTTTAGAAACAACAAATGATACTTATTAAATACATTTATATGGATCTCAGCCTGCACATCCCTCAAGGGGTTGCCAGGAGACCGCATGGTGTCTGTCCTACATGTCTTTCCATGTCCAAAATTCCTGAGCATTTGTTCTGCTCAGGCCAAAGTCTGACCACACTCCAATGCAGAAACAAAATGAAGAATTTATTTTAGCCTTGCATATCTATCTCTTTCTTTCAGTTTATTTTCTACTTATTTCTCCTTTTTATCAATTTAAGGGTTTCATTATGTGGCAGGAGAAAATATCAAATAAATCCAACCCTCTGCCTCTTTTTGTGGAAGACAAACAAAGCACCAACGCACTGTGAGACAGAAACAGGAATGGTCACTTCACTGAGTTCAGCTTTTCCCTTTGCTTTTCTGTTCCCTAAGAAAGTGACTAAGAACTGCCTCAGGATTTGACACAGCTTAAAAAAGACCAGGTGCCTTTTTTAAAATAGGCATGTGCCTGTCAATACTGATGCAGGCAAGGAAAAGATAAAGAAGTCCAACCCTTGTGTATGGCCATGGATCACGGTGCTGTTGGGGGAAACAGAAAACTTTAAAGCAAGGAAATTGGAGCTGAACAGGAGGGAAGGAAATGCAGTTCAACCCACTAAATATGTTCACAATGGAAGGCTTGTGACAATGTAAATTATATTTTAAAACTTCAGAAGCAAAATCTTCCTGCTTTGCATTTTTTTTCAAATTGAAACATCACAAGAGACCATCATGTGGGAAACAAGCAAGGATTAGCACAATGTTGCATATACTAAGTAGGTATTTTCTGACTTCCCTCCTTTTATAACAATGCCGTAGAAGAGACACAGCTCTGTTAAAAGCATTCCCATCATATCCCCTTGTATTGCCATGACTTATTCACAGAAAAGAAAAACTGAATATCTGTACAAGTGATTTCCAGTCTTCTATCTTCCTAAAAGAATGTTAGAAAACTGCTTAATTAACACAACTAACAAGGAATATATATGATGTTTCTGAAAGTGGCAGTTTGTAAGGGACATATAAAACACCATCAAAGAACAGAGACATATTCTCGTGTGCTCTGAAAATACAAAGTTTTGCATATTGGCTGACTTCTACAAAACTTGAGGGTAAATTATTTAATTTATTTTTTGGATGTTGACTCTTGCCTGTTCAACAATATGCACAAAATCCTCAACTTTGGGAAAAATAACATTTCCTGAGCGCTGCCACTAGGCATTGGTGGGAAGCAGAATTCAAAGAACCAGACCAGTAAATTGGTTTCCTGCTTATCTGCAGGAGACTTTTCTGAGATGTCAGTGTCACCAAGGACCATGTCTGCGGGTGTGCCAGTGTGTTTGTGGAATAGACACACCTCAGCCTGAGCCCCAGTTCTCTCTGGGCTCTACAGCTGACACTGAAGAGGAGAGGAAAGGCAAAGGACTCCCACCTCTAGCCCTGGTATAACTAATCCTTCTTCTCATTTTCCTTTCAAGCCAAAAGGACAGCAAGTGGTGACATTTAAATGACATTCTGCCTGTTTGTAGTATGTTTTTCTTGCACACAAGAAGGAAGAAAACATAAATGTGAATAGGCAGGAATTGACAGAGTGTGTTTGAAAGCAGGATGTCTCTGTCTCCTAAGTCCTTGAGTCCCTGACTCTGTTCCCTGGTGCTTTCAGATTCCATGGCTTGCTATTGTAGAGTGTGACCACAGCAGCTTTGCTTCCGTGGGTCAGCCTGCTGTGTGCCATCCCACACAGCCCACTGGCCCACAGCAGTGACTCAGGCAGCTGAGTACACCTCTCAATTCAACCAGCACCATCACTTCATCTCTCTGCTCCTCAGATATCTAGCAGTGTGTGTTTACTTCAGAGACCCCCTAATCAACTCTCCCCAGTAACCCAGCAGTCTGAAAGAGATTTATCTTCCTGTCTCAAGTCCCCATCTGCCAACTCTAAAGTGCAGCCTGTCCATCTGTGACTCTCACTATTAGCTCATACCGACAGTCACTTATTTGGAAAAGTACATCAAGACACTAGAGACAGGGAAAGAGAAATGTATCTTAAAAGAAGCAAAATAACCAAGCAATGCCTAAGTAAGACCGAGGTCAACAGCAGAGTAAGTGAAAATGCAAGTTTCACATTCGTTTCCCCAGAGAACCTGGAAGAAGGAAAAAGAAGTGTAATCTACTACAGCGAATATCCTCACCTCCTTTGGTGGTAGGAATAATCCAGCATTATCTTTCACAAGGAAAAAAATGAGATAAGACCAGATATTCATTCATTCTCTAGAGTTTGAAATATCAACTCTCACTGGCTAAACACTCCCCACCATTCAGTGGTTTTCTACCGCTGAAGCTGCACTTCTAATGAAGCATTAAGAGTAACAGTTACCAAAACCAACTACTACTACAATATTCAGCTATGCTACTGCTTTCCTATCAGAAACTCTGATGGAAAGGAAACTTGGATGGAAACTTTGAAGAAAGTCTTTTTGGGGTCTGGCCAAGTTGCTTCAATCCAGTTTGACCAGCCCCCATTAACAGTCCTTTTATAGCTGTGGTTATTAGAGTTCAGTGGATCAGGGAGGTGATGGTGTATGTTATGGAACATAACTGCTGGTCTCTAGCCTCCCTGATAAATTTTAATCACCCAGTCCCTGTCCGCTTCCTCTCCAGTCTTTCAGTTCTGGATTTATCCCCTAAAATTGCTTTCCTTGAGATCTTTACAGCTAGCTAATTGACTTTCTGTTCCTTCTCTTGCACTGTGCATGAATAAGGTCTCTTCAGAGTTCTGCTTGCAGCTCTCTCCTTTAATAAAAGTACTGTATTATATTCATAAACCACCTGGATGGAAGGTTCACAGAAACCACAACAGTATTTAAAGGGGAATAATCATTGAGCAAATACTGTGCAGCTTTATAAGAGCTCAACTTCATATGAAAATACCTGAGACATATGGCTAGGAAGGAATGGACTGTCATATGCTGAAGTGGCAACGCTTTAAGAAAAATTGCAAGAAATATATTTTTTTCTCTCCTTCTTAATCTTTTCTCTTCTCCTCTGTTTTAATATTTGATTATTTGTGGAAGCTGTTTCCATAAAAACTTAGATTCCCCCCAAATTAATTCTACACATAAATTTCCATTTTCCAAATGTTATAGAAGTTAACATTGATTATTAGAAGAATTTTGATCATAGGTAGATTTGTTATTTTGTGGTTATTGATAAGGAGGTGAGTGCCCAGGATTCCAAGAAGCATCCTGATGCTTTCCTGCTATGGGTAACAGTCTTATTATGGAATGGACTTCTGTGGGGAGAAAGGGAATGGAACAGCAAAAGCAACCCATGCTGTAGGCAATCTTGTTCCTGCATATGCATCCAGCAACGAAAAACTATAAAAATGCAAATTATTCATTGACAATTGCACAGTCATCATTATGTTTCAGAGCCAGAGATGAAGTGAAGCCATTCTTTCTGCCTTTCCAAAACTTAATGTCATTTTACATTTTGGACACCACCTCTGCATCCACAAAAGCTGGGTGGGCATCACTAACATATTTGGCATCAGACACACTCTGTGTGTGTATACATGTTTTTATGTAAGGTATAAAAGTATTTTTAATCTGGAATATTGTTCTAGATCTGCATTTTAATTCTGTGACTACAAAATAGATTTTCCTCCTGGATTTTCTATCGGCATTTTTTTTTCATCCACTGATCTCAGAATGACATAAAACTAACATGTTGTGTGGTATTTGGGCCTTTTTATGTCTTAGCATCATTCAAAAGAAATTCAAACTGCATGTGATGGAAAGGTGAACAACTGAGAAAATGCTCTGCTGCTGCCCCACAGAGGTTCCTACACTGCTGGTGCAACTGTCCTTTAACTCTGAAGGAATGGCTGAGCTAGATCTTACTGACATTTTCTTCTAATATTGCCATTCAAGATGAGGTCTGACAGTGATTATAATTTGGGAGAAAATCGTACCTCTGGCACCAAGTTCTCAGTTCAGAACATCTGTGCAAAGGCTTATGAGCTTTGCAGGGGCATCTGAGTTATTTCTAATGACCATTTAAATGTCCAACAGTTTTCCATTACAGCTGTTTTCTCTAAACACCTGAACTGACCATGAGGTTTCCAGGGAACTAGATACTGACAAATTATTTTTTTCCTCTAGTAATATTTTGTAATGACTCAGGAGTCAGGAAACTTGTCTGCTTACACACTCAGGTGACAGATTTCTTTTTCAAAGTGCATGGTCACTGTGAGGCTCAAAAAAAAAAATCTCAAACATTTCTTTATTATGCAGATACAGCAGAGCTCAGTGACAAAGAATAGCTTTGTCTGTTGTCAAATGGGAGAGTGGGCACTTCCTTGAGGACAATGCTCTGCTCAGTGCTGGATGGGAGACAGCCTTTTGACCAGGAGGTGGGGAAACAAAGGGAACGGACTGATTGGACAGGTATGAAGATGTTATCCCTGTCCTCCTGCTGGACAGGTATGAAGATGTTATCCCTGTCCTCCTGCCTCCCAGTCCCTTATGCATCAGGCAGATACAGAGAAGGGAGCAGTAAACAGTCCAGATAATCTCAAAATGCCTTTGTGCCAGCAAAATGCGTTCAGGTACGTATTCACTTTAGAAAGACAGATCCCTCTGCTCCACATTGCTTCCCTTCAAATATCAGAAGGACTTTTAAGCCTTTTTTTCACTCATGTGCTGCTATTTTAGCAATTAATGTATCTACCATAGCAACACATTTCAAGCTTGAATACATATAATACATTTATTGTTCTTGGAAACACTCTCAGATACACAGTTCAGCTACTTATCTTTCCTATATTGTATTCACAACAGATGTTTTTCCCCTTGTACAATAATTACTTGTACTCTGTTCCCATTAGATATGCACCAAGAGAAAAATGATATGATTACTATTTAGTCACTTTTAGCATGAATAACCTGGGGGCTTACATTTTATGATACATTTCTAATCACTATACCATGATAAAATGATATAGAACAAGTCTAAAGTTGCACCTAACCATCTACCTATAGACAGAATTTTTCAGGGATGACCCTGATGTTCAGTTACTGCTCTGGAAGTCAGCATTGATATCCTGATCCCTTGCTTGCTACAGGGATAAGTAAAATCATAACTGAGCTATTTTAGGCTATTAAAAGAGTCTCAGGAGGAATTAGTTACAAAATGGTCTGTCAAAAACAAATTATGTGAAATTGTTGTTAGTCAATTTTTTCTGAGCTTGTCATTCCCTCGTCAGCAGTCTGAAGGGGCTGCACAGAGCTTCCTAACTACTGCAGTGCTCTCAGACATTGAACCTCTCCCTTTCCAGCTCTCTCCAGCTCCTCCAGTTGGACACATTTATGCCACGTCTTTGCTACCTGTTTCACTGTAAGATCCTGCGTGCCATATGCAGCTGTTTAGGCTGGGATCTCTCGTCATATGCCTGTGGTGTGGAATCTGGAGTGGCCCTGCAGTGCAGCCAGTGCCAGAGCTTCACTAGAAATCAAACTCAGCTAAAGCCCTGCACAAGACCCACTCACACCTTGGCCTGTTTTTCAGTCAGGACACACACTGCATATCATATAAAAGAAGCTTCCAGTGAGTGCTTTTACCTCAGCCTATTTGTGTAGAGATGTTTCTGCAGTAATGTATGTATGAGTCATATCTTAATTTTATCATGAGGGACCTACATCAGCATAAAAAGGGAAGACCTTACTTGACATTGCTGATTTCTGTAAGAGAAAAGAATGAAAGCTAAAAGGTTTCTTTCCTTGCAGAAAAAAAATAAACACAAGCACACTTTTGACATGTATCAGAAAGAGCAAATAAAATGAAAACATATTCTTTTCCCCTAGAATATCTAAGAGCAGGGTGATTAATGTGTTGGAACTTACTTATTTGGAGGGTTGCTAATGTTAGAACAAGTTATGGCAATTCATAGTCCCTGAACACATGGGAGAAAAATAGCAGTGACATCATTCAAATGTGTTGCAAGTTCTTCAGGAAACTTAGCTTAGCCTTTCACCCTGGGATGAAAATCTACAGCTTCAGCTAAAACCTTGGCTACATACTGCATGGGGCGTGCATCCTGTGCATGTGTGCAGCTCTGGATAACATACCCTCCTCTCGGGGCATGGAATCAATGAGACACATCCACCCTCACTTCTGAGAGAAAATGGATGAGAAAGATGTTCCAGATCATGAAATACTGCAGACTCCAAAGGAATACCTGTGGATGTCAGAATATTCCAAGAAAGAAGGCAGACTTAGACTCTGAACTCTGAAAGTAATTTTGGCAGTTTGAGAGCTCTTAACTTCCATAAACTCTTCATGAATACCTGTTCTCCTCATGCAAAACAGGGTAGGTTGTACAATGGAAATCACCTGACACTTTTCCAAGCACTTTGGAAATGAGCATATCTTTTGATACCACTCAAATAATTCATAAAGGATTTAGCAAGGACCTGGTTACTAGAAAGTTGGTCAGAGAAACAGAAAACATGTTGAAAATTGGATGTTGGTTCAGAAAATACAGACCGGTAGGGAGAAATAAAGACGTAAAAATTCCATATACCTGCATATCTCACTCTTTGCAAAGAAAGAACACCCCACAGATCCATCTATTCTAGGGCTACTGTCAATGGCTACATTGCAAAAGGTCACCATTGATTTCCAGAAATAATTCGCACCTGGCTCCTCTGACACAGCCTCCTCCATAGCATAAATAATGATGTTTGTGCCCTAAAGCTGAACACACGACTGATAAAGGATATTCAGTGGCCACCATACTGGAGACACTGGGTTCAGGTGCAAACCTGACAGTCTCCAGGCCAGCAGTGTGTAATTCAGAGCTCCTCCCTCTCCTCCTGCCTCCCTTGTTCAGTGAAAGAGCAGACAGTAACAAAGACAGGGATAGAGCTGTTTGTATCACTCTAGGGAGGCACAGGTGGTTTTACCATCCTGTCTGTTTGCCACAGCTCAGCTACAATGTCCTTTTTAAAGACTGGAGGTGAGTGTTTACAAGGCCACCAAGGTCGCCAAGGTCAGGTGACAGGCTGACCTCTACGCTGCCACCAAGAGAAGAGCTCAGGTGGTGGCCCTGGTGTCAGCTTCTGCAGCTGTACACTGAATACATCCCCTGAGTCTGAACCCTTCTAGTGGTAGTAATTCCAGAAGGGAAGTGTGTTAATGGATACTTAAAACACTGCCAAGTCCTTCAAGTACATCCTTGGAATACTGGCCAAGACGTGCAGAAAATGCTTCCTTTCCCTAATTTCAGACATGTTGCTTTCATTTTGAGCTTCTGGTTTGAGCTATCTTACCCTCTCTGACCTCTATTTTCTCCAAAATTTCAAAATCATAAATTCAAACCAGTCCGGCTCTAAAAAACTCCAGGGCTGTTTATGCAAGGGCTTCCCAGATGAAACTCCTGCTACCTTTACAAAGAGCATGAGGAGCAGACACGCACTCACTGGGAGAGACTGGCCTCCAGGTCTTCCTGTCACTTCATATCCTAAAAACTATTGTGATGTGACACAGAAAACTTAAAATAACAACTAATTCCATTTAGAAATAACTGCATTGTTCATAACACATTTTCTGGGGTTTGTCCTTTTGTTTTTAATACTGAGGATAGTTGCATAAATATTGCGATGTTTGTTTCATGATTAACTTTTTCCTTGGCAGTTCATCCCTAATATATATTGCTGTAACTAAAGCTATCAATTAATGTATTAGATTTGTTTAGCTTTTTTTCTTGAAAAAAATAATGTTGGGGGATATACTTATTGTTAGGAGGATTTGCTAATATTTTCTGTTCGCAATTTTCTTCACACAGCTTTAATAAGCTTTTGTGTTTAAAATGGAAACAATACTAAACCTATTTTATCTCAAAATATAGGGTAACCAGATAATATTTTCTTTCAGTCCAATGGATTGGAAGCAATTCAGCTCTCAAATTGTTGCTTTTTAAGAGGAGAACTAAGGAATAAGAACAAAAGAACTTTAGAAACAAACAAAGTCATACCCTACCTACAAAGGAGGGAGAAAAATAAAAGTAATAGCATGATAAGCAAAAGAACCTCCAGAAAGAAACTTTTCCTTCACATTTCTTTCATGCCCCAGTCTTGGCTCTCACTCATTTTAGTCAGCAGGCTTTGAGTCATTTTAAAAGTTTCTGAAATAGCTGCACTTGTCATCCTTCCTATTTGCCCTGTAAAGTTTATTTTGACCTTTGTATTATGGATCATCTTGGTGTTGGTTTAGCACATTCAGCATCCTTGTCACAAGTCTGCTGCCAGGGTCTGGTGCAGAGAAGTTTACTTTCTCAGACTGGAGTAGGTGACATTTTCAGCCAAACAAACTAAAAAAACCCAAAAGTAAATAGAAATATTCTCTCCAAGTTTTGATCCATCATGGTAAGGTTTGTTTTCATTTCCAGACTCAAAAACGCTGTGCTCTGGTTGCCAGGGGAAGGAGGAAACACAGTACTAATGAAAACATTTTATTACAGCATTGTCACAACAAATTTGTCACCAACATCTCCCCCAGCCCCCTTGATCTTTCACTGAGTGCTACTTCTGTTAAAACTGATTTACTTTTTCATGATATCTATTATTTTTCAAATACAGTACTTTCATATCAGGAACTCCAATAGCCTTTAGAAAAGTTTATTTTTTTTACAGTGTTGTAATAGTAGATTTTATGTGGTCTAGATAGTGAGATTTTACTTTGTTGCAAAGACAATATATTTTTACAGATTTAATGCTTGTGAAGAAATCCACATTCTCTCAAGGGCTTACTCTTGGAAGTAGGTATAGATCCTTTTATTTTCAGTGGTATCAGTGAAGCATAAAATATGATAATGAAATAGCAACAGTTTATTTCTATGTCTATCATTAAAAAAAATCTCTAATGAAGTCAACAAAAACATTTGATTGGATTCTATAAAGTTCAGCTCTAATCACCTGGCCACCTCTGATGCTCAATACTGCATTTAATACATTTTACTATATTACAGATGCCTGTTGTGTATACAAAAATTGCAACATCATGGGTTTTTAAAAAGCATGTGCAACACAAAATAAATCTGACCTAATTTACTGCAGTAAAAACAATCCATTTATATAGAGAGATTAATAAATTTGATTGTGGATTATTTTTTTCATAATTCATGTGGTGATTTAAAAAGTAAGAAGTAGAAACCATGTCCTATTTGCAGGTGTCTAACTCATGACTTCCCCTTAAAAATTAAAGCTCCTCCCATTCTCCATCTACTGAATCCATAATGTTAAGCAAATGCCACACCACGGGCACAGAAATGCATGGATGTGCATGTGGATGAAACTTCTGTTGACACAAATGAAATTTCAGACATCTAGAGGCAGGATTTAGCCCAGAGTACTCAGTGTGTGACAGCTCATTTATTCTCATGGCAATGAACTGGTGAAGGAGAAAGGCTCTTAATGTGACACAGCAAGCTTAAAGAGCAGAAATGGGAATTCAGGAAGTCATTCAATTGCTTTTTTGAAGATACTCCTACATTTCAACCCTGTGCTCAGCATGGTGGTCCCTGCTCCCTCCAGTCTCCAATAAGAGCTGATTTGTCCTTCAACTACAACTTCAGGTGTTGGAGGACCTGTTTTTAGACTATTAAACTCTTCAATTCACAAGCTGTCTATGCAGACCTATTAAAAAAATAAAATTAAAAAAATATATATAAAAAATCCAGAAGAGAAGATAGAGAACCTGCAATAGAAGAAAAGATAAGAGACCAGGCAAGCCTCAGTTTCTCAGACCCATATAACATGATAAATTGCAGAGAAGTAGCTTCACTATCACATTCTATATTTCTTCAAAATTTCATGTTAAGTTAAATAGTTCAGTTACTATATTATCCATTTTGATTTTTAAAGTATGGAGTCTTTATTCTTTAAAGTATAATGCTTGTGCAGCGTGCCAGGCAACCTCAGCTTTGGAGATAAAATGTTCTTGCAAGAATATTAGGAGGAAGCTTTCAACCATAATCTCAATAGGAGACACACAAAAATCCTTTGCATCTTGTTTCATTCCTTCTCCTTCCTTGTCCATACATGCACAGAACAGGTTGACAACCTGAGTTAGATTAGTCAAATGAAATAGGAGATAAAACAGGTGATCTGTGGACTTCACCCGATTTAACAACTTGAATCCAACAAGGGCTAATCCCTAACATCACTACTCTAAATTGCAAACTCTGCTTTCTTTCCTGCAAATTTCAAAGCATTGCACTACCACAAATTGGTTAACATAAGCAAAGAATACAGTCCTTGCTCTTATTACAACACAGATGTCTCTTCAAAATAAGGTCATAGATTGAACCTTACCCTAATTTTCTGGGAAAATTAAGCCTGGGAATAAAATGAAGATAAAAACATAAATTTCAAAGCAGATGCAGTAGAAACAAACAAGACAGAGGAAAGGAAGAGAAGAGGAAGAAAGAGTGGCCCAGAATTTTTCTATTTTTTTTTTCTACTTATCAACAAGTAGACACCATATTCTGGTGGAGTACCATGTACCTTGACAATAAATTGACAAAAGATACTGGAGAAAGTGAGGACCAGTTGAATTACCAAAAAGTCCCAAACCTCACAGTCCAGTTTTGATACCAAAAAAATGACAAAAATTTCGTTACTAAAACATGGACGCCTTCCTTTTACTTTCTCTGGTGGCAATTCAGGCCTTAGCGGAACAGTTCAGAAAGCTAATATTTATCTTTGATTTTTTTAAGATCTTCCTATTACTGAAAAAAAAAAATCTCATTTTTTGCCAGAAAAAAAAATTAGACTCTATCATTAATTAGTTTTCAATTCACTAGGATGGAGTGGAGAAAATGAGCTATTCCTAAAAGAAAACTGTGGAGAAATTACAGAATTTCCTAAAAAAAGTGTGTCTGTAGCTTCCAAAACAGAATCACAGCTGACAGAATTTCTCACCTCTATTTGCTATCTCACCAGAGACCAAGGACTGAGAAACCACCACAGGAAACTGCTTAATGCCCTGTGTCAAAGTGATATCTTCAGATTTAGAATGAGCAGAAAGGCTGAACTCACGTGAGGACATTTCCACTAGCATTGCTCAATGTTTTATGTGGTGTTCTGGGGAGAGTTGAGAGGTTTTGGTCTCTCTTACTCCCAGAATGGCATTTTTCACCACCAAAAAACACCAAAAACATGTCATGGACAATAAAATCAATACACTAAAGCATTTCCTGAAAATGCTCAAATATCTGCATCAACTCAAAGACATGCACAGTAAAATGAGAATTTTTATTTGACAGCTGCTCAGCAGGGAAGAATCAAATGGCCAAATTAATGATAAATATAATTCAAGAGCCCAGTTGTCAGGACAAGTTATGGAGAGGTATCATATAGGTTAAAATGTGCTGCCTTAAATTTTGAAGCCTACAGAGAAAGGGGAGTTGGAAGGTTTGCCAGGAAGAAAGGAAAATAAAGAATGTGCTGAAGTGTTGTGTAAAGGTAGTAAGTTGGAGGACATCAGAAATGTGGCACAAACGACACTGTCAGGATGATGCTGGGAGCCAAAGACCCAGTGTCAGTCTGAAAAACACTCCTATCTGGAGGAATTTTAACCTTATAGTCAAGAATGGAAGTTCAAGAACATCCTTAGCTCTTCAGCAACAGCTTAAAAAGCCAAACAACAGAAGAAGAACAAAGAAGCAAAAAGTGATCTGCTTTGGTTTTATTTCTGCAAAGAATTCAAGATCACTAGTCACACTGCCAGTTATACCAACACAACTAATGACAGTTCTGCATGAGACCTGATGTCCTTTTTTTGTCTCTCTCTCTCCCTCTTATTCCAAATATATATTTTTTTTTTTAAATTGAAATATTTTCTGGGCTTGACACCAAATGTTTCATGTATCAGGAAAACATGAATAATGCAGTAAAGTACTATCGTAGCATGAACTGTTAGAGAAATCACATCTTCTGGTCTTCATGTTTAGAGAAAAATTAGGTCTTAGGTATATTCTTGATGGCAACCAGAGGCTTCAGGACAGCTACTGAAATGTGGATTTCATATGCCATGTTAGTTCTGTCAGCACATGTTAAATAACCCTGTGTCCTTCATTCCTGGCCCCTCCACCCCCCATTTGTTTATCTGCCATACGTTGCAACTTCTACCACCTTGGCATTTTCTCCCTAAAACCTTTCCTCCAGTGAGCTGAAAGTAAAACATGGAGCAACGGTGGCTATTGTAGCTATCAAGCTATTTTGACAACAATACCAGAATCTCATATATCAAATATTTGCCAATTAATATTCATTGCTTTTTTGTTTTGCTTGCTTTGCCTTCCAGTACTGTTGTCCAGGAATAGGGCCTTTAGACCTGAGTAATCTTTTCTGATTTTCAAACAAATATTAAATCCTATGGGTATATAAGACTTCTTTTTTTTCCCTCCCTCCTCACTTACTCTCTTTGCCTTTTGAAGCAATGCTTAGCTGATATTCCAGCAAAAACATCCTCCAGCTCCCAAGCACAGAACCGCAAGAAGCACACCAGCATTCCCTCTGTGAGGCCACAGGCCATTCTTGCATCCTAATTTCTGCTGACACAGTCAAGCCCATCAGCCTGTGAAAGAAGAGAAATTAAAGAATATGAGGCTACTGTGTCAGAAAGGTCCTACAAGTTAAAAGATGAAGTGTTAGGTGAATTACCAGGTGAATTCCCATAATTCAGTTTCACCCCTGCATTCTGGACTGTTTCAGTGATTCTGTTCTCATCCTAACACAAGAGGAATACATCCTGCAGTTCTTAGCTACACTCAAATCTGAATTTAGGAATAGGGAGAGAAGAAAAATGTGCTGAAGAAAAGGGGCTGAGATGTAGAGAGCAGCAAGGAAGGCATGAAGATGCTGTCACATCTATGCTGTCATTTCTGTCTCAATTACAGAAGGTACATCCCAAATAAAATCACATACAGTCAGCTAAGACTTCACTTAGGGAAAAAGTGTCAGCACCAGATGAGACTGGCAATTCTCCATCAACCCTGAGTCATTTTTTATTGGGTTTGGAGTGACATGGACTTTATATCACACTGATCTGAATGAGGAGCCTCTGCCCTCCCAACTAATCCTCATCATTACACAGAAGAAAGCTCACAGGAAAAAAAAGATGAAGGTGAAAATGCTACAGCCAAAATTTGTTTTGTAATAGAATAATATTAAGCTTCTGATGGGGCACATTCTCTTACTTTACAAAGGAGTTTAATGGTGTCTTTTAAGAACAAATAAATAAGTGGGCTACTTGAAAGCGTTCTCAAGTTAATATTGCTTTTCTCCTGCTAAGTCTGCTAATTATGGCATTTTTCCATTAACTGAGAATGTAAAGTCCTCAAAATCAATGTTGAGTCAGTTCTCTGAGCTGCAGTAGCCTCTCAGAAGTGCAGCACTATCAGAGTGTTCTCACTTTGCAGGGAACACACTGGCAAAGGGCAGGATTTCTGTGTCTGACTATGAATTTCTTCCCTGACAAAATGTTTTCAGGAGTGACCAAGCCTCTGCCACCCATTTTCTGCTATAAAGGATCATCCCGGGCATTTCAATTTCCACAAGAGCACTGCAAGTAATGTGTAAAGGTATAAGAATGGATCATTAGCCAGCTAGCAGAAGTTTTGGCTTATTCCAGGTTTCATCTTATGAGTATTTGAAGCAGTGAAGTTCAGAAGTAACTTATCCAAAGAAGCTACACAGGCAAAGTAAACTATGCTATCTATGTCAATCCCTAATGAGAAAAACTGCTCCATTCCAGCACATTGAATATTTAAAATCACCTCCCCATGATAAGTTTGCATCAAGTCCAATGTATTACATGTCACTCCTGAGAGTTTGTCAGCAAAACCCAACAAACGGGTTTGCACTTTCTCATCTATTCTTAGTCCTCTTTTTTATTTATTCTTACATGTACAAAGATGTCTACAAATCTGAACCCACTCTGTCAACCAGGCTTGTATCTACAGGATACATGCAAAGCTAACTTCAAAATGAATTTTTAATCATTTCTTTTTAAGGCTGAGAACAGAATGGATCAAACATTGAATATGTTGTAATTTTCCAAGTTGTTCTGGTAGGTTTTTTGACTCTGAAGTAAAGAAATAAGATATTTCTCAGCCCTTAGTTTTTCATCTTCAAAAATATGAAATTCTCCTTGAGAGATGAGTTGTTTTGCTACTGGGTTAAAAAAAAAATCCCCCTCCAAAAAACAACCCAAGTACAGTTATTTTCTCTTTTCTGAAATACAAAATATGATACTCTATAATCATTACTTTCTGCTGATCTTGAGCAGCATATGGGCTGCCATTTTCATTTCAGTAATGGAGTAAAGAGACAGACTGATTTAGTTTCTGAACTTCCTTTTCAGAAAACATGGTGACCACCAGAAGACATATTTGAGGCTACTGGTGACTTCTTGAAACCATGAAATTCCGGGTGTGAGAAAATGGTCACCTTGCCTTTCATCAGGTTAAGAACACACAATAGAGAACAAATAAATACCTCCTGACAATTCTTTTCCTGGCAGAGTGTGCAAGACAGACTTTGTGTTGCCAAAACTTCCTGTTCTGGTGTGATATTTAGATTATAAGAATATGCACTAATAATAAATTATTTTTCATCTCCTTAGAGATACAGCATAGGTCTGAAATTACACACAGACACAGAGTCAGCCACTTATGAATATTTAAATAAGACATTACCTTGCTTGTTTATTTTATATTTTAATGTTAAATGATGTGCAAAGAAATCCCCAATATAACATAGCTTAGAAATACATATCTTCTAAAGTAAACCAAAACAAAGTCTAAATTGTGCCTGTGATAAGATTATTTCAGCTTACTCTCCCTTCAGGTTACTCAACCTGCTTGTTTATATAAATCTAATATTTATTTTCAATGTATTTAAATTATTTGCAATAGGATACCCTATTAAATAAATTGTATTGAGTTTGAGGGGAGAAGTTCTATTCTGGTATTTTATTTCTAAACTAACAAAAGAGTAAGAGAAATACAGGGCTTTTTCAGCCTCCTGAGATTTCTGATACATTATTTAGTGTGTGTTTTTTTGTTGTTTTTTTTTTCTTTTCCTCACTAACAAATACACATAAACGCAGAAAAATAGCCTACAGGAATAGTTGATTGAACTGGCCAGACACTGATGATAAAAATGAAACTACCAACAGGAAATTGTTGAATTTGAAAATGAGGGATTATCAATGTAGTAATTATGATTTCAAGGAAAAGAAACAAAGAACAATTTTCTTATGTCTTGGAACCCAGAAGTAAAATATTTAGATAATATAGATTCAAATAAATGTTTCCAGTTCTACTGTCACTGTAAAATTTCTGCTTTTTTAGTCTGAAAACACTTCAGTGGAACTTGAATACAATAAGAAATAAGAAATTGAGGATTTTCTTAGAGTGGAAACCATGATTTTGAATCTCCAAGATGAGATGGAAAAGAGAAAGAAACACTTTTGGAATAACGTATGGAATGTGATCAGTTCAGAAAGACCTTGACTCAGGATTGTAGTCAAGAAAGGAAAGAGAATGAGATTAAGAGCTCTGTCTATGCAAATTCAGATATTCAAGTTCTTTAATGTTAGAATTCCTTTTTCCAACTCCCCATGATGGATAGCAAATGTTAATCCTGGGATTTAAGGAAAGAAACCAAAGCCCAGAGTGGAACTTTATGGAATTGCTGATATTTAGATGCTCTAGACTCCTGGGCAGAGGCAGCCCATTGTTGTTCAAAAGGCAGGAGAAAAGTAGTGCACAAGCTCCACAGCCCTGCTCTATACCTATTACAGTGACTTTTTAAAGTAGCACAAGCAGTATTTGACATTAGTAGGGTAATATGCAGTGATGCTTTTCCCAGATTGAGGTTTTACAACTTTGGCATGGGATGCCAAAAAATTGCAGCGACAAAGAGAGCCTCAGGTCAATGCCAGTGGTGAATCCCATGGTGTGGCTGAGTGCCTTCTCCTCAGAAACACTTCCTATCTTCAGGGGGACAGGCACAGAAAGGGCCTCAAACCAGCAGCAACCTTTCCCTTTCTTAACAGGGCTGAAGTGTTCAAGCAAATATCTGGGACTGGAATTCTCACAGCTATCCCATGCTGGGATTTATGACCTTTACAAGACTGATAATCCTAAAAGGATTTGTGGGAACTTTGCTGAGCTCCCACATCCAGTGGTGCCTGTGGCAATGCTCTACTGCTGAGAGACCTCTGAGATGGGGTTTGCCATGGTGAACTGAGCTCTCACCATTCCTGCAGGAAATGATTTCATTCCCATTACTGACACTGACAGCATAGCTCTAGGAGATTATTCATTTTGGGATTACAGCTATGGGGAGAGGTGCAAGTCCCCATTCCTAAAGGAAGCAGTGGATTGGTGTGCTCCTCACACTCCCTCTCAGTGCCCAGTCTGCAGCAGGGAGACCTGAGGGCTGAATTCATTGAACCCTTGCCACCCAGTGCTGCTTTCACTCCTGCTGGAGTGCCTCTCATCACACAGATGTACAGGAGTGAAAAGAAAACTGCAGAAACTCCTACTACTAGAACCAGAGGAAAATACTCAGTCACAGAGAGTCTCACTTTTTGTCACTGTCTGGTGGTAAAGCCCCTTACCTTCTGGCCAAGACTTTCCACAGCATGTGGCAGTAAACAAGTCTGAATGTGAAAATGCTAATTCATGCGTTCCCCACATACGTCTTTTCCCATCAAGCTGAGCTCTGAACAAAACATCTGTGAGAGAAATTTTGTTTCAAGAAGTGTGAAAGAACATAAAAAAGCAGTGATTTTTTTATTGCCAATGTGTGAAGGAAACAGATCTCAAGCTCCTCTCCTCTTCTGATAATATACTGCTAGTCAGTGGTCTGAAATAATATGTGTATATTACCCAAGCCAAAACTTAAGTTTGGAGAGATCTGATGACTCTGTTGATAAGTCAAGATCCATGTTCTCCCATATATGGCTGACAGGTTCAGCCAAGAAGCTTCTCCCCCTCCAGCGCTTGTTACTATCTGAGGAAATAAAAGGACTTGAAAAAAAAAAATTACGGTGTTCTTGTCTGAAATGTCTTTATAATGAGGCAGCAGAGGATGTGAGAAAATTTAAGATTTTTGCTAGGCTAGTCATTTATTTAAAATCAGTGGTGACAGGCCCAATATGGTATAGAAAAAGGCACCAATTAAATATTACTCATTTTTACTTGAGTTTTAAATGCTAAAGTTTCATAAAGTTTGCACAGCCACTCAGAGAAATAAATAATAAAATCCTAGAGATGGTGGTTGATGGAGGAAGCCCTACTAAAGTAACATTCTTGCCTTATTTGTCCTCACACTTCTCGCAGAACCAAGTATCTTTGTGGGTAGGATGCTGTAAGCTGATACTCTGGGTCTGTAGGGACTCTTGAAAAGTGTAACAATTTCTGTGGAATCATTGATTTTTGTTGTTGTTGTTGCTTTTTTACCCCAGTCTGAGAAGATTTTAACAGGTGGATTGTCAGATATAATTGTTTCATGAGAATGAGCAGCAGTTAGGATGTCTTCTGTATAGGTTAACTCCCTGACCTCTCCTGGAAGCAGAAGGAAAAGGAGTGGCCCTGTTGAGTTGTTGAAAGCTTCCAAAACACCAGCTGGCATTCATACAAATTCCTTCATCAGCTCCACAAGAACAATTCCTTTATTCCATGTGAGTTGAAGGCTTAGGAGCATGGCTAGAATACATTGTGAATGTTTACAATGACAGTTCACAGAGTCTGTACACTGCTTGGAATGAGGAATTCCACACATCTTTCTTGCCAAGACATGAATAGGTTGAACTTGGTGATCTCAAAGGTCTTTCCCAACCTAGCTAATTCTGTGTTATTCATTCAGCTGCCTTCCTGGTGTCTCCAGCTTGGTGCAACATTTAGTGAAAACGCCTGCTACTTGTCTCAGGACCAAACAGCCACAGATCACCCAGAATGTAAGGACTGTCCCTTCAAACACCATGCATGGGTGTGTAGAGATGGATCTCCTCACCATTTTTTCCTCTTATTCAGCTGCAAGGACACCATGTGGAAAGCAGGGACCTGCAAAAAACTGGCCACTTGTCAAGGCTGATGAGAAATGCAGCTGACAAAGGTGCATTTGTAAAGTAGCAGCTGCCTTCTGGCTGTTTGGGAGGTGCAAGCAAGGAATAAACAGCACAACTGCAGGATCAGAGGCAGACTTGGCAATTCCAAACTTGTTGAATGCACGAGACAGAACAAGAGTTCAGCTGCTCCTATTAGCTTCAGCTTTTCAGAGCCATCACAGGACTAATTCCTTTATTTACCTCCACTGTTGTTCCTCCCTGACAGAGCAGTGGGAAATGCTGTGTTTTTTCTATTGTAGTCTGATCTGTTGGGGAAGTCAGATCTGCCCAGGCTTCAGCTGGGCACCCCACAGGCTGGACTGACGTAAAGAATTGAAGATTGTGAGCCCAAACAGAGCCCAATAAGGCCAGAGTCCAGTAGCACGTGGCTCTAGCACAGGTTTTAGCTCATATCTTCTTTAAGTCCCACTATGAAGGCTTTATCAATCCTGCCTTTGGCTGAAATAGAGCTCTGCCTAAAGCTCTGTCTTCAAATGGAAAAATTGTTTATAAACGATCACACTCTAAGTTTTTTTAATGAACTGTTTGTCTCAAAAAAAGATCCTCACTACTGAACTTTCATAACATTGAAACCATAGGGATAAAAATGCTTTCTTCTACATAATTCCAAATAAAACCCCTAAATGGGATACTGGTCAAAGAACTGGTATCTAGTTCCAGGAAGAACATTTAGGCTAACAACTGACAGAGAGGAAGTAGCTTAGTCTGGTGTCTCAGGCTTTTCAGGAGTCCAGAGGAGAGCAGAACGAATGGTTTTATAGTGTTTTTCTTGTGGGCACATAGAAAAACAGATTCCACTCTTCTCAAAGCTCTCTCTGAAGCCAGGAGTAGAAGGTACATGCTGCAATCTTCTAGGCAATTACAATATTTCAATGCAAAACTAAAAAAACAAAAAACAAAATAACCCCCAGAAACAAACCAAGAAAAAACCTAAAAACAAACCAAACAGAACAAAACCAAAAACAAACCAAGAAAATATGATTAAAATAAATAAGACCTATGTTTTAGTTAATTAATAAGTACCAGAAGTGAAGCAAACTTTTCTGGTGCTGCTTCATCAACTGTGGATTTACTCACAAGGTCAAACATTTGCAAAAGAGGTTATTTTGAAACCTTGGATTACTGCAAAAGCATAGCCTTATCTAAATTAGTTCTGCCCACATTCTCAGCCAATAAATTTCTCCACCTGTTTACATATTGATTTTTTCCCATCTTTTATTTATTTCAGCTTTGAAAAGAAAAAAAAGTTTATTAAGAAGGTAACAGGAAGTATGAGTTGAAGAAGGTTATTTTTTTTGTTGTTGTCAAATGTCTCTTGAGCTGGATCACCTTACAAATGTAAATTAAAAGGTTTAAAATGTTGTGATCTAGTGTAGAATTCTAATTTGACTTATACAACACATTTTCTCATTCAAAACACAATGTATTATTTCTGTGTTGCAACACCCTGCTGATCTGGATCAGAACCCATGAGCTTTCAGCTCTCTCCTGGGATGTAGAAAAAGAATTGCCTAAAGGATCTTTATTCTATTTTTCTAATCCATCCGTTTTGCTTCCCTTTTTCTGAAACAAATAAAGCAGTGCAACATACATTTAGCAGCCCCATGGACACCCACAAGTAAGTGTGAGAGCTAATAATCAACAGCAGCTTGTGAGATTTCACAGATGGATAATTAAAACATCTACGCTTATACTTCATGTTCCCTCTGATTTAAGATGTGGACAGATTTGCATTCCTGTGCAACTCACTGCTGGGGCACTTAACCTCTGATACCACAGTGGAATGGTTCTGCCTCTTGATACTTCTCAGATGCTCACAAATTACATCTACTGATTTCGCCTTGAGCATTTGATCTCATCCAAAGGTGGGGCTTTTCTGAGAGATCAACAGTGTTATACAATCAAATTAATACTTAGATAGGAATACTCAGCTGGTCATTTATCAGATCATTTGGAGCACTTTGTGACTAGTTTTTATTTCTGATGAAGCTGTTGTCTCACAAAAGTTTTCAGAACACGAAGTATTAGAGCATTTACTATTCCTTGGAGATTCATTTCTCCTGAACTAGCTCTGGAGAACCAGTTGGGAGACCCAAATCTTCCTGAAAAGACAAGGCAGACAGTTCTTAGTGTGGAATCAATGCATGCTGGACAAATTTCTGCTTAGCAGCAAGGGCTAAGTGAGCTGTGCAGCAGCAAGAGTGCAGCCAGCACCTCTGGTTCCTTGGAAAAGGCAGAACCCTCCAGCACCTACACAATCCTACCGTGGTCTCACTTCTGAGTGCATTAATTTAGGCAGAAGTACTGAATGCCGGTGCAGTGTGGTCCATAGCTGAGGCACAGCAATTTTAGTACTTTTTGTACATTTTTAGTAATTTTAGTACACAAAAAATATTTTCAAAAACAAGTGCATGAATACATAAAGAACAAAGCTTACCTAGGAACAGACACCTCCCAGAGGTAAGAAAAGATGCAGATACTATTAAAAAAATCTCATCCCAAATCCCACATAGTAGCTGCTCTACAGCAAATGTGCTGGTTTTGATTTACCTATTAAAAAGCAGTGTTTTGTCCAAATATCCTTTCTTTGAGAAACTCTTCCCGCCACAAGTGGCGAGAGAAATGTGACAGATTCAGAGAAACAGCTCAGCATTGAGACCTGCATTTCATTAACCCACTGCTCCAGTGGTTAGGCTCCAAGGCAAATCATACGGTTTTGTTTTCTCATAATCAGTAAATATTTCCAACAGCCTGTGTAATTTTAGGACTTTGCAAATGGCTGCAAATGCATTAATCATAAGAAAGACATATGAGAAACCCTTCCAGTTGTCTTCCACTACCTTGTGTATGAAAAGTAGGAGAAACTAGAGTAACTTTATATCCTGCAGGTGTCTTTTGAAAGCCTAGAAAGTTTTCTAAAATTGACTTTGCATTGTATCACTGATTGCAAGGCTCTGGATAATAAGTTCTGCTACAGCTTTAATTCATTGACCTGATAAGGCTCATTGGTTGTCACAGAGCTCTGAAGTGCTGCTTCAAGGTGTTTTCTGGGTAGAGATTTCATTTTAGACAGGACAGGATCAAGGATCAAGAAACTTAGGTCAAAGCATTTAAGCCACTGAATAATGAAGTCAGAGCAGTAGCATCTTACACTGCAGTGAATATCATTATTGGCTACAAAAGAAAAATAGTCAGCCAAGAGCTCTCTGAGCTGAGTTCCCTGTTGTATTAAACAATTGGATCAGCAGTATGGTATCATACCTGCCTTTTAGCAAGACTGAACTATCCAGCAGCAAGCTTATTGTTTTTGGTCTAGTGCCCACTGCTCCAGCACATCACCTTCTGCTCTGAGGGTTGAGTGTTCACTGTGCTTTGAGGCAAGAGCTTTTATTTCAAACTAGACCAGGCAGCAGGTCCACACCCAGCCTCCCAGGGTACTCCTGACATCCTGGGACTCACTTGCAAGTCTGAGCTCAATGCCTTCCTTCAGAGCTGGTTTCTAACACATGACCAAGTCATTGCAGAAATTCCCTGCCTTCTTTGTTGTGATCTGTTCTAGGTTTTCTTCTGCCTTGAATGTATTTCCATTTCATCAGCTACCTGGTTTTGTTCTCAGGGTCAATAATCTCTCCCTCACTGAAAACAGGCATTTTATTTTGGGGCCACGAGTAACATCTGCAGACCCCTCTTCTTTTCCATGTACATCACCAACAAAGTTTTTGCTCTTCTTTAGCCACACTAGTGTCCAGATCAATGTGATGAAGTTATTATCACCTTGTCCTGGCTTTTTGTGCTGTAGCTTAACTTTCTGGTTAGATTCTTCTGCATTACTTTAACTCGTAACTCCCGATTTCATTTCAGTGATTTCATAACCTCTTTGAACACACAGCCCTTTGCCTTGAAGGCTTTTTCTGCTGTTCCTAAAATAAACTCCAGATGACTTTTCTACCTGTAATTTGAGGACACTGCTAGTATTTAAATGATTTGGAGTAGCTGACATATTTTCAAAGTTATTTTGAGCTCAAGAGCCTTATTAGAATAGGCACTGCCCTAGGTTTGTTAATCATTCCTCCTTTCCCCAACAGTAATGCCACAGAGCCTCAGCTACTCAGCCCTACAATAACAGAACAATCCCAAAGAGTCCTCAAACATACTTCTTAATCCTCTTAATTTGTTGTACTTAAACCGTGACTAAGGGAGGCACTTGACTGTGTCCAGGCACATCTATCACTGCACAAGCTGAGGTATTTCTGCAACATGAAATTCCCTCCTCAGCTCCTTGAAAGTTTCTCTGCCATTTCCACACTGGCCCTCCCAGCTCTGCTACTGTCAGCCAGCCCATTTTTCCCTCAGCCAGCTCTGACAATGGCCTCTAAAATATTTTCCTCTTGTCCTGAAACACTTTGCTCCTGTCTTTGAGCTGCCAGCTCACCAAACCCCATCTCCCACAGAGGCTGACCCTGCTCCCAGCCATCCCTGTTCATGTGCTGCCTTGGTGGAGAGAGCAGGGCAGCCCCATTTCAAGGTCCTTTTCTCATCTCCCCAGTGCAGGGTTTCCAACTCAATCATACTTACTTACAGACCTATTTTTATCCTTCTCTTTTAATTCTCCTCAACTTGTAGTTGATAACAATTTTAGTGCAGTCTGTACCTGAAAACTACTTCACCATTCTCGCCCTAAGCAGTTTGAGTCAAAAAGTGTTTTTTTTTATTATTTCCAGTTTTATTTTTCCCAGGATTTTTTTTTTTTATTTCAGCCATGCTTTGCCATCTTGCTTCCATCCCATTACAAGCATTTTCTCTTTCTCCTAATTTGCACAGGTCCTTCATCTTTGAAATGGCAATTAAATCCTTTATTCCACCATGGTTTTTGCCAACTGAGATATCCACCCTCAGGTTCTTCCTCAGAAGCTCCTATTTCTTCACTTTTCTCCATGCTCCTGTCACTAACACAATTGTATTGCAGTGCTGGCTCATTAATCACACCTCTTCTCTTTCCAGTCTTTGGGACCACACTTTCATCAGCTGCATCTCAAATCTTACTACAGTTCTCACTAGTTTTTCACCTCATTCCTTGTTGTCTACGATAGTATCCTTTATTTCTGCTTTTATTTTTTCCATTTGCTTGTGTATTGGAAAAAAAACAAACCTGGAAGGCATTAATGTTTCAGGCACAACTAACATAGAAGTCCCCTCTTACATCATCTACCCTGATTGCTGTACTCAGGAGGTTAAATATGGGCTTCAGGTGGTAATAAAAGTAATATATGATTCAAAAATTCATCAGTGCTTTGCTGCTATTTTACATGCTCCTCTCGAAAACAGGTGACCTAATTAGAATAAATTAAGTCTATTTTTTTATAATAAAGTGTATTTTTGACAGTAATAGTAAAACTACTTGCTATATTTTATTCTGTGACTCATTTTAAGCATACAGTTTACAACCACTGCCAGGGCCACTTGAACTCTCCTTGAAGCAGTGCAAGTGTTTTAGTAGGCTAGATTTTCTTTTCAACTTGCCTTCTATCTTCAAAAAGAATTAATAAGGTCACCTAAAAGAGACAATGAGGTATGTGGAACTTTCTTCTCTCAAGCTTCTTGAAAGAGGTGATTAAATTTCCTTTCCTTCCTGCTATTTCTTCCACCACAAAATACATGCAAGTGTATCTCTTTTCTACCTTATCTCAAAACCAGAAGCTGTTACACATCTGCAGTAGAGCAAAAGTAAAGTGAGATAGACCCAGAGGCCAAGATCCAAGAGGCCATGTAGGCTGGGTAACAGAAGTGGAGAGCCTGATGGCCTGATGGTTTATCTGTAGATTGAGAGATTGACCAGAGCTGTAAAACACTAATTCAGAAATTATATAGGGCAAAACTGCTGAGGAAATGCCCCATGATTTCTGAAGCCTTTGGTGAGATTTCTATGCTCATATGGACGTCGGACGTTGAAAGAAAAACTGGAACATTACATTAAATATTTGTTCTGGAAAGTCTTCAAAGACTCTTCCAGCTGATACAGATTTGTCTGTGCCTATTACTACTGTATTTAGAGATAAGCACACAAATACATGCATAAACCTTACCTTTTGCTGATTTTGAGATTTCTGGAAACCTATGTTGTGATGACATTTCCTTCCTTTGAGGGCCACAGTCAGAACTAATAAAAGACAAAGATAAAACAGTCAACTTTCTAAAAACCAGTTTTGCTTTTTAAATTCTCTCACTTTTCCAGGTGTGTTTCCTTTTAGCTGATGCAGGTGACCTGCTGATATCCCTCGTTCCTCATGTTCCTGGAAATTGCCAGTTGATAAAATCACCAAGTCAAGAAGATGGAGTAGGAATCCATTTTGCATGAGCACAGAGTTCTTTACCTTCCAAAGCCAAATAAATCATTATTTTTCTCACAGTTTTTGTTGTTAATCCAAGTTATTTGCAGAAATTTAGAGATCATGGGAAAAGCAAGTTATAGGGTTTTTGGACAAGGACTTAAAAGAAATGTTCCAAATGTGTCAGATCCATTACTTGGAAAACACCTAGTCCAGATTAGAAATTTTTCATTGAAATTGTTTTTCAAAAGTAAACTGAGTTTTGACTGAACTCAATGAGCAGAACTGCAGAAATGTTTGATACCAGTTCGAAATTCATCAGTGGTTTCATTACTAGGTGAAAATATGGAAGGGCTTCCTGGTTTATTCAATACTCTCTGCAGGGATGAAGAAAAAAGAATTTTCTTTTTCCATTCTAACAACTTTGAAAGGTTAGAGATATTTCATCTTCATTTTGTATATATCCAAGCAAGCTGAAAAAAATTAATTTAAATAGGAGAGAAACTGTTTTTGTCCTATGAAGGTATGCCAAAAGACATTTTAATATAAAAAGGAATACATTTGGTATATCAACTGATTTTATTCTTTTTTTAAAGGTGATGTGGGTATTGCCAGGAGTCTATACCCCATTAAAAAATAGCAGCAAAAGCATTAGTGATTGTCTGCATATAACAAGATTTTGCCATATCAACCCTTTGCAGAGATTCAAACAAGTATTCATGTAATTGTCTTTTTGCCCTTGTGTCAGAAATAGTCGAAATTTTGCTCAGCCTTTCCCAGCTCTTATGATGTAGCTTCCCCAGAAACAGAATCGTAGCTCAGCTCTGACAGCGTGAGTTCACACTGCAGGAAGGCTTCTGTGCCAGGGCTGCTTCAGCCACAATGCAGCATTTTCCTCCCTGAAGACCTCATACCTGTGAGCACAAATTGGGTAGATAAACTCCTTACCATGGCCATGGCAGAACTTATAAATTCCTGACAGGGATGGATTCTCTGCCACAAAACACAAACCCCAGCCTGCCACAGCTGCTTTGTTACCTGTGAAATCTTTAGTACAGGGAACAGTCTGCATCTGACACTTCCCCAGGAACGACAGACTTGGTTTAATTCCAGCCATGTTTTACATGTGAAGCAGGAATGTTTGATTTATACTGCAAAATGTCCTGCAAGTGACAACAGAATAAAAGTGAAGCAGCTCATTGGCATGGTGTGGAGACAGTGTGGAAGGCAGCCACAGGCTGCTTTCTGCCAGCAAGAGGAGGTATCTGGAAGGAAATTCCAGTGAACATGGATCCTTTATTGGGAAAGAATTTCATTCAGGATCTATGGCTTATCTATTTATACAAGAGTGTGTATTTCATAAACCAGCTTCTTGCTTTGTGACCAATTACTCTGGGATTTTTATTAGTGCTGTTTTGTAAGTACTGCAAAAGCAAAATATTTTAGAATTGAATTATACTCATCTCTTTCAGGAAACATTTTTATTTAGAAATATATCTTAGCCTTTTCTACAGGGATTAGTTATAAAACAAAAATATTTTATGTACCTATTTAGGTGTGGATCAATAAAACTTATTTTCATGGCCATTGTGTTGATGCAGTAGTGACTGCTGAATTTGCCTCTGTCTGCAATCCTTAACATTTAATTCAGAAAACTCCATGCTGCTGTAAACTGTAATGCTACAAGTTTGGGTTTTAAGTGGACACAAGTAACACAGTGAACCCAACACACAGAAAGCTATACTCTGAATGCAGGATTTGTTTGATTTAAAATCAAATTATCAAATAAAAAAAAAAAGCATAATATTACAGCAGCTTCTCTTAAATGCTCTATTTAGTAAAGATACACCATTTTTCAAGTTGCTTTGTATCATGTTGGCCTCATCATTAGTAACCATTCTGAATCATTCCGTAAAACAGAACAAAAACTAAATTTGGTGTGGACGATGGGAATTTTTGATTCATTCAACTCTGCTTTACAAATTCACTCATTGGTTTAGTGTCACAATCTTCAAAAAGCAGCAGAATGGGTACTGATACCAGGCCTTCCCTGTGGCTTCAGAAGCTGCAGGAAAAGGTGTGAGTTGAGGGGAGATTTGTCAAGCCCCAGGAAATGCTCATCTCTGCTTTCCATTGTGAGAGAGCAACTTGAGGATCAAAATCTGTGGAGTTTAGAATTTTGATAAATGCATGTCCCGTAAGCCACAAATGGAGCTCCCAGAACTGAGAAACATCAGTTAAGTTTGCACAAAAGTAACACTGCCCTCTGGGGAGGTTCACGGTAATCTGGCCTTTAATTAGTCCCAATAAGTGATTTTTGGGACTTCCATGGGACTCCACAACTGATCTCCAGTGGAGGAATGAGCTGTTAGTAGACTGTTAGCATCATTTTTGGGGGACAAGGGAGTGCCCCTGCAGTCACAGTCACCCCCCCCCAGACTGAACAGGACACTGTCACTCAGGTACCTTCATAATAAACACTTGTGTTTCCTTTCTGAGGATAATACTGTAGCACTCCCTCTTTAACCAAGACATAAAAAATCAAGTGGAAATCTGGGAAAATACTGACTTTCTGAGTGCCGTGGTTTTGGTTTGTGATTGATTATGTTTTGCAAGAGCTTCCTTTTTTCATTTCTCTTAAAAGCAGGAAACGAATACTACAAATAAACTGTGAAAAAAATAAAAAAATCTGCTCAGATGGAAATATTTGCTTAACGCCACACAGAAATCTACCTCCCTCCAGCCCTACTCCTTCCTCCTCAAAGAGTGTCCTACTCCCAGGGAAAGACAGCAATGTCACTAGAAACCCCACTCTACCCAAAAAAGTAATTAAAAAATCACCTTTGTGGAAACTCTTGGCTTTAGCTCTCACTACATGCATCACTACAGCTCTGTTTAAAGGGAAGAAAAGGAAACTCTTGGAAAAATTAATACGTTGCAGCGGTGATGAAGCAGATGCCACAGACAGGGTACTGTAAATTTTAGTTAAGTAATAAAGGTGAGTGATACTGAAAAAAAAAAAAGACACCAATAATAGCATCAGCAAAGGCAAAACCAACAGAAAAACTCCTGCAGTATCTCAACTTTCCTGTAAATGACTAATGTTCTAATAAAGGACGCTGAGAGAATAAAATAAGAGGAAATAGAACACTCAAGTCAGAAACATTTCTAAATATTCACTAATATGTTTGAAAAGTTTCCAGACTTTTCACTGGAAACTGGCATCTGCCAGTGGCTGTTGGAGCAGGGCAAATCTATTTGCATGTTTCTAGTGCAGAGGCAGTCGTGTTCATGGCAGATGTTTGTCAGTCACACTTTACATGCCCCAAAAGAGATGTATTGCCCAATTAAACAAAAAAATGCATTTAGGGCAACTCTTGGTCACATCTGGCTAAGAGCAGCTGTGTTGGAACAAAGGTAGACAAAATCCCCTGTTATGTAAGAAGCATCAACCTCCCATGAAACATTAAGATGGAAAATTTGTTAAATTAATGGTAGTTTGGTTTCTACTCTCTTCTCCTTGGAAAGGTGTTAATTCTCTTATCAAGCAAGAATTGTCTTCAGGTTGGATTAGGTTTTCCCATCCTAATTTAGCCTAATGTAAGGACCGGATTATTAAAGGAAAATGAACATTTCAGCTGCCTACAAAGGTGACAAAGGAAAGAAAAAAGAAACAAAGGTATGAAGCTAAAACTGAGACAGAGAAAGCAGCCAGGTTAAAAATTAATTTGATCATTACATTTACTAAAAAAATTCAGAAAATAAGTTTTAGTTACCTGCTACTATTAAATTGAGAATGACAAGCAAGTGGTAGAGTTAAAAGGGCAAGTCATAGTCCAATATTTACAGAGATTTCTGAGCATTGCACACACCAAGCCTCCATTTCTGCAGTGTGTGAACATAGGGTTCTGGAGTCAGGAACACCAGGGCAAGCAAGGGATGCTTGAGGTGTCATGGACTTCTCTGTTTACTGAAGAATTCATTACAGATGGGCTGCAACAGGTAGAAGTTTTATTACAAAGCATGAAGCTCTGGCAGTGCTGGCTGTCTGGACTAAACCAACCCCTCCACCTTTGACAGCCAAAGGATGAGAAAGAATTCAAAGCTTCTATCCCAACTCCTCTCTTGGGCTTGTACGTGAAAAGTCCAGGACTGGAGGAAGAATAGGGGTGATTTTTTCCATCTCCCAACTGCCTAGTATAACTGAATTCCTCCTATCCCATTTAGGAGAGGAATGGGACAGTCATCTTCAGGTAATTGGTCTAACTCTAGAAGGTCTCCATCTCAAATGTAAAGCAGCTGTAAAACAGGACATACTTTTGCATATTCTAAAGATTTAGATTGGAAAAGAATGCAAAAATTCAATTTCTCTAACTAGAAGTCTAACAGCAGATGAGGGGGCCAAAAGACTGGTCAGAGGAGGTTCAGGGAGTGCCTCAAGGATTGCTTTAATTGGCAGATGTATTTGGTTATGAAAATGTACAATTTGCTTTTACTGACACACAGTTGTCTTTTCTCGCTGTGAACAGCTACTTAAAAAGGGGCTGAATACAGCAGATGAACTTGTTAGTATTTGTTAATTAAATGCCTGCAGTCACTTCATTTACCATGTTTAAAAGTTTAGAAACACAAAGAAAAGCATAAAACTGATGGACAAGGCTAAGTCAGAGAACTGAAATCATGAAGTACAACTGAAACCAAGACTTCAACCTTTACTGCTCAAGAGCTGCTTCAGATTGTGGCCAGAAACAAGGAACCAGAGTACCCTCTAACAGAGGGATGTTAGTCAGGGATTTCAAAAAGTCCCCACAAAATGCTTCCTTTCTTCCTTTAGCTTGCCATCAGCTGCTTCCTTCCTCCTACACTCATCTGCAAATCTCATCTCCTCAATACAAACAAAAGAACAGAAATCTGTGCTTGTATTTTGCCTTTGGCTGGAATGAGAAAAACTCCTGATAGCAGAAACCCCCTAATTTTTAGTCATTATAATTTGTAATTATTATGGCCACATGCTAATGTATCCCTAAACATCTAAATGAAAGAGAAATTATTTGAAAAAGACTGGAAGGCAGATGCCACCAGCCTAGCAGGTCAACGAAATCAGCTAGTAATTAAAGTTTTCTAAAGAACTCATTCTTTCTGATTTCTTTTCAGCAACTTGAAAAGACAACACAGAGGGGGTTCTTCCTTTAAATGCAATGATATTCATCAAATCCATTTGTAAATATTAGTTCAGTTAAAACAACACATAACATATAAAATGTAATTAAGTTCTGTATAGATTTCACTTTCATGGAAGACTAAGAACAGCAAGGAAGAAATGATGCTATTCTATTTCTAGAGCTCATAGGAACCACTAACGATTTCAAAAGCCCACGACTCATCAGCTGCAATTAAAACAATTGCAATGACAGTGACCTCAGCAGAAGACAAAATATAATTGCATAGGCAGCAAACAGTATAGAGAGATGAAGCTGGAATACAGATCTTACTGATTCATGGGATGCCTACGAGAATAATTCTCTGCTAGTGTATTTGTGAATTCTTCCTAACATGCAGGTACAGCAAGGATGGCTGGCCAGAAAACAGCAACTCCAATGCACTGCACATCTCTGGAGGGTTTGACTTCTGCTTTGGGAAAAGACATCAGTGTAGACTGTTACTGGAGGGAAAGTAACACAGCCCAGAAGCACAGACCCTGCCAATAGGTGAGCCATGTGCTGCACACAGTCTGCCTTATGGTCTGGAACATCTCACATGTATTTGTTTATGCACTTATTATTTTTAGTAATAATGAGCAAGGACATGCTAGCTTCAACAGAACACCTTCCACTGGAAAAAAGAGCTTTGTATAATTTCCTTAATTGTAGCCCCGATGTGCAGCTACTTTGATTAACTGGCAAGATGAGCAAAATTTTCAATCTTAAAGAATGGTGGGATTAAAAAAAAAGTTTGTATGTCACTATCTGGCCATTATTCTCAGCTAAACCTCCTTTCCCATTTTCTCCCTCAAAATCTTTGCTGTCATTATCATCTTGTGCAGGTCCATTGTCCTCTCTTCACTTGCTGACTAATCACAGCACAGACTTTGATACTCTTTAACATTATTTTTTTTCACAGGTTGGACAAGTTGTCTGCATTTGCATTGTTCTCCTTTCCTCCTTCAGTCTCATGTTTGCAGCTTCTTTTCTCAGAGCCCTGAGAGCATCATTGCTGCCTTCCCCAATGGGATGTTTAGACCACATGGGCACCTTCTCTTTTCCAGCTAGGCCTCCAAAGAAAATGATTGCTCTCTTTAACACACAGAAAGAGCAGAAAAGCCATACAAAATGGCTACATCCCATTGAGGGTGTTACTTGTGAACAACAACAAAAAAATTACCCAGTTAAATAGCTTTGTGCCCAAAAGAGCTTGAAAAAATGACTTCTAAAAGTCACTGTCCCTTGTATCTGGCTGCTAAGCTGCCAGCATAATCATCCCCTCAGCAATCTCATTTAAAATGAGCCATGTTTGCAAAACCCTACTGTTTCAGCAAACTTGACTTATCCAACCAGAGCAAGTCAGCTGGCAGACCTAGTCCTCCTTTGGGATGCAATATTGGGTAGCTCACAACTCAGAGAAGACCTATGATCCAAAACCCATTCTTCCTGATCCTCTCCTTTGTCCTTCAGCAGTAAGACTTGAGCCCAGCTGAGCCTACCTGCTTGCAGGTAAACCTGACTTCATTAAAACATTCTCTTCATTCTGCGTCTCCTCTCCTATTTACTTGCCATGTTTTCTTAAGTGCCAGAGTGCACTGGCTTGTACTGGAAGTGACATTAGTAGGCACACTTAAAGCATAAAATAGGAGATAATCTCTAATGTCCAATTTTTTTGTTTTGTTTTCCTTCTCTGTTAAATCTGATGTTTCTCTTTCTAGCTTGGCCTGAATAACCTTTACTGCTGGTAGTAACCAAGGAAAGGAAAAAAACCCTAAGCCCCTAAACTCATTTTAAAGATTCTAGACTGGAAATTAGGAAATAAATAAAATCTGATAGTCATGCATTTGGACATCTGATATGAAAAAAAGTGAGAGACAAACCATTTTCTGAGAACAGAACTAGACAATAAATCACAAGTAATACAAAGCCTGCACCAAAAGAAATTCTGGGAAAGAAACAATGTATTTCTCCCTGTTGATATTTCTTGTGGTTTGGACCTTAGTTTGAAATGTGGTTGCTACTTCATGAAAGTTTCTTCCCTAACACCTTTCTAAATAATCTAATAGCTGGATGTCTAAAGGGGTATTTTAAAAAGATGCTTCTAAATTCCTTACTTTCCAAAAGTTTTAAAATCTCAAACTAGACCAAAGAAACTGAAAGCTTTTCTGGCACTTACAAACAATATTTTTCAACCAGGCCAAGCTTCCTGCAAGCAGAAAGAGAGCTGATGAGTCAAACACCCATGAGATCCACAATGGTCTTTGTTCTCCTAGTCTGTTTTATACAGCAGATGTACAGATACTGGAGGGATGAGTGGCAAAAAAACCCCTAAAAGAGATATTCCCACAGTTACTTGATAGCTCAAGGCAGCTATGAAAAGCCACAACTAACACTTACTTCCATAAATACTTTTTTGTTTACAGATAAGCCCTGCAGTCTATCAGCAGGAAGACAATCCCATTTTCAAGCTCGTGTTCTATTCATCAGCAGCAAAGGAAAAAGAAAAAAAAGTCTTACAGTTAGGTTTGTCTTTACAAACCTAGGTTTCCATTTGGGAAAGACATTCCAGTTGCTAACCAGAACTGGTGCTCAGGTAGAAGCTGAGAAGGGAACTGAGGGAATGAAAAAGGGGATTGCACAAGAAGAGGAGGGATATAATTGTGTCCACCCCCTGCCAGATGCTGTGCCAACATTTGGCACTCTCAAGTTTAAAATTCTCCCTGCTTGGTGCTTAATGACACATTCTGGATATCCAGCATACAAAAACATGAAAAAGTTCTGTTGGATTATAATGGTTACAAGGCAGAACTAAGAAAGCTTGTGGCACACACACAGAAGGGCCATGAATTCTTTACTGTGCTTTGATGAAGAAAGAAAAAAAAACTAAAGCAGAAAGACTAAGCATCTTTGAAGCTGGCCATTTTGTTAGCTTTTGCCTGTAGCTGTATCTCCTAGTCAGGAATGACAACAGAAACTTTAGATAGTATTTATGTACTTACTTGCAGGAAAAGCCTCCATAGTCATTTGTATAATGAAAGAGATGTTGCCTTTAGATCCAATTAGATAAATTTATCCTGTGAATGGATGGACCTTCTAAATGCACAATAAAAACAAAAATGCTGATTATGGTGGTAGTATTTTAATCCGTAAAGGGAAAAACTGAACAAGGTTCCTAACTAGAAAGAAATTATATGTTTCTCGACTTTGTATTAGGAAACACACACATGTTTTTTGGGAATTTTTAACCCATGGAATCATCTTCCATCTTTAAGAATTAATTGTGAAGGGAATTTTGGAGCAACTTGAGAAGCAAATGCAGTAAAAATTTCATTCAATTATGGTTTTATCTAAAATGTTCCTATTTATTTGAGTAGGCTTCAGATCAGGGTCTTAAACTGGGAAATACACTGCTGTGCACTGTGAAATGGAGGAGAACTATGTTCAGGGTGCGTACAAAAAGGAGGTACAGGACTATTGAAATCTGCTGGCTTCTTCTTCACCAAGGTGGATTATGCAGCTTCTTCCCATGTCAGGGGGTGTCTGTCTCACAGCCAGCACGTGTGCCAGTGCTCCCCAAAAGCAGCAGCTTTGCTGCACAGGAGGACAGCATCCTTTACAACTTGTGCTGTGCACGGTGTCCATACATTCCCCAAGGGGCTGCTACCCTGCTGACCTGGGGGTTCTGAGCAAGTCGCTGTCCTTTGGCCCAGAGGACCAGCACTCCCTGTAATAGCTGAAGGGTTTCTAAACTGGTGCAAAAATCCCCTGCGTCTTTGTGAGCCCAGTGCAGGACCCAGGTGGAAATCACCTGATACCAGCAAGACACAGCCAGGCTCTCCTTAGTCAAGTCCAGCAAGACAACAGCTCTTCCTAGATCCTAATTAATCTCATTTGATGGCTGACACTGGTAGGCCAGGTGAATTGTCTCTGAAGAGGAATTTAGGCTAGCTGCATAGAAGCAGATAAGCAGTTTTCAACACTTGGTGCGGTGATTCCTGCCCCAGCCCCCAGCTGAACTTCAGATCCCTCATTCTTGCTATGGCTACCATCCTCTGCAACACTGTCATGTATTTTTGCTACAGATGCCTCCTCCCTTCCCTCCTCTTTCTCCTCTTTTTTGAGGGAAGCTGCAGTGGTGTCCTAGAGTTCAAACAACCTGCAGTGCCTTGGACACATCTTTCAAAAACCAACATTTACAATTCATCAGTTTGCCCTGCCCTAGCAGTACACTCAATTTGAACCAAAGCTGCCTTGTTCAAAACATCTATCAGCTCACCACTGTATAAGAGGGGAAAAAACCAAAAAATCTTTCTCCTAAAACAGCAGGTAGAAAGTAGGTAAAGGATGAGCATAGTGAGCATAGCACTGGCATAGTAAAACTCACAAAAGAGCAGACCTAGATGGCTCTGCTGTAGAGGCAATATTGGTACAGGAAATTTTTGGTTTTCCCAAGGCAGACACATTAAATATGACAAGGAATATTGGCTTTTCTATTTGACTTCAGAACAGCAAGAAACATATCCTGAATGCAAGCCAACTGCCTGGCAGAATCGAACAGCTGGCTAAATTCTTTAGGCCTACAAAGCTTTTACATTAAAAATTCTACTTAAATTCTACCAGGAGAGAGCCTGCCCAGGCCCAGGTAACCACAGGGGAACATCTCATTCTCTTCGAGGGCAGGTTGTGTCGGCACCCCTGGTTTAGAAGACCCCATCTACAGTTAATGATGATGTAAGATTTTTGTTCCTTTTCTTCTGCAGCATCTCTAGATGGTCACCCAGTGTTACAAAGATTATGCATCCAATCCTTTGTGTCACAAACTTGTCCCTTCAAATCCTCCTTTCAGTGACTATTGTGAGTTTTATAGCACATTCTGTAGTTGAAAAACTCACAAATATGGCCTCATTAAGCTGCATGGCTAACATTTCAGGGTAAATCATCACTATTATCCTCATTTTAGAACCCAAGGACATAAAATTCACAGAAATAGTGAGACAGGCCATAGAGCAAGTCATTGTCAGAGGCAAGAGCACCACACTGGTATTGCTCCCCCAGTCCCCACGCTCACATGGAGAGATGTGACATACAACAGCCTGAGCACACCAGTGGCTCTGCACAGGAGCCCTGCTCTGGAGTCACTGGGGGGACATGAAATGTATGTTTATTTACATTACTTCTCCCACTGAACTCAGCAGCATTGCAAGTTCAGGAAGAAAAGTACATTTTAAGAAAAGATCACATGTGGCATTATCACTGACTCAGAGTGCCAAAATTACTGCATCAATTCATTTTGCATTTGGCAAGTGAGATAAAGGTTTTCATTCTCCTAAACAGCCTCCCCAACACCCCCACTGCCTCCCAACACCCCTGTAGTTAATTCATCCTAAGAGCCTGGCTACTGTCAGAGCTAAAAACTCCCTTTGGAAACCTAGAACATTCTTAGCACACTTCAAACCCCACCCACTCAACCGTAGCCTTGGCTGTGGACACAGCCCTGCATTCATATCACACACACACACATTCCCTGTCAGCATTGCCAAACAAAAAAGGACCCACAGTGTAACAAGCAATAAAAATACCCTCTGAGGATTTTTCAGATTTTCTCTTTGCTTACATAATCACAGTTATTGTTTCTACAGCTTCTCCCAGAAATATTTAATGTAATGTTAAATAATTATGAGAAAATCTTATTAGTACAAATTCATAATGATGTTATGACTAACTAGAAATATTTATCAAAGCAGTTGCCTTAAGGAAAAGAAAAAACACAACCTGTTACAACTACAGCATTTCAAAATGTTTGCTTTCTTAGCATTTTATTATAAAAGCCAGATAAAGTAATTAATTTAATATCTTTTTAATTAAGCATTTTCTTTAGAGTGATTTTTCAACAGAGGTTTATTTATTATACTAAGAAAAGCTGCAAATATTTAATAGAAAATGCATGTCTTAGCTGATGAATCATTTTCAGTCCATTGTTTCATATTTGGACAATTCAATAAAATAATGAATGCAGATGTGCTTGCAGAACTCAGCACATGAAATGTAAATGAAAAATAGGTATAAGAATAGGTGGAAAAATTCTCAAGAATGGATGAAATGACCTAATGAAAGCCAGAAAATGAGCCATTAAGCCCCTAGTCTTTCCCACTGTATCTTTTCAGATTTGAGGAAATGTGCAAAACTTCCCTGATGGGTAGTAAAACCTTTCTAGGATATTTATTGCTCTGGCTGACACCTGATGAATTCTAACTGAAATTCCCCTCTCAGTGTATCCTTTGCTTTTTTTCCCATCCCGAGACAACTGGCTCCTCATGCTCCATACATCACACCTAGAGATACCTTGCCCAGGCTCGAGGTTGCCAAGTCAGATGTGTAATTACTGTGTGCCATGATAAACAACCCAGAGGGCTTGGCCTCAAGGTGCCAGTTCCACCCTCAGCAAGAAGCTAGGGGATAACAAAGGCAAAACAAAATATAATCTGAGCCCAGGTTCAATCCCCAGGCTGAGGTTTGATGGAATGTTTATTCAAGCAGCTGGAATAGCAAGCATGTGCATAAAAGGCAGTGTTTGCCATTTATTGTAGCTGTCATTTCACACTAGCACAGTCCTGAGCACAGAATACTGTGCGTGTGTTTCAAGCCAAAGTTGGCCTCACATCCCAGTTTCCATGTATGATGTAAGAGGTGTGCACTGCCTCAAACATCTGACACATTTGCTTAAAAGGGTTGACCCAGACCAAGAAATGAATTCAGTGGAAATTGTTTCTTCGCTTGCCCAGCTTGATCCCTCCTCTGTTTTCCCCATCTGTTTGTCTGGTACAGATGTGGCAGCCTTCAAGCTGTCTTTTTCAACCTGCTCCATTTTTCATGCTTTTGAGAAAAAGACATAGTGATAAAAGGTTTTCCTTTTCCCTTCTGCAAGGTTTCAAGAGAATCTCTACCCAAGGGTTAAACATGCTGTCCTTTGGTGCAGCTATGGGAGCAGGTCTGACTTCTGCAATGAACATTAACCGAGAGCTGAAGTGTTACCCTCATTATCCATTCATGAGTACAGGTAACTGATGGAAGAATACCAGTTTCTCTTTCTATAAAGCAGAAAAAAACCACACGGGTCATTGCCACAGGCATGGTCTCAGACACTCCTTCTCTGCAGAGTTTTGCCTGGCACAGCTGTCAACTGAGCATTGCTTGGACAGCCAGGTAAGCACGGGGGCAGCTCAGCTGAAGAGGAAACGAGGTGAAAGTGCAGAAGATTTAGAAAGAAGCAAAGAAAGAAAGTAAAGGGAAGAAGAGTTCTCCTTCCCCTCTATGCCTCACAGCACACCTTGCCAACACAGAGTCAGGATCATCTGCTGATCCCGATGAGACTGGGGCTGGAGGGACCCTCCCTTCCCTACAAAAGGCTCTGGAGTGGAGTTCAGCTTGGAAATATGCTTTACCTTATCATCTCTCAACAGACACCTCTTTCAGAAAAATTAGGTGTTTCTTTAACACCCACAAGTGAGCTGTCTTAATTTACTTTCCACATGATTACACATACTTTCCATTCCAAATCCTAATTAAGTAACAAATAAATAAACAACCCAGAACTGACAAATCTCTCAATTTCTCCTACTTCCCCATTTATTTTTCTGCTGGCATTTTGCACTATTGCTTTTAAATGGTTTGTCCATGGTGTGTTTTCAAATGCTACAAGCAAGAGCAGGTTTGAAAAACAAGGAAGTTGTATAGTTGGAAAGCTGAAGTACAATTGGCATACCAATAAATGCCTTGATAGTAACTTCAATACAACTGCACTGATGTGTCTTGTTTGCAGAGTTTCTCTCTCTCGCGCTTTCATTTTTTGAAAAACCTTGGTCCCTGCACAGAGGATGAACCAGGAGTGGCCCCCAGTGTTACAAAAGAGGTGGTTAAAAGGGCAAAGACTGGGCAAAGCAATCGCTGATTTTGGAGATACTTTGACTGGTATTCTGGGCTATGACTCTGTCTAATCCTCTTAAAACAGGGTAAATATCACCTGCCAAATGAGTGTTAAATACTGTGCTCCCAAGGGATTATCCCTACTGACTCCTTTCCTTTTTTGTTGGATCAGAGAAATGGCATCAGGAAGGAAAAATCAAAAGTTGTCTCATCACTCCATGATGGATGTAGTGAAGAAGAGTTATGTCTGCATTTCTGAAAGTTGTGGGTTTATTACACAGGCACAGAAATCTCTGTGAAATATCTTAATTGCACAGACATTTGAGCCTGTGCCTCTGCCAGCTCATATCCCAGTTTTGCTGCTCTTGGCCAAGACAGGAGAGGAGCTGTTCTTGCTATCCACAGTTCATCCTGGGGGTAAGAGTTCCCCACCGCTCTGCTTCGGGCAGCTCCAAGCAGCACAGAAACTGCAGCCACTTTTCTGTATATCTTCTGAAGCACAGCCCATACCAGATGTCCACACTATCCCAGCAGCTTGTTCCCTGTCACACAGCTCAGCCTCTCAGAAAAATCACATCTGCTCTGGGTCAAGCAACATTGAGGCTACCAGGGGATGCTCTAGCATGATGTCCCGTCTCCACAGCTGGGTAAATACAAAAAAGGAATAAAACATCTCTTTTTATTTCTTCATAGTTCTGCCTGGTGGCCGTGACAAATATGTGAACTCTAACCAGGCATTCTCAGAGAGAAAGCAATGGCATTATTTTTTTCACTCAGAAGAAGAGAACCAAGTCTAAAAGTTTGGACACAGATGCCCATCCCTTGCTGTAATCCAAGCCATAAATCTCTGGCCATATACTCCTGTTGTCCAGGCATTTTCAGGTCATCAAATGGAGCAGGCACGAGGAGATGGAACATTACCCAGGATGATGTCTGGTCTAGAGGAATGTTGCAAGGAGTTGAAAATTTGGCACTGGTGTTTTTGAGTAATGCTATTTTTTTAAACAAAGGAGAATGAATGAAAAGGACTTATTCTATTAAAGGAAGAAAAGAAAAAAGAAAAAAGTCACTGTAAAGTATTGCATTCTGGGGGAGATTAAAAAAATAGGTTTTTGATCTATGTGAGGTTGAGGTAGAGAAGGATTTAAAATGACCTGCAAATTTCCTGTTGTGTGACTGTATTTTTTAATTCTAACTTTAAATATTCCAACTTTTCTTTGAAAAGTAGCATTTCAGGAAAAAATATCTTCAAGAAAGACCTTGAAACCGTAGGCAATTTGATCAAGCCCACAAGGATAAAGCCTACGGCTTGACTCTTGAGCCCTGGTGAAACTAGCTGAAGTGTTTAAAGCTGTTCCCATACCCTGCTGACCTCCCTGCTCCTTGGCTGACCTCCCGCACACCTGAAGAAAAGCAGCAGAAGCGAATGTGTGCAAACATCTCAGCCATTCCCACTCACAGGCTCTTTTACCAGTGTGATCTCACCTCTCTGGCCTAATTAGCCCGAAAAGGAAATGACAACATGCTTGCAATTATGCAGGAGCTGCTGCAGTCATTGCTGAGGTGCAGCATATGCTCCTCTCTACTAACCCTGCTACAGACCTGGCAACTTCTTGCCACAGGGCAGGGAGAACACAGCGCTCGATAGCACACTGAGCTGCTTCAGCCAGATTCAGCACCCAGGCCCATGGTCCTAGTCTGAACTACATATGCACGACAGATTATAACACCAAGAGAAAAGCACAGGTTTCATCTGGAGGAAGAGTAGGAAATTTTGCAGAACTAAATTGCCTTTTGCCTTTTCACAGATTAGCTGAGCTTGGCAATCATTTATCTTTCTGAAGTGTACTGACCACTAATAGTTATTTGCTGGGGAGAGAGAGAAATCTAGACTATGACTAGAGTCTCTGAGCTCCTTCACTCCAAACACTGCCCTTGCAGTGGTTTATTGCACTGACAGGACAAAGGAAGTACATTTGGAGGCCCAGTGGAATAAACTCTCACTGTCCACTAAAAATAGCAAATTCCACCCTGACCCAGTGCACAATCCCCTACTCTCCCTGCTGGAGCAGGTTCTACCCAGGCATTCACAGAGGCAGAAGGAAAATGAGAGCATCTCTGCAGCATTTGGTGGGGGCTCAGCTGGGACAGCACAGCAGGAGGGAAAGCTGGGATGTTCTGTAAGGCAGAAAACCAGTCTGACTCTGGGACATGGGCAGGGAAAACTTAGGTGCTGCCCTGGGCAGTTTTACTGGCTTTTCTAGAAGGAAAGTTATGTAACCTGTACAGCTGTCTCAAGGATCAGAAATGCTGCTTAAATGACTTAATGATTGCTTGGCTAAGGGCTAAAACTCCAAGCTTTTCTCAGAAGCATTGGCTCCTGCCTGGATGCACCACTGAAGTACATACCTTGATATTGGGCAACTGCTGGCCAGCTGCAGTAAATAGAACTCTTCTTTCCACAGTTTATCTGCACAGAAAGTGTTTCCTCTCTTTTAAATCCACAGGTGTCTTTCAATTCCTTGGGGTTTAAAACCTCTGTTAGCAGCAAATCAATCTTTTTCTTTACAATAGACTTTTTCAACAGTAACTCTATCTTCCTTAAGTTCAGGCTCAGAAAAATTGACAGATCAAGAGATACTGCACTGGGTGAATGCTGAAACCAAAAACCAAAAGAAAAAAGGGAAGAAAGTCTGTACCTGTATCCAGAACTAATTAGATCTGGGGGAATAATGACTTTTTTTTGTTTCCTTTTTTTTTTTTCTTTTTTTTTTTTTTTCTTTTTTCTTTTTTAATTTGGTGGATGAACATAAATTTTAAGAAAGGTTAGATCAAATGCAAATCACTTTACTTATTTTAACTTTTTGGAGTTTTAATTAAGAAAGACAGAAGCCTCTTGCTGTACTACGATT
This sequence comes from Rhabdornis inornatus, assembly GCA_013397075.1. Classification (NCBI taxonomy): domain Eukaryota; kingdom Metazoa; phylum Chordata; class Aves; order Passeriformes; family Rhabdornithidae; genus Rhabdornis; species Rhabdornis inornatus. The sequence goes on from VWZS01006709.1 coordinate 1,210,840, forward strand.
TAGGTGGTTTTCAATTTTCTGAAAGGTTTTGAGTTTTTTTCTTATTAGACCAGCTTTTAAGTGAAATTGTAATGACTTGTTGTAATTGGGAAACAATAAGTTCTGTGCAAAGATGTGGAAATGAGAAGTTCCTGCATTTCTGGAATACAACGCAACTTTGGAAATAGCAAAGTAAATTTTAAAGATGTTTTTGCTTTTCCCTGTTCAATTTGGCCTAAATTCCTCAAGCTGTCACACAGCAGTTTTCCTTGGGTGAGCTGTAACAGTGGGTTAGTTTCTCTCACTTTGCAGGGCTTTGAGCATCCCTTAAAGTAGTTCAGGGCCCACATTCTAACCTTGTCACAGTCCTGACAAATCCTACTCTGTCCAAAATCAGTGGCTTTGATCCACTTCCAAATGAGCTGCTCATTCCGTGCTTTTTCAGCCTCTTTACCTGTAATCCCCATCCTGTGGAAGAGACATGATAACAACCTAACCTCTTCTTTTCTAAGTTTTTATTTTCTTACTGGTTTGTCATTTTTATGTTCCTTCTGCTTCTGAGGGATCATTTCCATTTTTCTGGGTCCCTGATGATGACCAGGATTTGCACATCTCCCAGTTTCTGGCCCTGTTTTGCTCTGTTCTGGTATAACTCACATTTCCATTATTTGATCCAATCTGTGGCTTTGCACCCACCTTTCACAGCTCACACTTCCAGTCTACTGCACCCCTACTCTTCATTCCCCCAAATTATAACAATACTTTTAAACTTACAAAGGGGAACACAGCATGCATTATTCTTTATTCTACTATAGACATTATTCTATTATAGGTATTCTTCATTATTCTGCTATAGACAAACAAGGCAGGGGTTCTACATGGCACAAATCCAAGCGCAGGGCTTGTAAAATCTATCATCAGATTCCCATCAATCAGAGTTTCTGTCTAGAAAGTATTATCCAAATATAATTTGAAGAGGAGCTGGCAAAAAAAAATCCCCAGAATTAAAATCCTCAGGGCAGCTGCATCTCCAGTGAGGTTCTGGGTTCTTTACAAGAGTGCTAAGAGGGTTTCCCTGAGTTGTCCCACATCACTGGATTCATATGGAAGGGAATCTTCTCATAGACTGGTTAGGGGATTATCAAATTCTTTTGTTTTTCCGTGAAGAACTATTCCTGGTTTTCATCATCTGAACTATTTTATATGTAATCTGTTGTATTAATCAAGTCCCAGGTAAGTCAAAGCCCTAAGTCAGCCTAACAATCTGATTTCCTAAAACATCTGTACATCATCATCATCCTTTATACAAGATAAGAATTCCATGCCTTGTCTTGCCACTTCAGAGTTTTAGTTTTCTGCAAGACAGCCATTTATCAGGCATGTAAGTATTCTGTGCTTCCTGCTCTGCTTTTTCAGGGCTCCAAGGGAACAGCACTTAGGTCCTTTTATTTTCCTCTTTTTAAAAAAAAATTATTCCTTTTTCTGGAGGAGTGTTAAGGGGCCTGAAATCCCCCCAAAAAAGGAAAAAAGAGAAAGGGAAAAAAAATACTTTTTCTGGAATTTTTCTTCACAGCTTTTAGTGATCACAAAACTGTCTGGTTTTATCAAAAGGAACACAGCCTGAGAATACTGGGGTTAAGGCCCAGAAGTCCCTGTGGAGGTCTGCTTATCAAAAGGTACAAATGTTAGCCTGAAACCAAAAGAGGAGAGAGAAAAGGGAAAGAATATCATGACTTGGGAAAATCAAATTGTGACACTCCATCAAGAGACTGCAGGTGTTCTAACCTCTTCCTCCAGGCTGTTATTTAAACAAAGCCCCAAACTCAAAAAGCTCCTAATTCGGAGACCTAATTGGCTTTATTCAAGAAAAATTAAGAAAAGAAAGCAAAAAAAGCAGGGAACAGACTTTTTTTGGTATTGCTGATCTGTTGAAAAGAAAGTAAATCTCCAAGAAAGGGACAGAAAAACAGAAAGCTCTCCATTGTAAAAATGCAGTCTGAACTTTATTAGATTATTTCTGAAACACTCTGAATTCACTGGAACTCACTGAAAGAAATGGCTGTGGCTGCTGAGATTGAAATTAAAGATACATCTTTATCTATTGATTAATAATACTGAGTGATTAATGAGTACCTATGTGCACATCACAACATCGTTCTGCTTTGTGCATAGCTTGTTTTCTGGGGTAAATCACACGGCAGACTGCTTTCCTCCAGATTCCCAAGAAAGATGAGGAATGATGCAGCCATGTCACCAGTGGTGGAATAAAACCTAAATGATCTCCAGGAAGTTTCCCAACAGTAGATGGTATCCCAAACCTGTTACAGGAGTAATTGTGGTTCTAGCTATTAGGAATCTTAACGCTCATAGGAAAAACTCAGATCAAATAAATCTTGACTGTATCTTGCATGAATCACTCAAACATGCTGAGATGGCCTTTCATGCTCAAGCACTATTTTTCAGGATGATTTTATCCACTTCATAGCATTTGGTGTGAAACTTCATGCCACAGAGAATTTTTCCAAACAGCATTATTGTCACTTTGAGTTGACAACTTTGAAGCTTTCCTTTAAAAGGAGGAGGAAAAAATTTCATGTAACGATAAAGGAAATAAAGCACTTCTGTTTGAGGCTAAGTGCAAATCAGTGACTATGTGGCTTATTAAAAAACATGCTGTTGATTTCCTGCAAACTTCTAGGAGGAACAAGCCTTCCATCAGCTTACTTTAGGTTTACTACTCAGCCTTTCCCCTAAATTAAACTGCAGCTGTACTTAAACACACTTCTGCTTAGAACACCAGTATAGGTATTCATATAGGTATTCATACAGGACTATAGGTATTCATACAGGTCAGTGCAATTCTACATCAGAATTCCAGTTCTTTCTCCAGGTTTTAACAAGTTTCAGATCCACTCAAACCTGAACCCTCACTGAAATTTAGCTCAGCCATTGTAGTCATTTCTTCACACTATTGACTTGAATATTGACCTAAACTTGATTTACACAAGATTGTCTTTATCCTTGGGCAAATTTGCATGTTTTGAAATCTGCAATGGACCCTGACAAGCCAGTGTGGTTTTGGCCCAGTACTAGTAGAAAAAGAAAGAAAAATTGGAAATACATGGTCATCAGTAATTCACCTGGCAGAAATACTTTTATCCATCCAATTAGACTTATTAAATGGAACCTGAAGTCGGGTTTACAATGGCTGTATTTAGTCAGCTGTCACATAGGCATTGCTGGTGAGGTGACTGTGAGATTAACAGAGTTGTAATAACTCTGTTATTACAGAGTTATTAAATTTAAAATTAATGTAATTTAAAAGTCTCCCAGGATCTCTGTAGGGCAGCACTGCTGACAGCCTTAGGCTGAGCACTCCCAGCAGTGGTGTTGGTTGCAGTGGGAAAATGCAGTGGGGTAGATGTTCACTGGCATAAGCAGTGTTGATATTGTTGATATCACCTGGCCCTGGGTTATCTAGGCAATTACACTGGAGAGCTCTTCAACACAGAACTTCCATTTTTCCATGATCTCTCTTTGGGCATTATTAGCCTTTGTATTTTTTTACAATAATTAGTTTTCAGTGTCCCATTTCAAACATCGTATTCATAAATACACTAATACTGCAAAATTCTGCTGCCAAAGAAGTGGATATTCTCTCCATCTGCATGGCATTCAGCCTGCATCATTCGTCATGTTAGAATCCTGCAAATGTGAAATACATCTGTACTGGAAACAAACATGACACACACGCGCAAATCAGCGAGGATACACAACGTGGACAATTTGTCATCCCTTGTCAAGGGAAGCATGACCTGCTGATAGTTCCCACACTCATTAATACCAATCTCAGAGCTGCTGCATCACCTGGAAGGACAAACTGTGCCAGGCAGGCAGAGGCCCACAGCTACATTTCTTTAGAACCAGGCTGAGATATGGAAGGACGAGCAGCAGCTGACATCATATATAGTCCAAAGCTAGCCCTGAAAAGAGCAAGTGTGTATTTTTAATAGTCAGGTTCTACTGAGCAAAGGGAGATTCCTCACATTCAGGAGCAAAGCTTTTTTTAGAGCTTTCAACTCCTGGATTTGCAGACTGGGAGAGGTGGGGTGGGTGGGTATTTGGCCAAAGAAGATTTGTGGATTTTTTCCTGTTTCCAGAGAGGCTTGGAAAATGGATTTGAAGAGGAACAGCAAACTGAAGGGAAAAAGCAGCAATGCAAGCCTGCATGACAAAGATTTTCTCTGAACCTCAGCCTTCCTGCAAGGGACACCTTCCCAAAAGCACAAAGGATGACAGCAGATTTTGTGCTAGCTGTGATGTATATGAGAGCAACATGAAGGACAAAGGGGTTTTTAAGTCTATGGTCAAATATACAGTGTTCATCTGTCACTGAACAGCAATACAACCTGATGGTGACTAGGACATCAATGAAGTAATTACCTCCACACCAAAAGGTGGCTGGATAATGTGGTGAACATTAATACAAAAGGAGGAGAAACAGAGATCCATTCAGGTTAATACAAAAGGAGAAGAAACAGAGATCCTTTCATGTCTCTGCCAGATAAATGCATTGCATAAAGCTATCTCTGTATCATCTGGATGTGTTCTTGTAGGTGCATCAGCACTCCCAGTTTTTCATGCCTGGTTTTATCAATAGATACTAATCGCTAAGCACAAGACACATACTTCAGTTCAGTATTCTCAAATGAGGCCTTAAAAGCAACTCATTTTTTTTCCTTATCCACCATATGATTAGAACATTTTTTTGAGGGCGTGATAGCAATATATAATTGCCGCACTTAAATGAAATCAAAGCACAGCTTTTAAAGTCAGTGTAGTGTACACATCTGACAAAAGTGAAAAGAATGCTACCTCAAGCCAAGCTGTTTAATTTTCCTTTCTCCTAGCTCACTTTGCTACAAGATGCTTCACCAACACCAGATTGTCCTTAAGCAGCACATAAAGAGAAACAACCTTAAAATATTGTCAAGAGTATTTGCTGGCTCAAAATCTACTCGCCCATCTCCACTATCACAGTGAAGATAACAAAGCAGGCTAATTATACTTAATTCCTCTACCTAAGGCATAATACGCAGGCTGAGCAGACTGGTGATAATCTAACAAGCTGTAATAAAAATCAGAGTATCTATCCATATGCATTTGCTATAGGGGCCCCTATATTGATGAAGACTCAGCACTTTGTATTCTCATCACAAAAAAGTCCAAATATATGTGTGTTCTAAAAGCCCACAGTTGTAAAGAGGAACATCTTATGTTCATAGAATCAGAGAAAGAAAAGTGGAAAATTGATGAGTGCCATAGTTCATCTAAAATATTATCTTTGTGAGTTTTCATGTATCGATTCTGGCAGAAATAGAACCAAACCTTGCTGTCACTTGCAATGGTAAGAAAGTGTTTAGGTAATGCCTGATTAGGTTTTAGTGTGCAAAACAAAATTGCCTGGGTATTTTGATGGTTATATCCTACCATAGCACAGATATAATAAAAAAAGGAATGAGTAATATAGCAATAAAAGAAGTTTTATCAGGTCATCACTTTGTCACTGATCTAGTGATTTTTACTAAAACATCAAAGCCAAGAGCTTGGCACTGCAACATTCAGTAGCTGCTGGCTTGCATGGTCACAGAGATAAAAAGAGCTTGAGCAAGTCTGGTCTTAGTGTCACTATTATCTGTTTTGACCTTTTTTACAATTTTCGTCAATGCAATTAAACTGTACTTATGTGAAATACACTGAAATCACGTTTCAGTGATGTTCAGAAATCATTTCTGTCATTTAGATTGCTCAGGTTTACTTGGATGAGACTGGTAGCTCTGCATGAAGTACTGCTTCAAACTTTTCTTAAGAGAAACACTGAGGTATCTGTTAACCTCAGTTCAGATTTCCCAAGCACTTTCAGAAACCACAACACTGAGAGACCTGTTTAAACAGAGCACAGATTTTGTGAGAAAACACAAGTTAGAGAAATGCATGTCATTATGTCTGGTCATTACAGATAAGCTCTGTCTCTGCCCTGGAGGGACAGAAATGGGTTAACAGTTCCCACTGAGGTCTTCTCCCAACCATGGCTCCTATTTCCCAGTTCTCAGTGATATCCATAACCTGTCTTCATGGACAAACAGCCTGGAAAATTCAAAAAGCACAAATTTAAAGAGGCAAAAACTGAAAATGGTGGCCAAGCATTGGATTTTAAGTTCTCAGCTCTTTGTATCTGTGGCACCGGCTTTAGCTTCAGTCCATAAGAGAGAATAGGGAGTATTTTGGAAGCACCTGTGCCAAAGAGATCCCAAACACAGATGTCTGAGTCTCAGAGTGGTGCTCAGTCACAATTTTAGCTCCAGGCCACAACTGTACTAACAGCTCTGTACTAATGAAGGGAAACTTTCCCAAAGATTAGCACCGCACTTCATCTTCTTTAATAAAATATGTTCTGGAATTATTCATCTGGAACATCACAAAATATCTGGTTTCCTTTAATTCCTTTTTAAAATCCGATAGCCAACAATGAGTCTACAATTTGCAATTTCTCTCTCATTTCTGTAATCACCCAAACTGTGGCTGAACAAATCTGAATTGGAAGAGGAAACCATGTAAGGAAAACTAAGCAAATCCAAAAGAAATATCACCTCTGAGGCAAGAACAAAGGGAAGAGAACAAGTAAATGAGTGACTGTAGTTTGTACAGTTGGTTTAACTTAAGGAAACAGGCCCAGACATCTCTACACTGTTCCAGTGCCATTTTTTCTGGTTTCATTTATTGCCACACCTGTGAGTACAGATACATACAGGCAAACAGCAAGTGTTCCTTTTGCACCCAGAAACAGTCACTCCTGGAAAAGCACAGTTGCAGTGTGCTTTGTTGTTCAGTATTGAACTCATATTATACTTCCTAGAAATAGAAATTGGGGAAAACAAATTAACAACAAAACCAAGCTTTTGGAGACGTCTCTTTAGCTATTATCTGTCTCAGAAATTCGTAACAAGATTTTCTTTAGCAGTCACCCAGAGGACAATGCAAGAAACTGTTCTTCTTTCACTTGCTTTTTCCCTATTCAATAATGTCCCCACGCTGTATCAAGAATTACTACTTCATACAGAGTAATAGGGTAGAACCTGTTAACTAAAGCACACTTCTGGCTGCCAGTTAGTAGCAGCCAACAGGTTGAGTGGGACTAAGGGAGCTGGGCAAGCCCAGAGGATTGTGATGTACAGGAAAATGGGAACTGCACTGCCCAGCTCCTGCAGGCACACTCAGCCCTTTTATCTCCATACACAGGAGATACACAGCCCTGCTAAGTGCCTGCTCCCCCCTGCCTTCCCTGGCTGCTTGGCCGTGCTCCAGGCTCAGAAGTGGCTCCTCATCACATGGGCCATTTCCTGACCACTGTGCCTCTCTCTGCAGTTAGAGTCAACAGGTTTTTACAGGCAGGACAATTTAAGGGGCTACACAAGCCCGCTTGCCATTCCTTCATGTTTGGTGCTACACTGACATCTTGTGGCCCTTAACCCTAGTGAGGCTGTAAACAAGGCCAGCAGATTTCCAAATGTTTCAGCAAGGATGAAGTAACATCAAGTTTGGGAAAGTAGTACTGATTTACCTCTCGGTTCCTATCTGTTTGAATTCGTGTTCCAGTCTTCGTGTGTCCCTTTTGGTAACAAACTTTTATGTTTTCCATTTAAACAACAATCCATTTAAACATTATCTCCAATTAAACAACAATCAAGTCAAAAGTAGTAGCAGACTGTAAAGCTAAACCAAAATTGCAGCAGAGGAACCCTTTGTGCAGATGGAAGCAACTTCTCAGTCTGAGGAGAAAGCAGAGTCTACATATAGATACTTACTGCTTTCATATTCTGTTAGCAGGCCCTGTCCTTGGTTTAATAAAGTAGAGGTTTTAAATTGCTATAACTGTATACACATTACTTCAGCTGTTATTCAAGAAAATCTCCAAGAACAAAACCATATGGGTGATATGGTACTATTTAGCCACCATATTTAATGATCAACAATAAGAATAAAAGCAAGAAATCTATTTGGAAACAATGCCAGTAGTTGTATCCACATATTAAAGCTACCTGAAATTAAATCATATGCCTGTTAAGAGACAGGGCTGTCATACTCACATAATATAACCAAATGGAGACTTTCTCTTTCTTTGCCTTTATCCTTATGGGGTGTGGAGAAATAAAACCAGACACTATAGAGCTGGGCATAGCTCCTTAATCCTAAATAGGTTTTTATATAGCTACAAACAAAATATGAAAAGGCCTGGAGCTGAAATGCAGTATGGATGATATGGCAAGTAAAAGGAATTTTAGTACTGGAAAACATGAGAGACCATACTTCAATCCATATTCACTCCTCTAAGCACTCATCCACCTCAGCTACAACAGGATCTCTGATGCTGCTGGGTAGGTCAATGCAGAAATATATTCTTCTGTAGGGTGACTGAAGGGTCTCCTTGGATGCACTGAGCTTTGGAGGCATTGATCTTTCCTGTCAGTAATTACTGTGTTATCTAACTAGCTAGATTAAAAGCTACCAAGCTGAACTGTTTCAGAGAAGCATCTAGAACTAAGGTCCCATGCCTTATTTATAAGCAAAGTACTGCAGCTAAAATAAATGGGATACAATATCACAGCTGAAATAAATGGGATACTGAATTTAGGGTAAGGGAGAGGATCTTTATATGCTTAGTCAAATAGCTAAATCCAAGTAGATCAATTTAATTTCATATTCCTATTACTATGCCAGGTAAAGTTCCTTTTTTTCTGTAGTAAATTATCAGGGTATAACATTAGACAATTAGATCATCACAGAAGTAATGCAGGAGACACATGAAGAGTCATAACTGCTAAAAGAGCTTCCCTATACAGAAAATTAAGGAAGATCTCACTGAAAAATCTAGCTTAAGGGATTCTATTTCTTTTCTCAGAAAAATACTAAAAGAAAACAAAATGTTTTGCTTTCATCATAGGGTCTGGTGTAATCACTGGCAAAAAGGGAAATTGCAAGGGGACATCTCCCCCTCCTGCAGGAGGGTACAGTAGGAGTGATGTAGGAGGGTAAGACTGTAGGAGGGTACAGAGCCTTGCATAGGAGACTCCTGAGAATAGGAGGAGGGGAAGATGGTAAAGAGAGAGTGGACTGACTTGACTGGCGAGCTCCAACTCAGAGCAGGACAGTGAAAAAAGATTAGATTAGATTAGATCAGGTTAAATTATTTAGCATGGTCCACTTGCTATTGTAGACAACCTATGAAATGAACTGTCCCATAAAACAGTCATGTTCATCCCCAAAAGCCATGTTCTGTCTCTACCATGTCAGACTTCCATCCTTTACGGATCAGAACATGCTTCTCTGGTACAGCCTGTGTTTATTCATAGGCACCCTACCTGCTCTGGCTTTTGTGCCAGCATACTCCTTTCACCCACACAGCTCTCGTCTCTCCTGATGTATTTATAGGCTGTTTCCATATTGTCTCTCACCCTTCATTAGGCTCAAGTGAACAGACAAAGTCCTTCTAATCTCCTCTCATAAGGGCTGTCAATGCAGCAGACAGTGCCTATGGTGCTTCAGAGTCCTGTGGTTTGCACTGTGGGTGATAAGAGTTGCAGCTGGATCCCAGATGATCTCTCCAGTGGTGGCAGCACCTCATTCTCTGCACAGGCAACACTTGGCCCCACTCAGGCTAGGGCATCGCTCATCCTTGTTAAGGGCTGTACAGAACTGGCAAGCCCAGGGGCCTCCTTTCCTTTAAGCTGCTTGTTGTCACTCTCTGTTTCATCCTGAACCTATTATTCCAGACCAAAAAATAACCCTGCATGCAGAAGTGCCTTCTAAATATCTTTTTTTCCAGCATGCTCGCTACTTGTCCTGGGCAGACCTTTTCCTCTTGCAGGTACAGCAGCCCATCACATCTGATCCCCCTTTGTCACAGGGAGCAGTGCAAACCCGTCTCACCACAGCAGTCAGGAAAGGCTTCCTGTTCCTGAGACACTTCTTCATGATGAGCAAAGCTACCACCAGCAAAAGCAACTCTGGCAAAGCAAGCATGGCATCCTAAGTGATTGGGATATTGCAATGACAAAATCAGTGGGAACATACTGAGTGTGTTTGGGTTTGAGTCAAATATCCCATATCCCAAATTTCTGTATCGAACAGAAAAACATGCTGTACTAATGCTATCTCCTGGATTGAAAGCCATTTAAGCAATCAGAAAGATGGGTAGTGATAAGTTGCCACATATCATATTAAAAGAAAAAGTGTCAAGGGCTTCCCACACAAAGTTATTCACTGTTGTGTTTTAGTTTTGTAGCTAAAATGGCAGAAACTTCATTTGAATTTGTTTTAAAAACAACTAAGTTGGCGATTAATTGTAACTAAAAAGGTATTTTCTGTGAGAAAAATTTCATTGGCACACATATGATATCAGAATTTGATCTAGTATAGCTTTCTTATAGCTTGTTATCATGTCTATGACAGCTGGAAATAAGGGAAAGAAAATAAAATGTCAGTAGATTGGAGCATTTTCAAGGGTGGAATTGGAACCCCTTCAACACTTCCAGAACTGAAAAGATGACTTATTTTCCTTCACTTGTTCTGTAAGGTCACAGACTTTGGTGGAGCTAAAATACAAATGAATTTACTGTGTAACTGAGCATGGGATAAAGTTGGCAACTAGAAAAAGACTTTAGATGCACCAAAAAATTCAATGTCATGCTGTCACACTCTGCTCCTTTTATGCTACCCAGCAAACTCTGGCAAACTACTCTGTTGGACATAATCTTAACACAGAAGTTTCCAGCAGGCTCATGGCACCTGGAGCTGCCCTCTCCAATGACACTCAGCCACAGGGAATGCACTGGGAGGGTGTAACCCCACTCCTTATCCCAGGCTGGAAACCCTTGAAATCTGCCATCAGCAGACACAAGTTAGAACAAGAGCTCTCTTCTTGTTAGATAGGAGTTATAAGGAAAACAGAAAATCTGAGAAGAAAATCTCACTCTGTTGGAGACATCCACTTCTCTTCTGCACTCCAGGAAAAAACAGACCAGTAAAATTGGCAGTGTGCATAAAAAATAGCCTCAGTACTACACTAATTAAACAGGTTGCAGCAGGTGACAAAAGGACTGGTGGCAGAAGTTACAGAAAGAAAATAATTGGGCTTGATCTTCATGTCTAATGTTATCTGCAATAGGGATTTAAGATGCTGTTATCAGACACCCAGCAAGTCAACATAGCCTAATCAGAGGCAAAGCCCACTCTAGTTCCTCCCTCTTGCCCTCTCCCCATAGCCTGGCCCAGGGTAGGTGAGCAGAAAGCAGACAGCTCTTCTTCCCACACAGCCAGTCCTTGGCCTCCCTCTGACACATCCATGGTGATGGGAGTGCCCCTGGAAATGTGAATTCTTGTCCCTGGGCCCAGATACTTGCAAATAGAAAACATCATCCCGTCCTCTGAAAGGAAGATGTAAAAAGAAAGGCATGCAAACAAAAAGGGCCAAACACTGAATCCCTGGTTCCCAAGGAAAAACGTGGTGGTGCTATATAGCCATTAGAATGGCACAGATGAAGACAAGCACTTCATTAGGAGGGACAGACTCCCAGCATGGGCCACAGCCAGAAGTAGAGAAAGTGAGGTCAGATTCTGGGACTTCAGTGCTTTTCAGCTTTGTGACTGTCAAAAAAGGCAAGATTAGAAGAGCCACTGCATGAGAATATTTCGAGTCACAGGGATGTCAGCACTATCTGAAGTGTTTGCAAACTTGTCCTCAGTGGTCTCCTATGAATAATGAACAGAAACATCACCAAATGAACTCATCTGTCACATACTTTTAAACACATTTCTCTATTCTTTTGGAGGGAATTAAAAATATTTTGATGAGAACCATGCCTGTTCAAAACCAGTTCAATGAAGGGAGAAACAAATTACCACAAACAGCTCTTGTGCCTGAAGTAGATGCTTTGGAGAAGCTATCTGCACAGCTTCACTCCTCAAAAAAAAGCCTTAGTATTTCCTAGGGAAAAAGAGATATAGCTGTGACTTTTTTACCCTACTCCATGTGATGTTCTGTGGCACAGTCCCTGGATTAGGCATGTGAAATGTAATGCTATGTTTTAACAATACAACTGATAACTAAAATACCGTTTTTCAGTGATCTACTTTAAAACCATTTTCTTTTGAAATTTTCCTTATCAACTTCTCTCCTGCAGAGATTTTCCTTATATTTACATTACTTTTTTAGCTTAATGGAAGCAAACTTCCTTGAACATTTTTGGTAATGCATCCATATTATTCTTACTGCATATCATACAGTGATGTCAAACTGTATCCTTACAGAACATGAACCATTTTCTAGTCTTCTACTATTTATACTATTATAGCAAAACAGTAATTTTAAAAATAAGTAATCTCAACTCTGAGATAAAATAAAGCCTCAGAATGAAAGGGAATATCAGTCTTTTTACTTATTCAATCAGGATATTGGAAAGCTGATACAGGTGGCTAGTGCATTTCCAACTTTCAAAAACTTCAAGTGATATTGAGGCTGGTACAGTGGCCTCCCTGCAGTTATAAGATGACGTAATGAAGATGAATGCTGCCTGCCAGCACTGTGTCCTGAGCAGCTCCCAGCCAGTGCTACACCATGCACCCTGCTCTGGGAAACACACTGTGAAGCAACAGGTTGAATGGAGCTGAGGAGACCACAGCTATGTTACTTCAGAGAAAAATCCTTGTAGGCATTTTATTTTATATGGAAACAGCCTTGAGAGGTTTCTTCTGAAATGCTCTGCTCCAGCCACAAGAGCTGCTTGGAGCAGCCCACCCCACTAGTGTCATACACACCACTGCACACCAGCATCCTCCCTCATCCTGCTAAGCAGCACAGAGGAACCCCTCAGTACCTGGGCAAGATGATCACATCATTCCTTTTTCTTTCGTTTATTTATAATACATGCTGGAACAAGGCTATCTCCATGACTTTTAGCTGCTACTCTTTCATTCTCTTGAAGTCAAAATGGGCACATGAAGGATGCACTCATTGTCACAAAGCCATAAAACATACTTTTATCTTCTTTTAATACAGATTAATTTGTTTTTCCTATTAATATTCCTACTATTTTGATTGGATACTATATTGGTTCTAATTGTTCCCCAGCTCCCAAAAAGATCCAAAGAATAACTGAGCTGGAAGAGAAGATACTTCTCTTTCTGCTACAGCTGGATCTGCCTCTGGGCAGGGTGGCACAAGTGAGTCAGGCTCTACCACTGTGCCTGCTCTCTCTGACATGGATATTCAACTACTACCCCTCTAGCTGTCAGCTTCTGGCACCCCTGAATAAACCAGGGCTAGCTAAAATGAGTCAGTCCATGACTCACCTGGTTCCTGGTTGAATTAGTATTTAATGTTTAATCTAGGAGAAGTTTAACCAGGATAAAATTGGGTAGAGGATATATGTCATCACAGAGGTAGCAAAGGGTTTATTAGGTGAAGCAATATTGATTTATGCCACAGTCATTTTTTAATCAGAAAATAAGCTAGGAGATACCCCGAGCACCCTACCTGGCTCACTCATGTTTTTTTTTTTGGTTGGTTTTTGTTTTTGTTGGTTTTGTTGTTGTTGTTGTGGTTTGGTTTTGGTTTGGTTTTTTGGGGGGGGTTTATTTTTGCTTGTTTGTTTGTTTGTTTTTTGTTTTTTGTTTTGTTTTGTTTTGTGTTGTGTTGTTTTGTTTTGTTTTTCTCTGTGAGGATATTCTTTAACCTACAGTAAGGGCAGTTAATTTTGATTTGTTGAGAAAGGGTGACCACTGCCCTGCCCACAGACTCTCATATTTCAAAGACCATATTTAGCATAAATATCCTTAGCATTACAACCAGACAAAACTACTAAGCACTTTATTTATGGAGGAAATTCTAACCAAAGCAGAAAACTTTACCATTTTTTTAATTAAAGCACAAATTTTTCCATTTTTATTCTTTAAAATTTTTTCCACTTTTTTTTTTTTTCACACAGTCAGCCCAAGAAACCTCCTAATGATCACTCTAGACATTGTCTCAGACACAGTTCAAGTGGCTGTTGTACGAACACCTAAATCTGTGCTAATGACCAGAAACTCCCTGGGAGTCAGCAGAAGGAAAGACATGTTTTAGAGCAGAATTTGCTTTCATGAAAATACTTTAGGAGGGAGGACACACGCTCTGGAAGTGCTTATTTCTTTCTGGTGGCTCTTCAGTGAGACTTTGATGAGTCTGTGTTTGGTCACCTAAATCCAGCCCCTATGGCACTAGTCAAAACCATGGACTGCGGAGAAGGAAGAGAACTTGGGGAGTGCCAGAGGGGTTCTTAAAAATAAAAGACTTCTGGTTCCAAATGACTGCAGTGTAGGAGAAAATAATATTTACCTTCAAAAGAAAACTTTTCTATTGCCTGAATCCCATGTACTACTTTTCCCTGGTTTTCAACTCAAAGTAAGTATAGATTTTCTAAGCTAAAATTAATTTCCCTGGCACTAGCTATTCAGTGACTTACTCTAGAGTATTTTAGGATTAATCACCACTGTTTTCACATGATGTCAATATTCTGCAATGGAATATGTATGAGGGCAGCTTGGCTCTTCTAGAAGTAGCTGCTTTGACCCAGAAAGTCTTAACCAGAGAACAAAATTGTTTTAAAAAGCAGAAGGGACAAAGAAACCTCCTTGTAAAAGTTGCATAAAGTCATTTAAAAAACAATATAGATTTTAACTTAGACCTGTTCCTATAAGACCCATAAAGAAAATCAATCCATAACAATTAATTTAATATTTTCCTTCTCAAGTTATTAATTTAATGACAGTTATGGCACAAAAAAATAAATGGTTCAAATCAGAATTGTACCTCGGCTGACCATATCCCTACCAATTGAACATGCAATGAACTTGGTCTCTTGACTTCTGTCTCTTATTCTTGCACCTTTGAGCCCATAAACCAACAAGCAGCAAATTTGGGGCTGTGGCTTTCCACCCCTTCAGCATAAGACCTGCACTTTGTTTTCTAGAACCTATGTAGCTTGGGGCACATCATGCATGTTATGCTGTTTTAGGAAAACAAAACCGGAAAAGAAATCAAAAAAACCAATCAATCAAACAAGATCACCAATAACTTGCTTTTGAGTGACCAGCTTGTGAGCCAGGAAAAATATTAAGAATGTGCATAAATGTTTGAATGAATAAATGCACTCATCTCTGTTTTTCTCAGAGCTGGAGTGTAGCCAGTACCTTCCATGGCTAAAAATAGTGCCAGTAGGGAGCTCAGAATGATGCAAATCACCTTCTTTGGTTTTATTTAATATCTCCTGGGTGACGGACAATTAATTCTTTTGAGATGGTACAGAAAATTAGTGGAATTATACCAGCAGAGTGCAGATAAGAATCCAAGAAATTACAAAGGATTAAGTATCATTACTTTGAAAGAAAGACACTTAAATGACTTTTTCCTCCAGCCTTTCTTACACTTACAATTTTAAAGACATGAAAAAAGTTCCCCAGGTCATTGGCCATAAAAACTTTAGCCCCATATTTCAGGATAATTTCTGTTTCCTCTTCAAAGCAGTGATTTCTGTAAAAATTCTGTGTATTTGATTATACCCAAGGTCAGCAGCAAAGTCTAAAAAAGCTGTCAACATACTAATGAAATCCCCAAACTTTGCTTTCTCCTTTGTAATCACCAAGGACTCATCTCCACATCCAGTCAGCAAGATAATTGAATATCACGGGTGAAAGAACACGGCCCTGCCAAGCTTCTGGACTGACCTTGAACTCTTTGGCCAGCTCACTATGTACAACTCCTTTTTGTGTAAGTCCCTGAAGAATAAACTCTGAGTAAGCAGATCAGTTTACAACCATCCTTCTCAAGCATTGCATAGAAAGATTCTACAATCTGAGTCATATACTGCAGTAAAATTGGCCAAAAATAATAAGAGTTTGAAGTCAATTTTGATGTTAAGTTTGTTGAATCTGAAGTATGTCATTATCTAATGCCTGGACCTGTGTTGTACTAAGTATATATGATTATATATATATATATATTAAGATAGTACAATAGATGCATACCTCAGGCAATATGTTTTTCTGTGACCCTGCTCTCAGATTTTCTTTATATTCCTATGAAAGTGTTATGGGCCTACAGAGTAAACAACATTATGCTTTCATCCACTTTACTCTGCCAAAATGGTAGACTAACATAACTATTATGGTCTCATTTATTAAGCAAGATTACACACAGGGTAATCTTAGTAGCAGTTCATCAACCAGGAAGAAATTAGTAGCCAGTTGTTTCCATATTACTGTGCACAGTGATGAGTCTGCAGCTGTGGGCCATGCAAGCTTAAAGCAAGGCAGACTGAGCAATGTGGTGCTCTGTGTTCCACACCAAGTGCTTCTGAGACACCTCTACAATGGCTAATGTCAAAAACCAAAGATAGTTTTCTTTGGAGAAAATAATGCAAGCAACTCATTGCATAAAACCCAGTACTTTTTTATTTCTTTTTAATGGGAAATTGCATTATTTCCTACCATCAGCCAGCTCAAGATGCACAAGATTGTCTGTTGTCATTTGCTTCTGTTCGGGTTCTTTCCAGGACAGGGTGACAGCAAGGACTAGTAGTCCTGAGAACAGAAGCCCTATTATTTTTCAGAGTACAGTATTCAGAGTTCAAACAGCAAGAAGCACTTTTAAGATACCCAGGCATAATCTGCGTGCTCCCCTTGAAAGCAAAATTTGTAATTAAAGCTGGCATTTCTGAGCAGCCTGCTAGTGCTGGTCATCTTACTAACAAATAAAGGGGACATGCTTTGTGACACTGGCACACAATCCGTGGGGAAGAGACTTGTGCAGGAAGCACACATGAGGGATGTGTGGATCTGAGATGGCCTAGAGGGAAGCCAGCTGAAAGATGCTTGGGAAACAAAATGGTTATGTAGTCACAGCAGAGACATAGGAGATAAAGCAAGGGATTTAAGATCACTGCTTTGCTTTCCCACAAGCTTTTCCTTCACTTTGCCTTCCTTCCATTTCCTTCTATATAATGTGCAGGAGCCACATTTGTTTGTTTTGTTTAGGTTTTTTCATTTGTTTTTGGTTTTGCTTTTGCTTTTGTTTTTTGGGGTTTTTTTTGTTTGTTTTTTTTTTTTGTTTTTTGGGGGGGTGTTTTTTGTTCTTTTGGTTTTTTTTAATTCTGAAAGTGAGAACTTGGAAGGCAAGATAACAAAAGAGTGACAGGACTCAATATTCAGAGCAAAACCTCTGCATTGGAGATAGAAAATAATTTGGTTCTTCACAATCCTGTAATAAAAAATTAAGTCATAAAATGCATCTGATTGTTATTCAGGTCATTTCCTCAGACAGAAGGATGGAGCAAAACCAGCTTACTTTTCCTATTTTTTCTTTTTAAATAGGTTTTAAGTAGATGGATATTATGGCTTTGGAGATCACTGACATATTTCAGGTCTCACATTTTATTACTCATGCTGGGCTGTATGAAAAAAGACCTTGTGTAATCCAGTCACGTAAATTAATTCATGTTTTATTGAAAACCTCACCATCACCAGGAAAAGATCTTAAAACAGTCAAAAAGGCATATACCATACAGAATCAAATTTATATACAGTTAATTGCTTTGAAGAAAGAAGAACAAGTCGAACCCACTGAGATTGAAAAGTGTGTTCCCACTAAGTGTGTTAATCTGTTCTGCTTGGTTTCTCAACATGGGAAAGCGAATCAGCATCCACAATTCCTGTCCTCTTGGAGAGGCTTTTCAGAACAGATTATAGCACTACACCTTGTTTCAAGCATTTGTCTGCAAACAAGCAAGAGGGAAGCACCGCTGCAATTAACAGGGGTCAGATAGGCTGAAAAGTGGGAATACCCCTGGTATGGGAAATGCTTGCTAGAGCATTCTGGTGGCAGTCTGTAACATCCTATGACTCACTCACATCTATCTATCCCTTCTAATAAAGGCAGGGTAGATGATGAGAAAATCATTCTGTAATTGAAGAGAAATTTCTGCTAAGTATTTCTTACCAAGGCCACGTAACTATTTTATGCAAAATTAAAAAATAGATTAATGCAAAACAGAGAGAAGACATTTCATAATATGGAGCATTTGCTTGGAAAGAGATGATATGGTAAAGACAAGCATGGGATTCTCCTGTCTTCAGTGAGATCTCTGAATTGTTACTATGACTCAGGAATGATGGATAAGGTGGCAAACAAAAGCACTGATGATGAGTGTGGACTTGGAGGTAATCAGATCCCCTTCAAGAGCTTTCCCTGAAAAATCATTTTTGCACTACCAGGTTTCAGGAGGAAAACCAAATCCCTAAACAGAAAAAAAAAGGAAGATCCAGCATTTTGAAAGGGATGACATACAGCAAACCCAGGGAAGATAAACAGCAGAAAAACAGAGGAACACAGATGAAAGAAAAAAGTAATCAGTGTTCCAATCTTAATACAGATAATATTCCTGTGACAAGTAAATACTTCTGGAAAAGAATCAGTTTAGATCCAGCCAGGAGGGACACTCAGACACACGTTCATCTGCTGTTCCACCTGGTGAGCAGAAACAGGGAGCCAGCTCCTCCAGCAGCCAGGAGCACTGCCAGGCAGAGAAGAGAGAAATCACAGGGCTCCAGAGAGCAAACTCCTGCCTCTGTGCTTGCTCATAACCTATTAATCTGACAGAGATTCTGATTTAAACCCAACTCTGCTGAGAGCAGTCCTCCGTGGGTCCACTGGCATAAGGAGCCAGAGACAACTATAGTTGTAGCATAAATTATTAGAAGCTGTAACAAATAACAAAATTGGGAGATACAAATAAATGTAGTGATGGAGAAGTAACAGCTTTTCTAAAGAAAATCAGTGTCACAAAGATGTGTTGCACTTTGGTTTTAAAGAGTCAGCATACATCTACAATTTGAAAAAAGTCCTCAACACAGAGCATTCCTGCTGCAAATAAGGGACAAAGCCCCTACACAGACAACTGCCAGCTGTTATTCTGGGCTTCTGAACAAGGCTAAACATTATTATACACTCAGTTCTCATGCTGTCAAAGGGTTGATGCATTTTGTCCAACTTGCTTTTCTTAGTTATTACCATTTTCCTAGAACACCACATCCCTGAGGGACAAACCCGTGTGAAGCAGTGGTGTACAAAAAAATCAAAACCCCAAAGTTGCCTACCACACACATACCTTCATTCTTCTACCCAAAGCAGGATTGCCTTCTGTGGCTGATTTCCAATTCTAAAAAAATCTCACCCAGTGTTACACCTCCACTTCCCCCTGAAAGGCTCATTTCACCATTCGTTAATGCCTTTCAAAAAGTTTTTTCTGGCAGATCATCTCCCTGCTCTCTATGATAAAACTTGTTGTACTAATTTCTCTTCCGCAATGATGTTTATTCCCTCAAATATTTGCAGAACAGTGCCAAGTCACCTTGCAATCACTGCTTGGAGCATTCCTGTCTCATCTGCAGCCCTTCTGCACACAGCCAGCCAGTTCTTCTAGCCGCCTTTATCATTTGTCATGTTCATCTTGTCAGTTAGTTTCTCTGACCTCTCCTTTCACTTTGTTTTATTAATTTTTCAGCACACCCCTGTGAGGTAAGTACAGATTAGCAGCCTCCCTCCATCCCTCCCCATTGTGGGACCAGGGAGGAGTTGATTCCCTTGGTGCCACATGAAGGGCAGGACCATGCCTGTGAGAGGCACCTCCTTCCAAGGGAATTAAATGGTGCATTGCAGCACTCAGCAGCCCTTCACTCAGCACCTGTGCTCGCATCCAGGTAGCTCTCCATGTCACTTCAGAGCCTGAGTGACCACTGTGGGCATGGAAGGTTAGAATTCCTCCCACAGCACTTCTCCCAGCGTGGGTTCAGGGCAAGCACGGTCCCACTGCTCCTCTGGGCTGGGGACAGTGGCCCAGGATGGGACACTGAGCTCATTTCCTTCATTGCTTTGCTGTCTTTGCTATGTTCCTTGTGCTAGGTTGGAAGAGGTTATTGCACATCCCCACACTTACTTTTTCCAGAACAAAGGTATTATTTATGGTTGAGTGGAAGATAATGGAGTTTTCTCTCTGTGTGAGTATGGCATACCCACTGCATGATTTTCCATTTCATTCATACACTCTGTAACTTCCTTCCCAGCCCTGCAAGAAAATAAAACACATCTGTATTGATAGATACAGATATATCTGGGTTTTTGACAGACCTGGATGTTGCTGGCCTGTATAAGATTACATTCATCCCAATTTATCAGAGTAGTGGTTACACATGCGTAGTGAGGAACTCTATTATCCTGTCTTTAATTTACTCTCAAGGAGTTCATCTCTCACAAAATCCATATCAGACCCCCCTTTCTCAATTATTTTAGCCAGGGAGGGGAGAGGTCTTTATCTGATCTGAAAATGGAGCTATTTGGCTCAGCCCAGCCATTAATCCATCTGACAGCTTTCCTATGAAAAAGCAGAATTTTCATCCTACACTCCAATTTATTTCATCATCTTCACTTTCATTCTCCAACCCTGGTTGGTGGTAATAATGAGAACTGTCTAGAAAAATACATAAACACGGCACATGTGTATAAATACAGATAAAGCAGGTGGCACAGGTGTGAGAAGAAGTGAATTCTGCCTTTATAAGAATTTTTAGCTCAAGCATTTATTTGCCTTATGGAAACTTAAACCAGTCACCATAATTGAAAATATCCCAACACAAATTCCTATTTTTCTCAATATACAAGCTCTTTATTTTGTTGTGTGCGGAGGGGTTGTTTCCTGGGGGTGGGGGTTAAATCAACAATTGGGTTTAAATCAACAGATTTTGTTTTATTCTGGTTTTGTATAAGTCTCTATCACAGCAGTTCTCTGGTCTTAGTGAAAAATGCCATATTGTAATTCCAAAGTAAGATTTACTCATTGTGGTGTCTCTCATGGAGCAAATGTGGAAAAGAGACAAGGCTGCAATGTGGATATTGAGCTCTCCTGTCTGACCTGCTCCTCTGCAATTATACTAAGCTGGCAGCATCTGACAAGGCTTAGAGTTGGACAAGCAGAAATCTCAGTGAAGGGGTTTTCTTGGTTGTTTTCATTTTTAAGTAAGAAAAACTGATATATAAGGCAGCTGCCAAAAGAATTTACATTTTACCCAGTATTAATAATATTTTAAAAATATTTTTATTTTAAAATGCCAAACTTGTGAAACATTTAGCCAAAATGTATTTTAAATAGAAATAATGTTTTTTAATTAATTCGAAATTCTGTTTCTTTTCAAAACACTGAAAGCAGAAGATAATGTTTTTCAGGTCCAAAAGAGCATCTCATTTCCAAAGTTAGAAGAATTCTACTAATAAACATAGGCATCTCTCAGTCACTCAGGCACTCTCACCTGCTGCCACTTGGTTCCCTGTTCTTACAGGTGGCAGTTCAGAGACATTTCAAATGAGGTCAGGAAAGGAAAAGAAAGAAGGAATTTTCCCATAATGGCATGCTCAGCAAAAGACAAATCAGAGTTTGTACTTTTTCTGCTTCTATATCTACATTTTAGCTCCAAAGTCACTTAAAGATAATTTCCATGCATGCAATTGCACACTTACATTTTCATCAGGCTACTTCAATTTCCTAGTTGAAAATGAAAGTATGAAAATGGAAAACATCTCATCCATGCTGGCACATCTCCTCCAGGTATTTGGGAATCCTTTATTTTCTAGTTAGTTTTTGGTCTTGCTGTAACTCCAGATGATGAGACCTCACTGTGCAGTAGGTGAGTAAATGGCATAAGCCAACCACACTTTGAAACACCTCAGTGGCCATGCCTGAATATTTAAATAAACCGCCCCTTTCCACCTCCTGCCAAAGCACCACTGCTGCCATGGCACGTTCCCACCTCTACTGTCAATGCAATTCCCGAGAGGAAAAGTGGCAAGGATACAAGGTCAGAAATAGAAATGCAAATATAAACTGCCAAACTTCCCAAATGGCCTGAATATTCAGTCACTGATGACTATGGTTTAGCCATTTTATACTTTCCAAGTCCTTTTAGTTTTGAGGCATCCTTTCCTGCTTTGTGCCAGTTCTATAACTACCATGGAGGGACTTTTTTTTCTTTTGAAGATCCTCAACAACAATGTCTGTTTGCTCCCCACCCCACTCTCAGCTGTTTGAACTGACAGTCTCCAAAGTCCTGCTGTAACTGAGCTGCCCTGAAAGTTTGCCACACAATTTATATTTCTTCCTATGCAGAACTTAAAGTCCCTACAGGTCTAGAAATGAGGGTGGACTTCTGTTTTATAAGAGGGGCTACATATCAATTTATCAGCAATTTTGGAAAGGCAAACATTAATGAAGATGAAAAATAAAGATGTATTTTCAATGACATCTCCTAGGACCAGCAAACACTCATAACAAATTCTGGTTCATCTGCTCATGTCTCTCTCATATATAATGTTTCTTCTGCACCCCTAACTGGGAAAAGGAGAACAATTTATGATGTGCAAAAAGAGGGACTTCCATTTGTTTATTTCTACGAACACTGCCTAAGTGCATTTCAAACTGAAGACGCCTCACGGAAATCACTGGTGGCACAAAAATTGAACTAAAAGGATTTACATGGCCTGGATAAATTTTAAACTACTTTAAACACTTTCCTGAAGTAAATTTTCTTCCTTCCACAGAGCATTAAAAGAGGGAGTCAAGAAAAATCAATTAACCCTTCCAAGGACCTTCCAGGACAAATTCTTAACTAGCTCTGAGATTTCCTTCTTGCTTCCTACAGAAACCCTCTGTTCGATTAAGCTTCTTAGGGTAAACATGTTTATATTTATGTAAATCTTTTGAAATCAAATGATGAAAATTTGCCCTAACAGTTCTTTTACAGCAGGACATGCTTCTTGCAGTACCTGTTTGTTTCCTCTTGGCTTTGACAGGATGTGTTTCCTAAGAACTGAGCCTTGCACACCCTGCTCAGCAAAATTAGTGACTAGTGACTAGTAGCACCACTGGATCATAGAAAGGAGTGAAATGAAGTTTTTGAGGACGTCTCACACTGGCAGTGACTGATACAGTCAGAAAGGTTACATCACTGCCTGCAGGTCTCATGTTCCTGGCTCTGGCAAGGGCTGCATGGGCTATCCCTCTATAATAGGCATTTTATCTACCAGCAGTATTAATCATTTTTTTTCATAGTCTCCCAACAGCTCCACAGTCTCAAGGGAATAAAACCAAACAACAAAACCCTAACTACATAAATGCCAAACTATTTTCAAGGCAAATATTTTAAAAGCAATTCAGATTTTCAGAAACATAAGTCTGTATGCAAATGAGTTATAAACACTATCAGACTTCAAATGTGTTATTTATTTATAAAACACTTTCTCTTGACATAGTTACTGCTCTCTTTCATGACTTTGTTCATCAGGCACCTATGCCCTGCAACAAACAAATATTTTTATACACTTAGCTCAAATCAAAGATAGCATTATCTGTTATCTAAAAAGATTGTATGGCAAGCAGGGATTGCAACTAATGGTCCATCACAGATTTTGTCTTTAATCACTAAAGTATATCCCTACTTTACAGAAGAAAAACTAACAAAGTGGTGAAGATTGCAGTGATGCCAAAACCAGTCTGTCCTGCTGTGATGCCCCTCACGTTGCATCTCCACTAGGGCCAGAACTGTGAGCTTTCAAAGCTTATGGCACATTCCATTTTCTTTCCACTTTGTGGCCTGGACCTTGCAGCATCAAACTCATGCCTAACATAAATGCTGCACCAACTACTACAACTGCCTACAAGTCCTGACAAGTATAAAACCTAAAAGCAGGGCTTTTTTTTCTTTTTTTCCACTCTGAAAATTCCTTTTGCTTCTTGGAAATAATTTCCTTCAAAAATCATAGTCCCCATCTCAAGGGGACTTTCTAGTAGTTACCTCATTTTTGAGCTGCTGTATTACTCATCCTTCCTTTTTGCCTCCCCCCTCACACTGTCTCTCTTTCCCATAACATGCATAATCAAATTTACAGAATGCAAACCACTTAAGACACCAAATTATTGCTGAAGGTGAACAGGACATGAAAGTCAAGTACCATGCTCTGCCTGCCTTTTGGGACTCCTCAGGTAACACATTCTGTATTTTACTCATCAAAATGTCATGCTCAGAAAGTTACACGGCCTGGAGAATAGGGGAAACAACAGAAAGGAGAGGGGAAGAAAAGGCTTGACCCTCGTGCTGTTGCTCATGTTTGCCTATAAAAAATTGGAAAAAGATTTCTGAGTCTGACAGCAATCACAGCCATTTTGACAGTGTCTAACGCATGAATAATGTGTTGTCAGCTCAAAAAAAAGCCCAAACCTGCTTGTCTCCAAAGGCCATTTTACAGCTGACATATATATCTGACATGAGGGAAAGAGAGATTGCATCATCTCAGATATATGACACTCGCCGGGAATGCAGCCGCTTGCTGAAGTGACTTCCATGATAAACATGTCACTTCTGCAGAAAATTGATGGCAGCCAGAATTGTCATTTCTCTAATTCATTTTTCCCAGTCACTTTGTCCTCTTGGTTCCAACGTGCTTTGTAGACTGAGATTCAACACATCTATTGATTTTCTTAGTGTATAAAGGTAAAAATATTTTTAAAGTTTCTGACTGAACTGGGTCCAAAACATCTTTGTATTTTGATTTTTTCATTTCAATAAAATGAATTAAAGTTGAGGAAAAAAAGATGGAGACATTTAAACTTTAGAGACAATTGCCTGATTTTGATCAAATAAAGTACCTTTGAGAATAGTAGGTCCTGTTAACATGCAGTTTAATACTACTTGGTTATAGCAGTATTTTGTTTGTTCTTGCCTTTAAACAGAAACATAATCTAGTCTGTGCATATAGATTTCTCTTCAGATGCTTGGGAGTAGTTAAAGTTTTTAACTGCACCCAAGTATAATCCTCATAACAGTACTTAAATCTTTACAAAAGGAAGGGATTTTTTCACAGCATTATAGATAATTTGGGTCAGTATAGCCTATTCTGGGCTATGAACACGTCAGAATATCTCCTTTGATTTCTCTCATATGGAGTGACACTGCCTACCAGGGTAATGCATCTCCTTACAAATTTCTGTCACCTCTGCTAACTACCCAATATATCTGATTGATTCAAGGTTGGTATTTAGAAAGAAAAAAAAAATGAACAAACAAAACACACACAGCTTTCTCCTTTTTTTTGTGCTTGTCTGCTAGATCAGTGGAGCTTTGCTGCTCTGTTTACAACATTGCTGACACTTTTTTGGCACAAAACAGATCTTGCAGAATCCCACTTTTGTGTTTCTGGCTTCCCTGCAGGAGAAAGCAGCAGTACAGCCAGGATGAGGAGAGGAAAGCTGTTGCTGCTGCTTCCTCCCAAACCCAGGCCTGTCCTTGTGGCACTGTCCTAGCCATAGCAGCAGCGTGGGGAGGGAGCAGGGACAGACTGCAGAGTGTCACACATTTAGCTCTGCAAATCTCCACAGGCTGAGATGAAGTGCAGAGTAGCAGCTCTGCCCATAGGGATGCCTTGTCAAGTCAGATCAGTGCAGGGCTCTGGGCTGGACCTCCACCAGTTATACAAAACACTGTCCATAGGAGCTCCTGGCCAGTGCTACAGAACAAGGGCTGGCTTCAGAGCTCACCACAGGTCTGTTTCCCCCAGTACTGTGGGGAGAAGAGATGCAGTGAGTTCACCCTTCTGATCCCTCCCTAGCTTTCCCCAAGTCATTGCCAGAGCGAAACCCTCCTCTTTGCTGCATGCTAATGAGGGAAGCACTGGATATAAATTGCCAGTGTGACACAAAGGATGTCCTTTTCACTCTTTTCTTCACATTTTTCTTCCTGTGCTTGCCCCAGAGTGCAAGTCCTGCTTTTCTTTCCATGACAGTTATAGCTGTCAAACCTGTCACATATTGCATTTATTCACACGAGATGCAAAAGCTAAAGCAGGTGCTACAGATGCTTCCTTGATTAGTGCAATGTGTTGATATTGTTTCTTGATATTTCACAAAGGAAAGAGAGAGAATGAAAGATAAAAAGGGAGAACAGAGGCAACATTAGATGAGATAAACGGCTTTAGAATACCTTGTTCTGCTGTGATGGCTTCCATCACACATGCCCAGCAAGGTAAAAGAGGCATTTTTTCAAACAGATGGTCTCGATGTCCTTAGAGCATTACAGCTCAGAGTAGCAGCATAGCTCACTGCCACACGCTGGGGAGGAGCTGTGCCATGAAGGAGACACATTCAATTTACCTGCCCACCTTAACAGCATCTGAAAGTCTGCTCTGCTGAGGTGTTAAACTGCACCTTAGTGAAAGGCAGCTGCTAGAGGGACACTGCTGAGGGTATGGGCAAGAAATAAAACCCTTTTGTTAAGGCAATGTATTTGCATTCTAAGGACAGAGGAACAGACCACATAACCTCTGTGACAAGGTTTATGCCTCAGAGCAGCTTGTGGACAGTGTGACAGTCGATCCAGCCACCTTCTCTTCCTAAAAATATGACGAAGGCAGTCAGCACATGGTGGAAACTCGCATTGCAGAAAGCTGGTTACATCCAAAGTTCTGCAAATAATATATTGGTTGTGTGCTGCTGCCATACAGAGCCAGGCTGCCAGGCACTTGTGGGTACATATATTGCATTCACTGGAGAGAAACCTTTAGTCAGCACAGGAGACTCATTTCCAGTTGTCTAGACAGACAGTAACTCTGAATTTGCAGCTTGCAGTAGGTCTGTCTGCTTTGCAAAAAAATGGAGTAAATACAGCCTGGGTTTCTGTTCACTGTATTTAAAATGGAGATAACAAATTAAAACATTATCTTTGCCTTTCTCTTTCTTGTCTGCTAAACAGATAATGCTTTAGAAAGAAAAATAAATGTCTCATCAAAATGGATTTTTATTTTAAATGGCCAGCTGAATTTTAGGTTCCTTTATCCAGAAGCAAGAAGTGGCTTGGGTTGGTACAGAGCACCTTCAGACAGCAGATCAACTCTCCTGCACTAATGATTCTCTGATACCCTCAGCAGGCTTTGCTATCCAAAGATTTATTTTGCTTAAAGAAGAAGCTTTACCTCTGTACCACTGCATCAGAAATGAGCCTTCAAATCAGGTTCGCCCCAGGCCATGAAAATAGAAAAATATACTTTCTCTGAAATTTGCCTAAATTGGCATGTCCTTTTCCAGCTGCTGCCCCCTACTTGAGTAGAGCTGGCAGATTTATGCATTCAGTATGTATTGGCTTACACTGCTTCTACCTAATGATAAAGAAAATATTAATTCATAAATAACCCTAGGCAGTGGCAGGCCTGAAATGTATACATTACTTACCTATATCTGTGTTCAGCAAGCTGAAAAATGACAGAGTGCCCCAGCAGGGCAACTAGGCAAAGTGTTCAGCTGAGCAAGAGGAGAGGCCACGCTGTGCTCCTCACACAGGCTGAGCTGGCAGGTCCTGGGTGTATTCCTGTTACGGATTAACCTGGCTGCATGAGCTGCCAGTGCCTGAGTCAGCAAAACAAGGTGAGACAGCCTCCAACCACACCTGGGTGCTGCCACACAGAACCAAGCAGGTCGTGGCCCCTGGATCAGACACTGCTGGGTGTTGCTTTTCACCCACCACCTCAGATATTTCCCCTGCTCTCCTGCTGCAGGAGAGAGAATATCTTATTTTCCATGGGGCAAGTCATGCAGACACTTTAATAGATTGATTTTCTTATTCTTCCTTATGAAGGTAAATCCCAGAGCTTCTGGGCTGGGCCACTTCCAAGTTTCGCAGTCAGGGATTTCCACAGAAAGAGCTGACAATGCAAATGGCTCCAGGAAAGGTTTCTTTCATGATCCTCATGACATTTTTATTTTGAGCAGATAGCAGCTTTTATCTCTTTGCACCATTTGGTTATCATATTTTTATATCACTGAGTGAACCTCTGATGCTGCTACCTGGGAGAACAGGCATAAGAAATTCTTTCATGTGGAACTTTAAAACACTTCCTTGCTGAGGCACAGCACCCCAGCTATCCCAGGCTGGGGCACTCACATCAAGCACTTCATTCTCACACTGCAGTGTCTCCTTTTAGTCCACTACTGAACGAGTAGAGCACCTCTCCCATTAAAATAATGTTACACTTCAGTTGTGTTTCAACCACCACAGATACAGATACAATACAATACAGATAAATACAAAACACAGCTATGCTAGTCCATTTTCCTCTTAGTGAGTCTATCCTCATTTCAACTCCAGCCTGGCACAGGTGAGTCTGAGAGAGGAAAGTTAGCAACAATCCTTTTCCCCACCTCACTCCCACTCAAACTATTTCCTTAAAAGAGACCAGCCTAGCAATTATTAGAGTTCATAACCTCTTTCTTAATTACCTACATAAAAATCAATGTTCTGTGAAACACAGGAAGACTATGAATAAACTGTCTCATGTTTTCCAGAAACGTTGGCCTAATTATGAGTGTTTTTAAAATGTGATTACATATGAATAATAAAGGGAAAATTCCTTTGCATTTTTGTATTTCCTCCATGGAGTATATGGGCAAGCCTCCACTAAACAGATATTCCCTTCAGCAATAATGCAACCCACTATTTCTGAAATTTTGGTACTTTCATCCTGTAAGCTCTGGAGCAGTGTGACCAAGGAGACAATCACCTTAAAGGTATTTGGATGCTAATGAACTACAGATGTGCTGTTCAATAAGCTGAGAGGGATAGTGCCTTTACCTTCATTTACTCGGCAGTGAACACCAGAGCTGGGAAATGGCAAGGAAGAAAATAGAAACATAGGACATCGTGTACACTAATCTCTGGCATGAATGCTTTGCATTTCTCTCTGCCAGGCAGAAGAAGAGAATGCCTAGATCCAGGGTTTGGATCCTAAATGAAAAGATTGGTATTTCTCTGAGGTAACAGCCTCCCATCAGTACCTCTAATTTCTATACAGTAGCACTAAACATATGTTCTCATGTACCCTAATCTTGGGATTACCCTGGCAGAGGGATGGATAAACAAAGGAAAACGAATAGCATGCCCAAAGGGTGTGTGGTGGCCAGAAGCCTGCTCGGGCCAGCAGAGAATTGCTGAAAGGGGCTGTGGACAGGCTGTCGGTGGAGGGCAGCCAGCAGCCCTGCAGGCTCCTGAGAGGCATGGAGTGCTGCCACAGCTGCCACGGAACCAGCCCCTGGAGAGACACACAGGGGAGCATGCAGGAAAATGAGAGCTGTGTATGAAAGTGTTGAGGAAAGAATAGCTCTCTATTTGAAAAGTCAGACTCCCTAGCTGAAGGAACAACATTCGACTGTGAAAATTTTGCCAGAAATCTTCCAAGAGATATCTTGCAAGGTCACAGAAGGGCTGTGGGTACCTCGAATTCAAGTGGAAGGTAAATATTTAACAAAATAATGGCAAGGTTCACCTCATTATTTCAGCTTGGATTTTGAGACATGCTGTCTTTTACCACTGTTCATGTATTTTTTTTCCAGGCAGATGCTGTCAGCACCGCAATTATTTATGCTGGTGCCAGCACTCAGCTCCTGGGCTGGCCCAGCACCCTAAGAAGATTGATGCTGTGGCAACTGTTATGCTGACTGACCTTTCACAAACAGGAAAAAGGACAAACGGCAGAGCCACACCACTTGACCAAGCTGCAAAATTTGCAAGTTTATCTTCTCATTCTCCCTGCCTGTCTGAGCGTGCCAACTCAAAACTGCTGTAAGCAACCCTGCGAGCAAATGAAACACTGTTTGCAATTCATCTCTGACAAATACCAACATCATATTACACCAGTGGAATCAAACTTTAATTTCACATTCAGATAGCTTTTAAACCCGCCAGCTGGTAATGTGCTTTGATGAGTTATTAACACTTTTGAGAAGACCAATCTTCTGTCAATAGCATCGATTTAACAGTAATGGCTTTTTAAAATATCACTTCTTTCCAAACTATGGTGCAGGGAATTTGTCTAGGTTGCAGAAAGTCAGGTTATATGAACTGCACCACTGGTGCTACAGGATTTATATTGTTCCATGTCTCTCTGCACCTGTGTTTACTAATTGGTAAAGATTTGAGACCACACCAAAGTGCTTGTCTCTCTCCAGTTCACCTAGCAGCTAATAAATGTTTCCAGGATTCCATCCTTTCATTACTGAGTCAATTGAGGGGAAAATAGGTTTGCTCCTGCGAACACCTCTTAGAGAAATTTCCCCGGCTATTCATTTGCCTAAAGAAAACAGTGTGAGATGTGCAGAACAATTCTGAGAGAAAACAGGAGAAAACCACAGTTCAGCTAGATTCAGGGGGGGAAATACCTTTCTGAAATTCAATGGAGAAATGCCACTTTTATGTAAGCTTGTATTTCTGGTAAAAAAATTCCAGAAAATTGCTTAAAAGCAAATAAAGAGGATTATCATATTTCGCTATGACTAATGTTTGTTGTTTTTTCTTCAAAAATCCCCAATCAATTTTGTTTTTCTTTGAACAAGTATGTTTTTCCACAACCATACAGATGTAGCAACATTTTGAGGTAATTTACACTTATTGCAGATACCTGATTAATCTCAATGATTTAGGGTTTAGCCCTTTTGTCTTTGTTTATGCTCTCACATATTACTGCTCTGGAGACAGCCAGGTGTCTTCCATTCACGAATCTCATGTGAGTATGATTCCATACTTACATGGTGAATTCTCTAAAAACTAAAGTAGCTATTTACCATGATCATTTAAAAAAAAGCCCAGAATTTGGAGTTTCACGTCCAGGGACTGCAAAGCTATTACTCTTCAGAATTGAGACTGAATGTTGTGTTACGTCATTTGACTTGATTAGCTTTCCTCCCATGATGTAGCATGAAACCGAAAGCACACAGCTGATGCTTTAAATTCTTCTCTTTTTCTAATTTTCAAAAGATAAAGTTTTAGGATTGCTGCTTTCTTTGTGGATATTTTAACTCCTTAGAAAAAGAAATCACAAAGATTTCAGAAATAAAGTAAATAAGCAGGGGAAAACATGCACATTGTAAAGCAAAACTTACGTCCCTCTGGAATTCTGAGGGGAAGAAAAACATAGAAGACAACGATACCGATGTCTGAAACAGGGAAGCCAGAAGAAAAGTAGATGAATTTTGGTTTCACTGACCAGAACATGTACACGAGGCTGAAAAGGAAGAAAAAACCTCAGGAGAAATTCCAAGAGCCCTGGGAAGCAGAAAGATGAAGCATGTAACCAGGATTATGTGATCTGGCAGGTACTAGGAAGTAAAACAATAGAAAATTGTAAAAGTGAGGATGCTGCCTTTTAATCAGATTTTTGAACACTGACAGAGATTTCCTCTGGCATGGAGCAAGGGAATTGCTAGGATCTTAATAAACAATTTTGGAGATACAAAACCAAATTTTTTTCTATTAAAATAGTCTTCTTGGGGCCTTTTGAGACTTCTGATTTGAGCAGTATTAAAGTTTGAGAACTCTGATCCTTTTTAAAAGTCCTTTCCCTGCTTCTCCTATCTATAAGGGAGAGGTGGAAAAGGTTTCTTAAAAATTAAGGAGGCATGTAGAAACAGAGAGCTTTTCCCATGGGATATTATAGCATTCATGCATTCCCATGAAAAACTTTTTCTTGATTGTTTCTCCTCCTAAAAGTAGCAGTGGAAAAAAGATTTCACCAGAGATTACAAATTAAACTCAGTGTAGCATTTGAGGAAGTCTTCAATGTTTGTGCAAGCTGGGACTTCTAACAATGAGTAGCACAGGCAAGATCTGGACTGTTTTCCTCCAGCTCCCTGAATCTATCTTAACTGATCATCCTTGCCTCAGGCTGCTCTTCTTGGATCAGATCCAAAGCCTGTTCCAAACAGAAAGGTCCTCTAAATCTAATTAGGCTTAGGAGGAAACTCCAAGCACTTCAGGCTTGCTTTGGGACACCCCTCTCTCCTCCCATCACTGCAGTAGGAGATACTTTGTTGCAGCCATTGCTGTGCAATTAATGCCAGACTGATTTTGTGATATACACTGATAGGAAATATGATGAAGTACTCACCTCCTTTTCACTAGGGAATTCAGCCAGGACAACTTGTTTCCTAATGGATATATGCCAAGGACTGACAGAAGATGTGGATCAGAGTCAAACATAAATTATTTCCACTGTTTGCTTTGCTACCTCAGAGGAATGAGAAATCATCAAGAAATAGCACTATCAAGCAGCCTATCTGCAAAAGCCAGGACTGCACCTTAACAAGCCCTGGTCCCAGAAGCTCAAGCTCTCAACAGCTACTGCCACAAAAATATTGACACCAGCTCACAGAAAGGTCCCTAAAACTTCTGCAAGAGAGATGAAACACTAACTAGGCATTCAGACATAATTAGTCTTTCATTTTCAGCACACAGTAAGCAGAAAGGAGCCCATGAGCCAGCCAGTTTGAGGGCGCTCCCATTTCCTCTGCCCTTGGAAATAAAGAGCCTTTTTATAGGTGAGTACTAGCCAGCAATCACCTGACCCATTCTCTTTGACACCTGGGGAGCCTTCAGCACCCACAGAACTTGATCCACCTCCCCCAAAAACTCCTAATTTCAACTAGCCTGTTCCATGCTTAGATACATGAGTAGAGGTAGCCCAGCTGCCACAGACACCACTTCCACCACTTCACTTCTCTACTCTTCTGCTGACACTTTCCAAAGCTTCCATAAATGAATGGCAGTTTTGTGTTTCCAGCTAGATTTTTCAAGTCTCCCACTAAAACTTCTCTCCCAAGCATTTTCATTGTTTTAACTGTTGGTTTTCAAAATCCTATACTAGACTGCTTTCTTCTCTACCTTTTCATTTAAGGTTTTCAACACAGTACCTTTGTACTGTACATGGTAACACGCGTGCTAATTTCCTATGTGGAAGCAACTCGAAAGGGATTTAAATCCTAAATTCTAAGAGAAGGAGAATTGTCTGTGTTTTCCACGAAGTTTTTCAACCAAAAAATCGGCTCTGCAGCCTTCAGAGGACAAGGAGACATGGCTGCAATGTTTGTCTGGAAAGCTTGCTGGTGGAGAAGAGGCTTTTTCCCTAGTTAACCTTCACAGGGAGAGTCAAACTACAAAAAAAAACAAAACAAAACAAAACAAAACAAAACAAAACAAAACAAAAAAAAAAAAAAAAAAAAAAAAAAAAAAAAAAAAAAAAAAAAAAAAAAAAAAAAAAAAAAAAAAAAAAAGAACGAACCAAAAAAAAAAAGAACGAACCAAAAACCCAGGCCCGAGGGCTCCCGCTGTTATTAATCATATCCATCTCATGCTGCTTTTCTCTTCTCTTTCTCTAATAAAGCGATACAATGCCTTCTGGCATGCCAGAGACCTCATGGCTGTAGGGAAATCTATTTTCTTACTTCTTCCTAATAGAAAAGCCCTGTGTCCTGAGCAAAGATCCCCTCTCAGGCAGCAGAGCTACAAGACCATGCTTTCCTCAGCCCCCCAAGAGGCCATAAAGCTGTAATTAGCACCCACTTGCACTAGAAAAGAGTAATCACACCCTGAGGCAAGAGGGGTGAAGGGTCTTGGCAGTGCTCTCGGACATGCCATTTGCTGTTATCCACATCTCCCAAAAATATCTTTTTGCATGAGCACGGTTTTGTTTCAGGTTTTGCACCCTCAGCACTGTATCTGGCAAGTGAAACTCTTGTTTGCAGTAGCAAGCGATTAGCAGAGGCTGGGTCATTAGGTAAGGATTCTTGGCAGGGTGTTTTTTTCCTGTAGTACACGTTTCACTCCTAAACTAACGAGGCATCTGCCAGCAATTACAGCCAAAGCCAGGCAACCTATCTAGTGTAGACAGACTAATGAAAAAAAGTAACTAAAATGCTTTCAAGGGTGTCTAAAAGGCAAATCTCCACGAGAAGAGAGAATTGAACTGACAGGATGAAAGGTGTTAATTGTGGGAACAGCCACCATAGGCTTTGGTAACAGCTATGGTAACTTATTTCTACATATTTGCTCTCCAGTCTTGCAACTGAGAGTTCCCAGAACGAAGTACAGGGGCAGAGTGGAGAACATTCACTGATTGCTTCACTGACAGCAAATGGAGAGTCAGTCCTTTAAGACATTTTTCCAGGTACAACTAGTTTTCATATCTAGACTATATGCCACGCCCTCAGATTTTTTCTTTCCTACAGTCTGGACAGTGTCCACACAGTGAGGAGAGAATGGTTAAAAGTGTTAACTTGCCACTGATGCATTGGTGAGAAAGAGCTGGCAACAGTGGGGGATGCTCATGTCAGGAAAGAGAGATGTCTCCCATAATTCAAAAGTGGTTTATGCCAACAAAAACAACTGCTAATTTTTTCTAACGAAGAATTACAAAAGCAAAATTATAATCCATGTGCGTAAAGGCCTCTTATTCAACAAGGCAACTCATGTCCTCTGTGCTGGCTTCACTGCTGTGGGTAACTAAAGCCAAGCCTACTCTGATGGCACGTGCCTGGAGACTATTTCACACACACAATGAAACCCATCCACATGCATACGTGTTTGAGCACAAAAGAATACTTTTTTTAACTAAAAAAGTTTGGAAAGGATATCAGGGTCCTACTGTGCAGGAAATGAAAACATATGCCATTGCTTAGGTTCCATTTCTTATGTGTCTGTGTGTTATGTCCTGCAGTGTCTGTTCCCATGTGAGTGATGGCTACCAAAACGAGGGAAGAAACAAAAGTATCGGGCAGAGCCATGCAGGCAGCCTTTGTGCAGCTCCAGTTGCCAGGGAGATGCTGTCCACTGTGTGTCCAAATCAGAACAGCTGTCTCATTTGCAAACTGACCTGCAGGCAACAACAAGCATGCTGTGGCCAGTGGTGAAAAAATGAGAGAACCAGGGAAAAGTTATTATGGGCACCAATAAAAAGGCAGAAATAACTCAACCCCCCACCTCGTTGCTAAAATAAAATATCTGAGCTAGCAAGATAGTTCTAATGTAAGCTAATGAAGGACATGGTTCCTTTTCATGGGTGTTAAAAAGGGCAGTTACCATAATTTCTACTTTGTACATAAAAAAATACCCATCCAAACACTGCTACAGCTCTGTGACTTTTTGGAGGAGACTTATTAAAAAATTAAGTCAGTGTTTGAGAGTGACATTGTGCAACAAGCTGCAGGACCTGTGCCGATACAAGACTGAATTCCTGCCCAGGGTTCCTCTGTGACAAAGAGAGCTCCCACCACTCCTGAGCTGCTCACACAGGTTATGGCTCTTCCTGCCTCTGTTCTCTTAGGATCAGTGTTGCAAAGTCTAACAGAGACCAGTGATGACTGCTTTGGCTGATGTTTAAGCTAAACATTGGTGTCACTGGGAAGAGTCCACCACATCTGATTTGGATTCAATATTTTAAAAAGTGAAGTGATAAAGTGAGTTAAGAAACTGAATAAATCACTGTACACGTGAAAGGTAGAATGTTTATGCACAAAAACTTAGTTGTCTCTATTCATTTCAGGAGTCACTGTAAGATAAAAATACCACCTTACAAGCACTCCTAACAACATTTTAAAATTAATGCTCCTTCTGTTTCCTATTTTTCAGTCAAACAAGTCAATGCACTTTCCCTTAAATCTCCTGCACCCGTTGTCTGACAGACATTCAAGCCTGATCCAGCCTGAGCATCCTTCCCTCTTTGCCACCAATCAAATTAAAGCTCTTCTACCATTTCAGATATAAATATCTGCATGCACTGGGCAAGATTTCAAAATAATATATGTGTTTCTGAACTTAAGGTAACTAAGCATGCACAAAAACAAAGAGAAATTGTTATTTTGAAAATGACATTGTACCCTTCTGTGTATTGTTGATAATGTCTAAGTTAAATAAGCTTTTTCATATGGCATCCTTAAAACTGCACTCAGAATTAGTCAGCTTGATTCTTTTCTCCCCCAACAGGTAATGTGTTCTGACTGCAGTGAAGGAGTTTGGGAGGCACCATGCCAATTTCAGTGAAGCTAACAGAGAAATTTCAAAGATGAGAGAGGACATTTTGTTCCAGCTTTCTCAGGTTCTATTAGGTGGATTACTTTATGTGAGCACAGGCACACAAACTGTACAAGTACACACAGTGCGTATTGGCAGCATGTGTTGCATTAATTTCAGCATTACCAGAAAGATATATTTTGATGAATTCACTTATGTTCGCACACTCAAAAAAATCAGAATTTATATAATACAAATATATTTTAATATATTATATATATATTATTATATATTAAATAGAAATATATGTAAAATATGTTATTTTTCCCATTTTCCATCATTCTTAAACAGGATTTCACATTCTTTATTTCTCCAGGTTTTCCTTTCAAACTTATTCTTCAGAATTCCTTTATCATATATCCCACTAGAACACAAGTGATGTTTTCTCTACTACCCTACAATAAACAAATTGACTTAAAAAATTAACTGAGAAATAACAAAGAGAAATAACCATTTAAAAAATAACAAAAACAAAGTCACAACAGATTTTAATTTCAAGATCCTTGGAGTATTGTTATATAACAAACAGCCTGAGGGGAGACATTTTACAGATGATGGGAAAGTATCTTGACAGATTCCTTTAAACTGAGATCCTGTTTTAAATTTATCTTTATCCTTAACAATCTGAATTTTAAGGGTCAAAAGCCAAGCAATTCACTAGCAAGTATTCCACCATCCTATACTTGTTTAAACTCCCAAACTGTATTCTTAATGGTTTAGATGTTATAAATTATTACAAATGTACTAAAGAGGCCAATGCCTTGGGATTTTTTATTTTGGTTGGGTTTGTTGGGGGGGCTTGCTTTATTTTTTTTAAACACTCTTTTCCCTCACAAGGTCACTGGTTCATTGGACTGAAACAACAAAGTGGATTATTAATACTATGTAATCCCAAAGAGTCTAAAAAAATCTCTTGACCCCTGAAACTCACTGGTTTGTGAATCTGCAACTTGGATGCATCTGACAAGAGCAGAAGCAGAGGTATAGAAGAGAGGAAAGGAGGCTGGCAAAATCAGGACACAAGTAGGCCTTTTCTGATGCTTTCTAGTACCCGAGCATCTTGAAGACTTCTGCATTTGGGCTTAGCTAGAAATTTACTATCTGGAATGACGTTCCTGGCATCTCCCTTGGCCTTATGTGTTGCTTTAATTTAATATTGGTGCTGCTTTCAATATTAGCCAAAGTGTTTCAGTTATTTCTGAAAAGAAGGCAAAGCTTTATCCATGCATACATTCTGCTTTCAAAAATACCTGCTGTCTCTCTGAAAAACTTTTCCTCTCCCACCAAACAGGGAAAAGATTAATGATCTCCACGAATCTTGATTATTAATCAAGCAAAATGCAGTTATAAACAGTTATAACTGCATAAACCATTAGTAGCATCCTAGAGTGGTTTGGGTTGGAAGGACCACACAAAGTACATCTGTCACTTGCTATGTTTAGACTGTTTCTTTCTGGCCAAATATTCTAAACATATATGCATACTTGAAAGCCTTATGTTTTTAATTCATATTTACCTTGAAGAAGCAGCTAGGTGAGTCATTTCTGCCCTAAAAAAACTGCTGCCAGCCAAACAAAATAGGGGGACAAGTGTCCAGAAAGGTAGCAGTACAGGATAACATGATTAAGTCTATTTCGGGAAGTCTTGCGAAAAGTCAAGTTCAAATTGTTTCTCAAATGTACAGTTCTGTACCCTTGTGAACAATGAGATAAAAAGAAAAGAAACCTGTGGACCTGGATAAATGGGAATCAGCCATGCTGCAGCTTTGGATTACGGCAGGATTTCACAAACTGTGTGAGGGCCCAGTGTCTCTTATCTCCTGAAACTTGCTTTCAGTGTCTAGCAAGCACAAGGCAACCTGAACTATGAGCTGTAGATTCAACTGAAAAATAACACTCCTCACATACTGACCACTACACTACACAGCGTGGCACTAAAGGAAGCCTTGCAGCATTTTTGACTGTCTGCTGGCTGGACAGTGGAGAATTGAGCTGCTGGGCAAGATGGAAACCTCTTTGTCTAATGCCTTCCAGAATATTTGACTAAGTGGCAGCAGTAGTTGTTCCTCTCAGCTGAATAGAACATAATAGAACATATTAGGTCCATTTAGACCCCAAAGGTGGAGTTGTTGATGTGCTGGACAGTGACCTGCAGTGTGACAGTGCAGGTACATGTCCCATTCAGCAGCGCTTCCTGCAGCACCAGTAACATCCAGCAGAGGCACAGCTCAGAGAAGTGTTTCAGTTGCTTGACAGTCCAATACATACTGGTATCTCCAACAGTTCTTCAAGAAAGCAGTGTCTTGCTTTTCAGCTAAGCTTAGAAGAGTATCCAGAAAGGTCTGGATAGCAGAAGGTTTCTTTCGAAAAAGAGAATCTGAAACTAATGCTACATATTCAGAAACTTCTATGTAAATAATTCTCAGTAAATAGGAGACTGTCACTGCAGGTGATAGACACGGTAATTGTGTAGAGTTCATCAAGTAATGACAGCTCAAAAACGAAACTGACTGACCCCTGGCCTTGTCTGGGTCACTTTAAAGCTATTTCTCACTCACAAGTCTTTTGACCGTCATCTGACAGTTCCTGGCATGTCACACCTCCCTATCTAGAGCTGACAACACAACACAGAGAAAACGCTTTTAAAACTGTGAATTACAGACTTTGGAAATTTCATATTTACAACTAGCAAGGTGTCACCATAGAAAGCAAATAAAGCTTTTTTAAATTTTTTTGCCCATGTAGAGGAGGCAAAGGACAGCATCTCCTCTGGTGATATTTCAAATTGCTGTTTGATGAAGCTGTCAGATTGCACCAAGGAACCATTCTCTGCAAGGGCATGTTCTGGGGATTTCATCGCCTGCCTGTCACTCCACAGGACAGCATGTTCCCATGCGTTCAGGTTTCTGTACAAATCACTGGGCTTATCTCAAAATGAATGCTCAGATTGGTAGATTTAGGAGGCAGAGAAGCAAGAGTGCATCACCCCATGTATTCCATCCATCTCTACCACACATGATGGAGAATATTCTGAGTTTTTTAATTTGCTGTGGATCAGAACTATTTCTTGCTAAACCACTGGCATTCTTCACAGGTCCTGTGCTTCAAAAAGCAAGGCAGAGGGGAGAGGGGTGTAGCATGAAGGGAAGCAATTTCTCTCTCATTTACTGCCAAATGCACACAGTGCATGTGTTTGCTGGATGAACTGTTCCTCAATGAACTGCTCTCCTACTATGCTTAATGGCCTGTAAGGTTTGGAGTGTGTTTTTGTTTTCACTCTTTTTAGATCTTGATTTGAGAAAGTCTTCTTGCATCAATGTAAATCGTGGTTCTTTGACTTACCAAGCTCTTTGGTACTCCAGCACTCCCACTGTTTGCTTGGGCAGAGAAAAAACAAACTGGGGGCAGCCTTGTGCTTACACCAGCAATAATGCACGCTATGAAGAGGATATGTGTGTGTGTGTGTGTGTGTGTGTGTGTGTGTTCCCAGGAACAATACCTGCTTGTGACCAGCACACCTGTGTTGGTCCACCCTTCCTGTCACATCTGATTCATTTCAGGAACCAGTCCAAGGTAGTCCACGCACCTTGGAGACAATCAGACAGGGTGAGACATCAGATGAAAAGGTACACACGCATCCCTGGCTACACAGCTAAACCTTCCATTTAAAGAAATCAGGGAGTGCTATAAATCAGGAAAAATAGGCACAACTTCATTGCAAA
This sequence comes from Rhabdornis inornatus, assembly GCA_013397075.1. NCBI lineage: Eukaryota > Metazoa > Chordata > Aves > Passeriformes > Rhabdornithidae > Rhabdornis > Rhabdornis inornatus. Next base: position 1,250,612 of record VWZS01006709.1, read on the forward strand.
TATCTTCTGAAAACACACTTTTTTTCAGGCCATTTACTGCATTTTTCTGTGCCTTTGACTTTGTGACCAGAATGGGTCAAAGTCCTGAGATACCTGTTAAGATGAGGTGGTGGGAACACACAGTGAATTCAGTTAGCAAAAGCCATTAAATACATGAGTAGTGATTTGCCTCTGAGGATATTTTAATATGTCTATCAGAACTTTATTCCCACATAAATCTCCCTGGAGCTTTCATTTCATGTCAGAGACTGAGAAGGTCCATTTACAGTAGCCTCAGAAACAGAAAACATATTTTCTCTTTCTCTAGAGTCCAGCTAGAAAAACTTCACCCATACCATCTCAGTGAGGACCTCAATGTTCTTCCAACAACAGCCTCCACAGATACACATTCATCTCCAGGGAAGGCAGGGTGACATTTTGGCTCTTCTGCTACATGGCTAAATAACTACTTTAATCCTGCAAAGCCACTTACTTATATATTTAATACATTGAGTTATAGCACTTGCCCTTCACAAGCAGTGAAGCATAGAGTAGTCCTGGAGGGAATCAGCACCAGCAAGGGGCTGAGCACACAGGAGTTCTGCCCTTCACCTCTGCACCCATTTTCCCCCATTTGTCTCCCCGAGCATTCCTGGGATTCCTTACAAAGAGCACTTTCTCATCAAGATAAAGCAAAATGATGCTGTCACAGTAGCTTCGACAGTACACTAAGCTCTCCTGGCTGAAAACAAAAATCAGTGTTTATTACACAGGAAAAAGGACAACTTGGAGGAGAGAAAAGCTGTCAAGCACCTTGTAACTCATAGCAGAATGCCAATAAAAGCACTGTAAACATGACTTGATTGTGCTTTCTGAATAACTCATTATGGTGTCGAAGCTGTGACAAATTTCATATGAATTTAAATATTACAATCTATTTAGCATCTGAAGAACCCCTTCTTATAACCATTTTTTAGGAAAGAGTGCAGAATGTGACAAAAATTTTTGGGGGTAATTAAGCTACTTCTGCTGACGCTTTCACCTCATACATGTCTAGACTTACCCTCTCTATGTAACCAGGTTATCCTTCCTCCTTTAAATAAATGTGGAGTTTTGCATAAACTGTGCAAACAGTAGCCACCCTACATGTGGAGGACAATTCCCCTGCTTACCTATAATGCTATTACATTAAAATCCCCTTATGGTGGACTGGAAATTAGTAGGATGGGAGACCAAACTGCTTTTTCTACCCTTTCACATATTCAGCAGACTTTTACTTACTAGAATAAGAAATTCTTCATAGAATAGCTTGATCTGGCTTTCTTTAGCTATATTGTGTAGCAAAGGGCTTTTAGTCAGACTGACACTCAGAGTTTGGAGTGGTTCCTACAAATAAAACATAGCAAAGCTGGCTATGCTGGGATATTGTATAAAGGATATATTTGCATACTATTAATGCTTTTTTTTTATATATAGGCTCTTTTTCCTTCTTCCTTCAAGATCAATGATGGTGACTATTGTTTAGAATGTCCACAAACAGTACCAAAAATGAAACATATTACAGCTGTTTTAAGAGACATTGTGGAGTGCAGATAAGTGCTTCTGCAGTTGCTTGATTTATCCTGTATTGTTTCAGCCTGAATTTCTCTTCAGGGACAAATCTTTGTTTCCTTCAAATTCTTGACATACAGTGGCACAATTTCTCCCCACTCATTTTGTATTGATTATGGAACACCATTAATTGAGCTTACCACCTTTTCTGGGACAGTTTTCTTTGGAACACCCTGCACAGCAGGGGTGTGGCAGTTACAGATGTGAACACTTCATAGTAGCAACACTCCTCCTTCAGAATCTCTCTATTTACACCTTATTGAAGCCACATCATCTTAAAACTGGCTATAACGAGAACAGCCTCTGAAATGATGTGCAAGTTTGAAGAAGATAATTAATGCGTGAAACTTCGCCTTTTTCTTTTTTCTCCCCTTGTGAGGATGTGGTTTAAAGGGGATTTTGAAGCTCTGAAAAATTGGAAAAAATTGTGAGCAAATGATTTTTATAATACTGTAACAGAGATGCGTGCCAAGAAAAATGGCTTTTTGTCTTACCACATCCTCCTCACTCCCAATTTTAATTACCACAGCTTGGCACCTGATCCTGCACAGAGCCATATAAAAGCCACACAGGCTAGCTCTTTCCAGACAGAGATAAAACAGAGGGAGGGAGGAATTAATTAAATCCTTTTCAAATCTTTTCAGTGAGTTTCCTTCTAAAGTCACTGTTCTGGTTTCTGCATAGCTAGTACAATGACATATGGTCATAAATAACAAACAGTTTCTGCCTCCTCCTGTTGTCTCTCTTTTTCCACCCTCTGCAGAATCTAAACAAAACAGGCTTATGATTCTGGTATTATAAGCAAGCCAGTCAGGATCCAGAACAAACAGGCAGCTGAGCATGTTTTTGATTTACAGCACAGTGCAGAGCTTTTAAATGAGCTGTTTTATTCAGTCTTGCAGGTCCCTGCTCAGCTGCTTACTGAGTTCATCTCAGCCCCAGAACGATGACACATGGTTACCAAACTAAGCTAAAACAAACCAAACTCAAATTTGGTTAGGCTAGTTACCAAAACACAGTTTCCCTTTTTTTTATGATTGCAATCTTGTGAATCTCCTCCTGTCCCAAAAGGAGTGTGTCACTTAATTCTGGGATCCTCAAGAATAAGACAGAAGGTCTCCTGTCTGACTGCACTGCCCTTCCCTCCGTCCAGCACAAACGAACAAGCAGCCAGGTGAGTCCTGCTGTCTTTGGATCTGGCAACATTTAGCACCAGAAACACAAGCAGAGCCCTCGAGAGGCCAAGGGGGATGCCCATCTTTTGCACTAAATGATAAACTTTTTACCAATGTCTGACACAGCAAAGAGGAAAGGATGGATCACAGCAGCCCAGGAGCCTCCGTGGTGACCAGGTGCAGTTCTCCAGCTAAACAGAAGTGATTCTGAGAAAAGCAGCAGATTACAGTATCAGTGCAAACTGGAGCATACCTGAGAGATGCTACAGTATGCAACCCAGCATGTCAGGACAGGGATAAAAGACACATCCACTTCCAAGGTGTTTGTTTTCCATTTGGACAGACTATTAGCACAGCTCTCCATGTCCCTGGACCACAGTACCTGTGTCAGTGAACCTGCCTGTCTCAGGGAACAAAAGCACATTGCAGCATGAGGGACAAAACAGCAGTCTAGAGATCAATATTTTTTTATTGTTTACTGCCCATTTGCTGATTTTTCATACATAGAATACAGCCTAGAGCACAGACTATTGCATGATGCTTTTTCTCTGGAAAAAATAATAAAAGATAAATTCACAATTTAAGTTTCTTTTTGCAAGTTTAACCGCAGATGCTCAGGAGAATCTGTAATCCCATTAAAATGAGTAAAGTCTTTTCTTTCCTATCTCCTTTGTTGATACTTGGAAGCTTCTGAGAGAAACTGTATATGAATCATTTTTTAACTTGTCAAACTTCCATTCTCTTTATTAAAAATGATGATGAACTTCTGTATGTGATTACTTCAGCTGAAAACATCCTGGCTGCATTTGCAAGACAGAAGCTGCCTGAGCACTGAGCAGAGCTATCAATGTTACAACTGGGGTACAGAGGTACAGGGATAATCCAGCAGCATCCGCAGAACACACCAAGCCACAGATGCTCTCTGAGTAAGAACTAATCAAAATTCAGACCTTCAGCTCCCCAGAAAATTCTAACATTTTGAAATCTGTTTGGGTTTCAAAACAGAATGAAAATACACAAGCAAACTGTTACATACAATTTCCAAATTATTCTGTTTGGATGTGTTAAGCTGTCCAGCTTCAATACCATGAAAATATAGAGCCAGGAATTCATCTTACATTACAACATAAGAGATAAATCCCTGATTTTTCAGTTAGGATGACAGAAAGGTTTTGCTTCAAAGCAGGCCAGGAGTGGAGAAGTCTGAGTCAGCTACAAAGCTCTTGGCATCTGCCTTGTCCACCTGAGCTCCTCTGAGCATGGTTCTACACCCAAGACGAGAGGCTGATTCCTCCAGGAGCAACATAGAACATTAAAAGCAAGACTCCTGATGAGAATCACGGCATTGATGCATTGGAAAACCTATGACATTTAACTAATCACTTTTTAAAGAGCCTTTTAATCATTTAGTAAGTCCTTCATAAAAATTGTGCTGGTGAAACCTTCCATGTAAACAAGAGTTTCATAAGAATTAATCAGTTTTCAGCTATCAATCACTGAATATAAGAAAATTGAGGAAGTATGAAAGGCTTTTGAGGCTCCAAGAGGCACAGAGATTAGGTTTAGGTCCACCATTAACAACAGGAACCTACATCAGATCCCAAATAAGAGCACGAGGAAGGAGGACGTTTTCCTCTAGCTACCAGCTTCTCTCACTCAGTGTGGAGGAACGCAAAGCAAGAGCTTTAAAAATTACTTAGAGAATGCCAAGAATTTCCCAGAAAGCATTAGAAAGAGAGGTTTGCCACACAGCCACCACAGAGGATTTGCAAGGGAAGATGATTTGCCCCACCTACCCTTTTATCTCCCTACAGAGAAACAACTTTGATTCCACAAAAATAACCACAGTGCTTATTAAGAAGAGAATAAAAATTGTCTCAGCCTTTTGGATAAAGAAGGGTTTCTGTTAGCCCTCAAAACTTTCCAGCTATTGTGCTCACATTTGACCCTGCCTCAGGCTTCCTGGGCTCTCTAACATAGCCCAGGCTAAGGAAAGCTCTTCACTGTGACAAAGATATAAATTAGTCAAAGATCCACCACTAAACAAACAATGTGGCTGATACATAAAGCCTAGTTGAACTGGAGAGAGTTTTCTTTATTTTTTATTTTTATTTTATTCTTGTGTGTGATATAGACACCTAGCTTGCTGGAAAATATCTTTATAAATTGAACTGCACTATTTAAGTTAATTTTATTATAGGGGAAGATATTATACGTGGCACCAGGAGGATAGTAGAAGTAATAAGCACAAGAGTACAATCTTGTTCTTCTTTTGATTAGAAGACTTCCAAATTGGGGGGGAAAATTAATACAGAGAACAAGCCCTGAATGCTGGGAGAATATGTTTTACTACTGACAAAATTGTGTTTCCACCAAGACACCTAGCAAGTTTTGAAAGAGAATATGAACTTTGTGCCAGTTTGTCTAGAGCCCACAGCCAAATTTGAAGCCTCTGATGCAGAATAAGCAGGGTCTAATAAGCCAATGCTGCTGTTCAGGCTCTCTGCATGTACTTGAAAAGGAGCCTCTAGAGAAGGGAAACAGAAGAGAAAGAAACTGAGGAGTAATGTGGAAAAGCTCCTTTAGCCATGGCTCTCCAGAATACGTGACTTGTTTGCAGAACAAACACCATAAACATGCATAGGTGTTACCACTTCCCACATGATATTCAAGTATCCAGCAACACAAAGTTCCTAAGCCCTGCTGTGATGGAGACATGTGAAATCAGATGTTTAAAGTTCACTCAAAGTGGTGAATCCAGGAAAAAAGGGAAAGAGAAAGCTCCAGGAAGACAGTGCTTCCTCTAATGAACAAGAGGCAGAGAGCAGGGTGAATTAACTTTTACACCTTGCCCCTGACACTCCCAACCAGTTAAACTAACTACAAGCAGGAAAAAGACACCATCAAAGCAGAATGTCACCTTGAACTCAAAATAATCCTTTAAAGTTATTTCTAGAAGACTTAGCTAAACATTGCTGAAAAAACTGCTAGGTAAAATGACAGGTACTATTCATCACTAGGCTCTGCAGCATTGGCAACATCAGAGCTCTGTTGCCATAAAAATGCACCAGAATTTTCTAACAAGATTGGGAAAGGTATAAAATACAAGAATATTTGGAGTCCTCCTTGCTTTACAGACCAGAGCAAATATTTGCTTTTTAAGAAATCACTCTTCTTTCCTTACTGTTTTGAATCAAATCTGTTGTCCATCTTCTTTAGGGTTTTTCCAACATTCTGATTATACATACAAAAGGGAAAAATCTCCTTTAGTGAGTCCAAAGAAGTGAAACACTCTTGCAAATGGACAGACTTGGACTGGACTGACTTCAACAGAGCTTCACCAGTTTTTATCAGCACAACATTTGCTCCTCTCTATTGACTGTTATAATTGAGAGCATACATTGAGCATGCAAACAGCAAAACAAAACATACAAATAACTTCTATATTGTCAGTTATCTCATATTTCTCTTTTAATTAACAGGATTTAATCCCATTCCCAGTTCTAGAAAAGCTGCAGATTTTAGGCTGTAATCATTCTGTTTAGTAAAAATGTGCGTGCATGCAATATTGTGAAGTGCCTTCTGGATTGACCACCAATCCATGGTCAGGAAAATCCTGTTTCTTTTGCAGTTAAAATTGTCTTTCAGGTGGAGAAAATAAAAAATATTTATTATTGGAATGCACATGATAAAAGTCAGAAATAACATAAATATGTTTGGGAGTTGTTGATGGCCCCTTGTTAGGTGTTCCTCTGTATGAGGAACTTGCTGGAGGTGATCATTAACTGTATTTGGTAGTCTGCTCAATACATATATCTATATCCACAGATAGATGCCCAATCACAATTCCTACTAAGCTTTGATCAGGAGTTTTCTAACAGATATCGGTAATGAAAACAGTGGATATCTCATCCAAAAAATGTTCCCACCAATATCATGACATTTGATCTCAGTCAGCACCATTGAAACAGAAAAATTTGATCTAATTACAAAACTTGTAAAAAGTGGTTTGTTTCATGCTGGCTCCCATGGTTGGAAATAAAAAACTCCACTTCGTTATCTTGGGAAGAGACAGCTTATTGCTCATGCTTTTACCCCAGTATAAACACAAGGTATGTAAAGTATTGAAACTGTTTACAAGCACCAGTCACATTTTCATGCTTACATAAAAGCCTGGGCAAATTCACAGTGATAACTTGAAAAAACAACTGTCTAATGCATACAGCTGAATGGAGATGCAACCTGAAGCTAAAATAATTTTGTGTCTCTATCTGAATATTGACAGGACAGGACAGAAAAGTGCTGAAGAGCTGAGGAAGCTGTTGTATATCACACTTGTGAATTCATTTGGACGAAGTTCCATTTATTCTAGATAAAAGATTTCATCCTGTGTTCTTGAGCTCTCTCTAACACAGAAGAACTGTAGGCCTAGAGCTTTATGATGGAAAAGACCTACCTTAAACATAGATTGGCCCATTGTTACTAGTTAGTTGCCATTAGTGTTTTGTTTGGCTTGGAAAGAAAGAAGGCTGTGTCCATAGATAATGCCCCAACACCTGAACTGAAGACTACAATGACTCACACAGCTCAGTTGCCCTCTTAAAGCAAGAAAAGAAGCACACTCAAAATTAGGTGCCTAGCATGAAGCATCTGTTCCTAACCTAAATGTTTTGCTTTACTCTATAATTAGATTTCTGAATGCCTAGTGTGAAATTTGGGTACAGATTGGATATTTTAGAACTAACATATTTGGAAATGTAACCAGTTATTAAAAGTCAAACAGATGTCTGTTCAGCCTTCCTTCATTTGCACTGCAACCACATTTTCTTCTCACACAAATACAGGCCCTGCAGATCAAGAATTTAAGAGCTACATAGGGGATTGCCTGTGTTCTGAGAAGGCAGCACGAAAAAGAAAATTCCCTGTTCTGAGCATAAAAGCATGCCCCAGCACTTCTGGCTATGGGGTCCCTATGAACCAGCCACAGGAGAAAGTTAAAAAGGACCGAGAGCTCCTTGAAGCTCTTTGCCTGCTTGTTCTCTTTATGGACAGGTACATGACAAAAGTTTTGAAAGCTGAGCCTCAATGAAAGAGGCATTTGCTTTGCTAAACCTTCCAGCACACTGCCAGTGTAACTGAAGAGGGCTGACTTCTGTCATCTGGGGCCAGGTGAGCAACTGGTCTTGAATTCAAATACTGCCAGTGTTTTAGGACAGGCTATGCACAAAACTGCTATCACAACAGCATTTTAATGTAATATTTTTCATCAATGATTATAACTATTCTTCATATACAATATTTACAACATTTTAAAAAGGAGTCTTTATGACTGGCTTCATCTTTTCCTAGCAAACATATTAATTCCTCCTCTATTATCTTTTAAAGCATTATAGATCATGAGGTCCTTTATGGAAACAATGATGGTTGCATGTAAATTACAGAGATTTCCATGTTTTTTGTATTAAAACTACTTAGATTTCCTAATAAATGTAGGTCTACTGGCATTTTCTTTTGGCAGGGAAATAATCATATTTGGAGGATAAAGCATATATTCCTTGAGACAGACCCATAATAGTTCAGCTGTGGACTGACAGGTTCCTCTGAGTGATGTGGGCATGAAAAGCCAGTTTATAATATATGCTCTCTCGTTGCATTTGTTTATCATCTGTGTTATTTTCCATTTATGAAATTTCTCCAAGGATATTTCTGTTCTCAAAAATCATTACCAGTGCCCACAGCCTTGTGGGATACCCTCCTATAAATAGTAACAAAATAAACAAACCATAGTGCATACAGAATAGAAGATAATATACAAGAAAACATGCACTGTCAGGTGCCAAATGGCTATTAAAAACAAGCATGGGGATAACACCACTTCAAAAATCATGAGGCAAGAGAAGTCCCTGACAGAATATTTTAACATAGGAAAACGCCTGAAAAAATTATCAAACAAAATCCACACTAAAATGAGCTGGTGCTAGCTGGACATTGCTAGTTGCATCCTGACTTCAGACAGTATTTGAAAACAAATCCACTTTCATCTGTGAGAATATCAACTGCAATCCAGAGGGTTGTGGGCTGTTTTTTCCCCTTTTGAGGGCTTGTTGAGGTTTAAATAATGTTCCATTCATGTGTTAGTGCACCTGGTGACACACACACAGCTTTACCAAGAGCTGCCACACTGGTAATTCTCAGACAAGTACCAGATCCACGCATTCAGAGAAGTCTCACAGCCTAATGCTGCTGTCAAAAAATCCTCTCTTATGAAAGCACTGCTTATGTGCCAGCTCTTCTAAACCATACTGATTTTCATCAGGCACTTCCAATTTATAGCCAGATCACAGAGATCATCAAAGCAATCACCTTCCAATTGACAAACCCAGTTTGGACTCTGTTTGGAAAGGACTATGTCAACGATCTACGTTTTGAAGAACAGGTTCATTTACATGGGAATGCAAAAAAAAGTTTTGCCTATGAACCTCTGAGACAAGGCACAGAACACAGGAGGTGCCACAAAGCACAAAGTATGAATGAATGCCATGAAATTGTATATGAACTGCAGGGAAATCAATGTTTTTTTGACAAGTCACAAATCACAGCAGATATATTTTATCCTGTGGTTCCTGCTGCTGCAAAGCCACAGCCAGAAATACTATCAAATCTTCACACTGTTTATAGACATGCAGTAGAAAATCATCTTAGCTAGGCCCAGTGGGTGTTTACAACAGCTGTAAATTCCCTTCTAACTTGCACAGCTACAGTGACTTTTACATCTCTTCCCTAAAAAATGAAGGAAATTGTCCACTGCTGAGAAGATGCTCGGTTTGTTCTCTCTCCATCTCTGCTTGCTTCTAGGAAAGTGGAGCCTACCCCTTCTCAGACAGACATAAACTCTTTTTGGTTTTGACCTTTCTTCCTGCTCTAGAGCTATTTGCTCTTGAAACACATTTCACAATTAATTTCTTTTCTCATCCTCACCAATGAGCAGGAACCTACATTCCTTCCAGATACGTCCCTCTCTTCAGAAAATATTTATTTTGTCCTTCTCCTGGTTCTTCATTCACTGTCATGGGGAAGATGAGCGAAGGATATCTCTAACACGTGGAAGAGTTTTATTAATTGTGGCTGGGACTGATGTCCTACTGATGGTGTTCCCTACCCTCAATGAGGGTCACCCAAGGGTACAGACCTCATTAGCCTGTACCTTACCCCAAATAAAATGCCTTAAGCCCACGTGGCCACAGAGAAGTTCTGTTTTTACAGCAAGTTACACGATCTGTCAATCAGGACATTGGCATCCTACTCTCAGAGCAAGCAGGATCTGGCACATTGGAGTCCTTGCTCTGGACTCCAAGACTGAAAAGGACCTTTCATGGTTATGCCATTCTTGAAACAGAAAGTCAATCACACAAACAAGCTCCTCACATATAATTCAAGACTGTCTTTCACCAAGAGAGCCTCTCATAGAAGGCTTCTTATGGGAATGATTCGTTAACTACCATGTGTGACTGATGGGCATAATCTATTGGCCAAAATTCTGGGCCTAAAAATCACAATATCACAGATGAATACTCATCATCAAAGAACAACAAAGGACTTTCAGGACATCTGGAGCTATAACGCTATCCAAGAGAGCCAACAGCACAATTCCAAGCAATTACAAACCGAGACACATCATCGCAGTCCTGCTCACTGATTGACTTTCTTCCTTTTGGGGGAGCAGATCATGGGCTTTGGAGGGGATCAGGACATGATTTTATAACCAGCTGTTGACACTGCAGCATTTAGTGTCTAGGCAAGTCCAGCTGCTGTTCTCTGTTAATAGCAATAATAAAGCCAGACCCTCTATTGGCCTCTAAGAAGAAGCTTAAATGTCCCACAGGGCTTCTTTGAAGAGAGGAGTGAATGACCCTGATGTCTAGACTAACATTAGTTTCATCTATAAAATTCAGGTCGTAATGTAAAAAGCTGTGTGTGAACTATTGCTGAGAGCATAATGACCGAGTTAATTGCCTATATAATCATTCTCCAATCCAATGAAGTACCCTGAGATGGTTTGAATGGGAAAAGTACCATTAAAAAATCCTTAGGCTAGACTAAACTTTAATTACATGACACCTGCAAATGATAAACTGAGAAACAGCTCAGTAGAAACATACACACTGTAAAAAAAAAAAGTGTTCTAATTGTGCCATCAAAGGATAAAGGATCAGTTCCTAAGGAGTTCATCCTGAAAGCTGCAAATAGGTAGAATGTGGCAGATTACACACAGGAAAATCCTTGGTCATTCACCTGGAGTCCAAAAGTGTAGCTGTCGGGTTAAGGATTTAACCCTTTGGATGCAGCGGAAATAAGACACACAGCTACATGGTCATCTTTCAAGGTAGGAAAGAGACAAGTTTATTCTAAAACACACTGCTTAAGTAGAGTCTCTCACAACTCCAAAGACAGAATACAGTTGATTGGTCCAGAGAAAGTGACACCTCTTTCCCATGCTTTTCGCACATATCCAACAGGTGTTTATCTTTGTTATTAGTTCTTCTGTTATGTTTATATTAGATAAAGTGACTAGTTTTGGGAAAGAACCCTGGCTAAGCCTGAGAAACTCGGACTGGAAAAACTCTAACAAGAGGTTTTTCTGGGCCTATGGCTACACAAAAGCACAGGCCAGCCTTCCTCTTCCCCTAATGTCAGTGATAATTTCATACGAGTCAAACTCAGGACCTCTCCATTCATGATGGACCAAGGCAGGGTCTAGACATGCTGATGGCTGCGATAGCCTGGAGAAGGGCTGGATGGCAAAATAATTCTGATTTTTTTTAAGAAGCAATATCAAACTCAAGTGTGTTTTGCTAAGACACAGGAAGGTTGGCAAACCAGATGAACTTGCAGTCCTGTTTTATTCATGACAGATACAGGAGACAGCTGTGAAGGTTATGACATTTTCTTTTATAACAGCTACAGTTGGGCTAAAACAAGTAGTAGTAGCTGCAGCACTAATTGACTCAGCCAGTGCATTTCCTATTAAACCTTGAACATTAAGAATTCATAGGCAGAACCAGAAATAAACTGTGTGTGGGAGTGAAGGTACATGTAACGGTAAAAAGCTAAGCCTGCATGAAATTATATTAACTTCAGCTGAATGGGAAGACCCATAGTTAGAAAACTGTTATTTTATTTGTTGGCTTTCAAGGAAGTTATTGTTAGCCTGTTTGGCTTTGTCATTACCATTCTAGCTTTTAAATGCAACATGGTTTTATCACATGCAACACGATGCCATTTCACATCATGTACCTAATAGGATAATGTCAGGCAGGATAACATCACACCATTGGAAAGACATCAGGATCACACTGCACTCATCAGACATTCTCCCTGGCTCCCCCTCGTTTTAATCCAGAAAACTCTCCCTTTGACTTTGACTTGACATACTGTTTTGAATAGTAAGTAGAGCCAAACACCAGCTCTTAAAGCTAAGCCATGGTTTCAGGGTCCTGTTCTAGTACTTGTCTGCTGGAAAAGTACTAGCAAAGTGGGCAAGGGTAGAGGCAATTACCATAAATTAAACTAGCATTATGCAAAGAGAAAATTTATACATAAAATAGTCCTCAAAGGAAATTCTGCTTGCATATAACTGGCCCAAATACATCAAGCTGACCTCAGGGATGAGCCCTAAAAAATATGTGCCTGTGGTCCAAACCTTCCACAGATATCCATCTACAAACTAAGATATTTCCCTAGGATGCAGACAACAAGAGGAGCATCAATCCTACCTTTCTAGTGGGGTAAAAAACCCCAAATCAACAGACTTGCCAAGTTGCTTGTCATATCACAGAAGTAAAATCAAGTTAGAGGTCATCATTCCCTGAACCACATCTCATCTATTCAATCACAGAGCACACTGGACAGAAGACTTGGTAATTTTCCCTTGTATGGGATTGATCTGCACTGAAAGAAAAAGTTTACATAGCCTAGTTAATAAGATTTTAGGAATCTCCCTGTAAAGAGGTAAATACCATAACTTTCATGGGAGACTAAGGATCCAGCTCACTTACAAAGATGCAACACAAATGTTCTGGGCACATTACAAAAAATTTAAGGCATTGCCTCTATGATGGAAAATTCTGCTACTGAATTGTTCATGCAGTAATTCCAATCAGGTGTTTATAGTTTTACTCCACTGAACTTTCTCCAAATGTTCACCCTTGACTTTAAAATATCAGTCCTGTCTTTCTGAATGATTATTAAGAAGTGAGATAGCTTGCAGATATTTTATTTCTCTGCCTTATAGCAAACAGACTGTACCTTTGATGGAAGATGTTCTCCTCTTACCTTCCAGGAAAAAAAAAAATCAGCCTTCACACTGATGATAAAAAAGAAAGCTTTAAAGTGTTTGCAAACTGTACAGCAAGTAAGAATGAAAAATGTTGTCAAAACATTTTGTAGAAATGTTTTGACAACAAAAAAACCCCTTTGTATTAATAGAATTTTTAGAGACTAATAAGGAAAAAGTTTAGAGTAAAATAAAATCCTTTGTAATTAATTTTCCTCAGTTTCTACTTATAACCTCTCCATATAAACCTAGCGCTTTATTTCCATTTTCTTTCCTAGAGGGAAATAATACAGAGAAGGATTTTTCATTCTTGATTGGCTTATCTGTCATTAATGAACACAGTAAGCATGTTAACTATCCAATACTTATTTGACTCTGGCTCAATCTCAGCAGTCTCTCAGCACTTCACATGATTACAATCAGTATGAGGAGAGAGAGAAACATTGTTCAAGTGCCCTTACAATGCATCTTCTACTCTGAATATCCTCTGTATATTTCCCTTAGAATATATAGCCAGGAAGAGACAGTCATTGGATAGTTTACAAAAGAAAACTAGATCAAGATAACCACATACATTTTAATTCACTGACAAACAGACCTGAATTTGGGCTTGGAAACAACTATTTAATCATCTTCATTTAATGTTATCTCAATCTCAATCAAAAAAAAATAATTAAATGAATACTTTTAAAGTATTTAAAACTTTTTCCTGGAATTATTCTGTTAGAGAATAATGCCCCTCCCCTGCCTATGTTATTATATAAAGGATGTTAAAAGAGCCAAAGATTATTAATACTAGCAGTTTATAATATCAGAAGCACAGATAGCACCTCATTGGTGATCAGCTCTCCAGTTAAAAATATTTTTACAGCAGCTAACAGAGCTGACATTGACATGAAGCAAATGAATGATTAGGAACAAAAATACACTGAATATTCAGTCACTAGCTAGCCAAGCACACTGTATCTCTTCTCTTCCATGCAGGGAAATCTACCTGGCCCTTTCAGCTGCACTTTGCAAAGTCCACAGCTCCTGACTGCCTCTGTGAACTTCTCATCTGCTACACTGTACAATTCACCCCATCTTTTATGTGCTGCTCCACACGAGATGTAGGGTCTGTCCCACGCCTTTTGCTTCTGCTGCACCAAAGCACATTAGTGTTTTTATTAGATCATAAACCACTGTCTGAATCTAATGATCTAATCTTACACTTTCAGATTTGGCAACCCACTGAAGAGTGTTGAGCTCTCGTGGTTTTTATCTTACTTTAGCCCTGTGAGTGGAGTCCCACATTTCTTAAGGAACACCTGACTTGTTTTGATTGCAATTCTCCTTTAGTGAGTAATGGGTAACAAATCCTACAAATCTCAACACCCGCTGGTTCAGTTGTACCAACATCATAAAAATCTCATAAAATGGTCCCAATCACACTCAGCAGCTGCTGGCAGGGAGCCAACTGCAGCCTTATTCCCTCAGTTTCTGCTCAGAGTGAATTCTTACCATTCAATTTCCCTCCAGGGCTCCGGGCAGGGGACACTGAATGGAGTTCCTGCTTATCCTGCACAGCCCCAGTGTTCACAGAAAGGTACAACCTGGCACAGCCTTGCACCATCTCTTCACCAACTGTACTATTTGCTTACTACAGGGCAGCTTTGATGTGACTGAATGACCTCTGGATGTGTTTTTATATTTAATTTTTCACCACTGCTCTGAAGTCTTCAATAACACACATGACATCAATACTCATATTGCATTATTTGCTATTACTGACATGCTATGAAATGACTCAAGTGCAACTCCTCACTTCAGTAGCAAAACTCAGCAGAAAAAATGCAACCTATCACTGTTACAAATTAATTGCTCAGTGCTTTTATATGTGTACTTATAGGTGCTTGCTCTTCCAAACTTCGAAGCCGGCCTCCTTAAAGTCTACCCAGTATGCCTTCCTCCTCTCTCTCCACCCACCTTCCTTTCAATCCCATTCTGTCAGTACAGCAGAGATGAGACTTGAATCATTAAAGAAATCTTAGTCAAAAGGGCAATTGCAAAATTCCATCCTTCCTCTCATTTCTCTTTCAACCAAATGGACAAACATTCACTCATTGCTACCTTTCACTTGAGTGTTCTGGCTGAAATCTGCCTCCTGTGAAAAGATCTCCACTGTACCCTGTACCCTCTGCTGTCCCTGAGCACCTCTCTCCTGAGTTTCCAGAGCTGGGCCTATGAGTTTCTGTGTAATCTCACTGACCAGGCTCATCAAGTGGGAAATAAGAGTGTCCTTTGGCTCAAGCTGAGAGCAGATTTCAAAAATATTGCATGAACAGTAGTAACATACAGGTTCTTGGCTCACTACCACCCTTGTTATTTACTTCAGTGCAAAGGGAGCGAAATATGCAGTAAAATCTAAATGCATTTGCTACCTCATCGCTAGTGGCACGTACAAGTCCCTCAAAAAGGTGGGAAGCAATCACAGCCCGAGTGCATTTCCCTTCCTCCCAACTTTTTTTTTTTCTTTCTATTACAGCTAGATATTGAAGAGTCTTGAGACACAAGCAGATAAGGGAAGCTGCCTTTCATGTTATGACATTTCACACAAGCTGAAGAGCTGCTCCTCAAATATATACCTAAAATGCATGTGCTGGTAAATTCCAGTGGTCCACAGTAGATTCAGGATTTCTTCCCCTTACTGAAATGATCATAGGAGACAGACAGACATAGACATAGAGCTCAGTCTTTAAAGAGTTCATAACAAAATGAAACCAAAGGTTTGGGGCTTTTTGCATTAAGACTGTTACTCACTGGCAATGATCCTGTTTGTAATATCACTACAATCCTTCCTTGGAATTACTGAGCTGATGAAGTTCTGCACACTCACAATGTGACTTCAAGGCATAGTTCAGGAGTGGCTGCTGTGCTGTAAACTAGTTTGTGTTTCACTGTGGAGCCACAGATCCATGAGACAGAGCTGGAAACCAGTTGCAATACAAGCATATTAAGAAACCTGCATTATAACAGATTAAATAGAAACAGTTGGATTCACTGTCTTAAAATCAACATATGGATTAATTTAGGCACCTGCATGCTTAACCAGCTCTGAAGTACACACAAGGATGGGTAAATTATCTTTTCCAATGCTTCTGGGTTTCAGATTACAGGCTGGTTCTGCCAGGAACTGTGTGCTGGCAGCTTTACCGTGCTGAGATGGCCAGCACAGGACTCGCTCTGCCTTACAGCTTTCATTTTGAGAACAGCAGTTGTAACAGCACTTTGTCTTCCATCTTCACTCACTGACACTGCCATAAATCTATTTATACTCTGTTGTCTCCTAGCCTGTTTCTAACTTTCAAATGCATTTTCCCCTACTTGCTTCACAAGGTCACAGGGAAAACTCTTTAACATGTATTTCCAGAATCTACCTCAGTTTACTCCAAACAGCCACTGTACAAGACTTGTAGTTGTCCATTTATATACCTGGCCTCTTTCTTTTGACATCCATGGGACAAATAACAGATGGACCAATTCTAAGAGCAGCCTGTGTACTGAACTTACTGCTGGGAGGGGCAGGAATATCTCTGTATGCAGAAGGATGACAAGAATTGGTCATAACAGGAAAAATAATCTCAAAATTGAAGTCAGCACTTGGAATAACTCTTAGAGCAAGGGGCCACCACCCTGTCTCACAGAGACAGGTGACAGAAGAACACAACACTGTTCTCTACAGCTGAGCCATGCCCTAAGCCCACTCCTGTGCAGGTCACAGCTATAGGTTTAGGAACTCCCTGTGAACTGCAGAACTTCTTTTGCCAGATGGCTTAGAGCAAAACAGCACACCAGCCATGAGAAGGAACTGTACTAAAGAAATATTCCAAGCTCTGCAAGATCCTGACTTTGGCTTCACCCAGTCACTGCAGAGAGGGGACAATGCTGTCCTGCTGCACTGTGTTTTCAGCGCTTGCTTGGGTGGGGTGGGTAATTTTGGAGGTGAAGAAGCAGTAGGGAAAAAGTAGCAGAAAGAAAAATATATTAAATTAGGCAGCAATATACAGCTGCTTCAACCAAAGGTAACAGAAAACATGTAGCTTCACTTCATCTTTAAAATAAGTAATTAGGAACATAACTGCAAGAGAAGCATTAACAAGCTTCCCATTTAGCTGGCTACTATTTTCTGCACATGTGTACATTTTTTAACATAACCTCAGTTCCAAAAAGTCATATCCTGTTGTTAATTTATGAAAACTAAGCAGAGGCTCTCTAACAGAGGTTAATTTGGGTTTAAAACAAATGAAGTGCCACAGAACCACATACTGCTGATTAAGCTGACTAAAAGCTGTGCCGGGGACAAAGCCTAATTTTTCCTGACAAATTTTTCATCACTGGATGTAGCCTTTTGTGAATTGGGATTATGCCTGTTCTAAGAACTGTCATCCAGGTCTCCAGTGGCATGAGGTCCCTGTGACACATGTGAGGCATAAGGACAACCTCCCAGGATTAATTCCAGCACCTCTCTATTGCAGCTGCCTGCCTTAGAGATGGCTCAATCCCAAGGCACTCACTGCCTAACTCTGCCACTGGATGCTGTAAACTCAAATTATCAGTGAACCTTAGAATTATTCAGATTTCAGTGTATGCATGCAGATCTTACTGATAAAAAAATAAGTAAGTCTCTGACAAATTATTCTACCAAAACCTTTTGTGTTCCTTCTGTGTCTGTATGTCCCAGCTGTATTCCTTCTACAAGTCCTCACAGTGTGCCTGACCAGATCTGCACAAACAAGGCATTTCCTACCTCTCAGCATCTCTGCTGCCCTTCTCAGTATTTGCTTTCCCTCTGCCATTTTCCAAGGGGTGACCAGAGCTACCTGTTCAGTTCACTGTGCAGGGAAAGCCCAGATTTATAGATGGCATAAAGATGTTTTCTATTTTGATCTCCTTTTTTCCCTTAATAATTTTTACGAGTCTATTTGCCTTTTCAGTGTGACTGAGCACACAGATGATATTTGCAGTGAACTACACTCAGTGACCTTAAAGAAGGTCCTTCTGGATGGGAGTAGCTGAGGTAAAACTTATCATGGCATATGCCTCAGAAATTATTTTTCCTGGTATCATTATTTTATATTTATCAGCATTGGACTTCACCTGCCATTTTATCACCTAGTCATTCAGCACTGAATAATCATTTTGCAACTCTTCCTAAGCAGACTTATGTTGAACTACCCTAACCTTTTCTCTTCAACTGTAAATATTTTTTGGTTTAATCCTCAATCTCATTTTTTGCTCAGCTACAAATGCATGGAATGACAATTCCCACAACTTATATTCATGGAGTCCTTCTGGTAACTTTAATCTTTGGCCAAAATGACCATTTATCACTGCCTCTTTTTTTTCCCCCCATGTTTTAATTTTTTTTTTTTAACAAGACTACAAGACAAGTAACCAAAGGGGAATAAAAGGAGAGTGGGTGATAAATTAATGTAATCAGTACTTGTAGATTTACCTTGGCTGTACTTTACTGCCTCACTATCCTGAAGCAACACAACAACTCCTGAGGTAATAATTTAGTACCTACCATTCCTGGGGATTACAGTGAAGATGACCAGCTGCAAATTTACTCAGGTCCCTTTAAATAAGTGAATACCACAATTCCTTTAGGAATTCATTAGCAATTTGCCCATTTTTAAATGCCTTGGGGGGACTTTCTTGGTCCTGTCCCAGTGGATTTACACCATCCTTTATTATTACATATATTTGACCTGCTTTGACTTATATCTTCTCATTAATCCCAGTTTCATTAAATACATACCCAATATAAGTAGGAATGACTTAAATGAAAACCAAAAGAATGTTTCATCCCTTTTTAGAACATACTTAGGCTTGTATTTTCCTTTACTTTCTTTCTTACTTTTAGTATATTACTAAAATCTCATTAGGGTTGTTTGCATTTGTTTGGTTGGCTTTTAATTCTCTTTAGTGTTGGCTTTTCTGGTTGTCTCCCTCAGATTTTGCTTCTGAGTACTTTTAGTTATGCATTTTTCTTTTCATTGGTGTGTGATTCCAATCCAACTTCCATGTTTAGGGCACGTTTCCAGGACCACATGCATGTCCTGACTCCTGTTCTAGTTCTAACTCTTCTTTGGATAATTGTTCACTCATATAATTCTTATTCCTTTTTTAATTTTTTTTCCTACTGTAAAAACAGTATACCTTAAACATCAGAAAAATTATAATGTCAGCATGAAATATGGAAAATGTATTGCTTTGCATTTAAAATAGCAGTGTAGAAACATGAGTGAGACAGGGAAAAAAAACTCTGAACCCTTTTCTGCACTATTTTTCGTGATGCTTCATTACTTTTTCACTTCCTTTCATCCTTACAAAGTGTTGTCTGCAAATCTTATTGTGAGGACCTGAGAACTCTCATTTTAAAGAGAACAAAATGGTAAACCTGTTTCTGAAATTGCATGGAGACACTAAGAAAGCATCTCCTCAATTTCTGTGAGACTGATGAGTGACCTGCCTTGGTATTAACACTGATCCTTGTACTGGAAAAAATTTTATAGTGTTACCAAATGCAAGTTTATTAGTTATGTATTTCTTTAAAAAAATAATTATTTAGTATTTGCACTGGTAAAAACTATTTTTCCCAAGGAAAGCAGATTGCAAACTCAGTCTCAATTAATTCCATTCTGTCAGACATTTGCCCATTTTTGGTATTTCATTCCAGGTCACGCTGATGCAAAATTCAGAGATGCCAACTGTCCTGCATGAGAGCTGTCAGACAGATTAGCACTCCTGCACTGACACAGCTCCTGCTTTGTCAGGACTGGGAACCAGTGTGTTGAAAAATGAGGCCTCAGCTGATGTGCCTATGGGAAAAGAGCAACTGGCACTATATGGGGTTTGGTCCTATGGGGAGTCTCGGTGCCTAAAACCATGTTGTCCAAATAATATTCCCACTATTCTTTGAAAGAAGGACCACAATTTGTTAGCACTATAACTCTCCTGAATTCCCTGAAATCAGTTTATTCCTTCCCTCCATTAAAGAAGACTACACACATCCCTTCATTTTCTTCTTTCATACAATATTTACAAAGTCTCTTTTTGCTTGCTCAATTGAAACTGATCATGATTCTTTCTTTTTCCAAATGCTCCCTCCCCTCTGAGACTATGCACTCTAGCAATCTTAGCTACAGATTGCTGCCTCACCTATTGGTTTGTCACATCTCTGTGCTCAAATGCTGACACAGTGTTGATGCTTTCTCAGCTGAGCACACAGTGTCCCAGCGTTTATCTACATCACAGAATGCTCCCCAAGAATCGCCATAATAAGTCCTGTTGGATCCAGAGCAATTTAGACTTTGCAGCTCACCATAAAGGATGAGATCCTAACGTTCTGTAAATATTTCTTGAGAATGATGGAATTCCAGGACTGTAATTGTGTAACTAAAATTATGTAGAAAGCACAGTTCACTAGGACATAAATTTTAGCTCTTAGAGCTTCTTTCCTCATGCTGTGTTAACTTTTCAACAGACTCAAAAATTCAGACTGCTGAAGGAACAGTGACCCTTGTTTATTCCACCTCAGAATTGGAAATAAAACTAAAAGCCAGAGGATACACTTACAGTGGGCAGTTTCTTTCTTGATTGGTATCAGAGTATGCAGATACTACCACACAACTCAAAATCAAGGCCCATTTCTTTGAGACTCACTATATGAAGAACTTGTTACAACACACTACTAATATCTGCTGCGAAATTCGGGGACCAAAACAAATCCTTTTTCCTAACAGTACTTGAATTCCAGTCCAAAAATCTATTTTTAAACCATTAGCATTAGTGTTTTGGGGCACAGAAACAGAACTTCTAACAAGAAATGGGAACTATAACTAACACACAAGCAAATTACGCTACCAGCTGTATCTGTTTGCAAGCATTACTTGCCTTAAATGTGGCTTTGAGAAAACTTTCACTAGCAGAAATTAAGAATGCCATTTTACCACAGGAAATATGCAGGATTCCTGGATTAATAATGCTTTATAGCTACTTGGATCTAGTGCGTTTTTTTTCTGTTCAGACCACTGTTTCTGTGTTGCTTTGTGTAGATACAGCTATTACTATGAACTCGTTGGTACTGCTGCTGTAGTGAAGCCCAAGGGGTTCCAGCATCAGATGAAATTTTCCAAGATAATCTCCTGGGCTACATGAATTGCTTTACATGGATTGCATTTTAAATCTCATTTGATAGCAAGTGTTTTAGAGAGGAAAAAAGTGCTTTCTGGCTTAATCACAGACCACGACAAGTTAAGTGTGCATAACAAGATTTGTCCACTTATCCAGTGTGAATAGCTGGAAAGAATTGTTCTGTTCTGCACCGACAGCTTTAGATGTTGTTGAGAAATGGAAAGGAAAATCCATTAAAAAATCATCCACATTCTTAAAGTTCATTCTTAAAGTTTCAGTTATGGTGAAAAGAGCAACTTCTTGCCCAACATCAGGGTGTTTTGGTAGACTACAGTTATGCTGTGTAGAGAGTCAGAATTTCCGCTTGTGCACAGATGTAGCTCTTGCTCTGGTTAAAGTTCTGCTTCATTTAAACACAGGAAAAATTCACCACTAAAAGCTCAGTGTGCACAGACTGAAATTTTCAGAATTCTGTCCTGTTTTACCTGGAGCTTTGTCCCTAGCAGCCTGTGAGTCAGGCTCAAGAAGGCACCATGCAAAGAGCTCAGTCACAAACTCTCCCCACCCATTCCTCCCCAGTCTGTTCTTAGCAGCCACCACGAGGGCAGGAGGCAACAAAAGTGTGACAATTCCCGTGGCAAATCAGAAGTGGATATTCTGCAGTGCTAATGACAGCAGTAAGGGAAACACAAAGCACATAAATGAAGGTACAGTGCACAAAAGGAGCAGTTCCTTGGAGTTTTCACCAGCGCAATGTTCCCAGACACCACCCCATCCTGGGCTTGGGTTGCAATTGGATAAAAAAGACAAACATGATGTTCCAGTTTCAGCACTAAAGGATGCTCACCCTTCCTGCAGTAGGCATGCTGTGACTTCTTGGAATGGTTTCAATATGACTGATCAGAAACACATTTACTACAAACTTTAAGTGCTAAATGACCCCTCTTTAACCTCAACCTAAATTGAGTATTATTTCAAAATGAAACTGAACATAAACCTGGAAGATTACGATAAAGATTAACAAAGCAACTATAAAAATGTTAGGTTGACTAAGGACACAACGCTTCTCTGAAACAAGGTATCTTGTCAGCCTACGGAATAAGAAGGCTCCAGTTCTCCTACTGCCATAGGGAGTCCTGCAGTCACTGGTCAGATCCTGCTTTGACTAATACCTGGAAAATGGTGAGGTGGTTTGACAAAATGCCTCTGCCAGAAGTATTCACCGTTTACATAACTAATGGAGCTCATTTTTCTGTCCACAAATTCATCATGAGCACAAAACATTGCTAATAAATTTGATACTGAGAGTTATTCCACTAGCAACCAATACAGACAAAGATTTGCAGAAACAATCCGCTGCAACTAATATGTCAAACAACATCTACTCATGCTATTTGTAAGCCATTTTTCAGACTGATCACCTGAGCTGTCACTGCTTCTGCTTCCTAGCTGGCTGGCTGTAGCTCTCTAAACAGAAACAGAGCACAACCAACATGCTGCAGACATCTCATTCCTTCCCCAGGCACTCTCACAAGCACTTACTCTCACAGTTTTAAAGACTTTCCTTTTGCTGTGAGCATTCTTCCACACTTGGAAATTATGTATTTCTGTTCCTGGCTACTCAGCAGAAGAAAACATCAACAAAACTGAATTGAATTTGCTGGTATTATGCCAATGAATGCCTCACAATATTTCACTGAAGAAGGCACCCAGGGCTGCATGCTGTGTAGGCTGCCTTCTCTCAGCTCATTCCCAACACTAAAAAAAATTGAATGAGAAGCTTTAACTCTACCTCAGATGCAACTATGAGGAGTACTAAACAGGTAGGTATCTAGGCCAAATTCACATTTGTCATAAAGTACACCCCATGGAAGTGTTAAAATACTTCCAAAACTGCAAGAAGACTCACACATGTCTGTAAAACAAGGACCTGCATCATTCCAAAACCCTGAACACAGGAACACAACACTTCCTGCCCTCCCACTGCCTTTTTCCTTCCATCACTAGTCCAAACAGCTACCCAGAACTGTGCAGGCCCTGGGGGACAATTTACTCCTGTCTCACCATGAGGTGTTCTCCATAACCTCTTCCCAGGCAGGTCCTTGTTCACTGCTACAGCCTCAGTAATAAAGGGGGGATTTTATTTGTGTCAAATACAGCTAGATAATCTCAATCTTCTCTTCATTCCAGTGATGAGAAAAGAAAACAAAGAAAAATCAATCCTGATGTAATGCAGCACACTGCTGAACAGCCCTGAGAGACCAGCTCAGTGGATAAAGTGAATAGTACTTTCTGGGGACAAGGATTCAACAGCAGGTTTTAATTCAGTGTAACACAGCACTAAATTGTGATTTCCAAATGTATTTACATTTTTCTATCCTGTTTTTTGTAAGCACAAATCAGTACAAACACACACCCCCTTCTCTCAGACTAAATTCTTTCTCCCACTAAGCTGGTTCTTTCATGACTGTCTCTATGGGTTAAGGCTACACTTAAAAAAAACCCCAAACAATCCTGACTTAATAAAGCACTATTGCTTGCACTTTTGGTACTAATGGCAACAGAAAAAGGAATAAAAGAACATGTATGAGGAGGAAGGAACATGTTCCTGATGCAATAATTTTTGTTCCCTGAAATAAGGGTTGGAA
Source organism: Rhabdornis inornatus (assembly GCA_013397075.1). NCBI lineage: Eukaryota > Metazoa > Chordata > Aves > Passeriformes > Rhabdornithidae > Rhabdornis > Rhabdornis inornatus. The sequence continues at coordinate 1,274,536 of VWZS01006709.1, forward strand.
GAGATCACACACTCCCTGTTCACTGGGCTGATCTAAAAGTAAAAGAGTGGACTTCAGTCCTTTTAAATTTTTAAGAGTACTTGAGAATTGTATTTCCCAATGTGTAAAAATATGGTTGTTTAATAATTGAAGCCTTCAGACTCAACCAAAATTTTGAGTCAGCAGAGCTGTATTAGTTTATACTAACAAAAATCCTATATGAAATTACAGGTCCAAGGGTGTTTGAGTATTGTCAGTATCACCAGCTGGTATCAATAAGCTGTGGAGGAGCACTCAAGTGCAATGCAGTTATTTCCAGCCAAAGGAAATCACAGGACTGAATGGTGTTACTGGTGTGCCTGCCTCTGTGGGACCTTCACACGACAGAGGAACAACAACCAGGAACAAAATACCTGGTAAGACCCAGACACATTCACATATGACCAAAGATGATTAAAATATATTTAACCCTTCTTCCATATAGTTTCATTACATAAGAGAATTCTTAGTGCCATAGTTCTGACACTCAGCAGTCAGTAAAAAATTACATAACCAAAATGCATCAGAAGTGAACACCTGTGCTGTATCTCATGTCTCGTCCTTACTCTGACCAAGCACTTCTATATTACTTCTCATTATGTTGTGCTTGTGCATATCTAAGTGTGACAGAAAGGATGAAAAAAATATTGCTCAGTGAAACAAAATTAGCGTCCACATACACCAGGAAAGGGTACAGGGTAACAGCAGTTTTAATTGGCTCCCAGTTTAGGAAATGAAGCAGTGCATAGAGTGTATCACTAGCAGCTTATAGCAAAACATTTTATTCTCTGTCAAGGTAAGGTGAGTGCTAATGACTGTGACTAAATCTTGACAGGCAAATGATCTCCTTGTAAGAGTCTGTCGTGTAATGAGCAATCAGAGCAGCAGAGCAGTAATTAAACACATTCACTTGCACTAAAAGCATTTCGGACAGACCGAAGGGAATTGAAGCAGAAATACAATATAATTATTTTCCTTACCTTTACAATGGACATGAAATTCTAATATTTCCTGTTTGTTTTTGGGGGTGGGTTCTGTTTTTTGGTTTTTTGTTGTTCATTTTTTTGGGGGGTTGTTTGTTTGTTTGTTTTTTAATTAAACCAAAACACAGAAGCCTTAAAAGCTTTTTTCTTTCTTTTAACTTAAGATGTTCTTCCCTGCTTTAATTAACACTTATTTAGCTTGAGACAGAAAACAGGCATTACATAATACATATTTCTGGTGTATTTTTAGGGCAAGCCCTGGGAGCATGGAGAATGATGTAGGCTTTCATCTGATCAGGATCTGATGTGGAAGAGCAACCATGTACTGGTACACATAGCAGTGCCAAAAGCTTTCAATTAAGCTAAACCAGACAAAGTGTGAGAAACCTTCATGTTATTCCAACATGTTCTCTGAAAACTTGTGGGAAGAAGGAAAGAAAAATTTCCAAGGTGGAACAGGGATTTGGACATTTATTCAAGCTGATAATTTTCTGAATTTCCAATGAATGAAGCAATGGGTAGAACAAGATTGTTGAAGCATAGATAATGTCCAGTCTCCAGCCTGTCTGATCTTTCCAGATCAACAAGTTATAATACTATTGATGTGCTGGTCTATTTATGATCACAAATCCAGTAAATTAGTACAAAAGGATAATGCTTCAGTGTCAATTAAGATTCTATTTTACATAAGGAGATAGATTTACCTAAATAATGCTCAAAAATAGCACAAAAGAATGTGGTTTGTAAGTCCTTTGCATCGGCTACCTTAATGCTTTATTTATATATATATATATATATGTATATGTATATTTACCACTATGACAGATTCCAAAAGCACACCTGAGCACTCCAAGCTGCACTTGCCATAAGCAACCTATTGCTCTTGATTAAAAATACATGCTATATTAACACAGGAGGCTTACAAATATATAACACTCCTGCATGAATCCAGTTTTTGAATTCTAGCCCTCAAATACCACAGCAGAACTTAAAACAATATATGAGGTGAACAGAGCCATCACATCCTCTGGTTTCCTGTAGCTCTGATGTGCTTCTCTGGCACATGATTTATTCAAGTTCTATAAAGGTTTGGGAGGGCTCTCTGGGATCATTACAAATCCCAATTTGTACTGCACAGTATTGCCAAATGTCATAACTTTATATCATGGATATCTATTTCCATGCAGTGCTCTCTTCCTTCAAAAATATTCCCTGTCCTCTCTAATTCTTTAACAACCTTGCTACTTATCCTACATCTCACCTCACAGAAGCTGCTTCCCTGAGCATTACAAGATTTGGGAAGTGTGCGTGGCTTTTCACTTGGAATAAGGAGGATTTTTTTTTTTGTATTTCAACATGTACTTTTGTTCACATAATTTTTGATCTTTCACTTCTTGAGGGAAGCGTTCATAAAAATCAAATCTGCCACTTTTCATCATGAGTGCATAGATTGTGCACAAAGCTATTGGTGGTATGCATTTAAGTGTCTAATATTTTAATATAAAGGGAATATAGACATCTGTGTACATATAAAAATCCCATAACTGCATGTGATTTTTTCCATCTTCCCTTCTATTCTACAGAATTACATCTGTGTATTTGTTTTACAGAAATGATAAAAAAGTATTTTGCAACAAGAGCAGCTGTAAGTCTACCAGCTCTCTGATAACTTGACTGTTGGTCAATTTATATGATTCCATATTTTTTTTTCCTAGACTTAAGAATCTCCTGTCTGTTACGGAGGTTAAAACTGATGGTGGAAAATGTAAAGAGGAGAACTTAATCTCTAGCCTTCCATGGAAGAGCAGCCGTGAGAGGATTATCCATCAAACAGTAAAACTTACAGAGGCTGTCAGGTTCCAAAAGGAAAACTCATACTGGTGAGTAATGGATGCCTCTCCCTGTGCATATTCTTCAAAATCAAAGTTTTGGCAATTTAATCAAAATTTTGCTTCTTTAATCTAGGCAGGGGAAAAAAAAGTTTTCTTGGGGTGTTATTTTGTTTTGTTTTTAAATAGACAGAATTTTCAATCATTGTGCTAAATTGCCACCATGGCACATAATTAAACAGTTTAAAAATTACGGACACAAATGAATTAAGCAAGTTTCTCCAAAGCCAAAAACACAACTTCTATTGTTTTAACAAATTCAATTTTGCCTTCCTCTGAACTCCTGTACTATACTTACATGTTTTTTTTCTGTAGGACATTGTTAAAAAAAAATTAATTAAAAATTAGGTATTTGAGCACACTTTTGAATGTTTCTGTAAAATATAAAATGCTAATTACAGTACAACTAGAGCAGCACTACTTTGCTGATCGTATGAAATGAACCACAGAATTAATTGGGACCACTTTACTAATCTTTCCTCCATCAGATAAAGATTATTTGACCCAAACAATTTTTACCTACCAATTAGAGCACTTTTCTGCATTTAGATTTCACTGCTATTAAAGTCAAGAGGATTCATAGCATTTTCCTTCAGTATGATTAAGCCATTTTTTAATCTTTTCAGAGTAACACAATCAGTTACACACATCAGAAAAAGGAAATGGAGAGATAATGGCAAGAAGAAGAGGCAAAGGGAAAACGTTTGGTGCCATATGGCACCAAAGCAGATTTGATACTAATTAATAAGGCTTTATCTGTAATCTATTTAACTCCCCAGTCTGGCAAATTGCCCAAGTAATTTGTTTTGATCTCTAATTCCATGCTTACTAAGTAGTTTTTTATTTCTTCTGGTCCCCAAAATTAATAATGTATATTGCAGGAGAGAGTGTTTTTTAAAGAAAAAGATAGAGGCCACTGTTGCAAACAGCAAAGAACCCAGGAATACTTCCCGGATTTGGGGTCCTAATCTCCTGTCAAAAGGTGGTTACCTGCTGCCCAGACCATCTGGTTTTCATTGGAAAACTTGGACAGCGAAACTGAGCCTTCCAGAGTGCTCCAGACAATGTGAGCATGGAGACAGGACAAAGGGTGTTCAGTGAATTGTCTGTGTCCCCAGTACATGCATGGCCTTACTTCACCAAATCTCTGAAGGGCAGGGGCCCTCCGAGGCTCTCAGAAAGGCAAAACAGCCTGAGATAGAAGATAAAATAGGGTCTAAGGAGCCATCAGGGTTGGCCTAGTTTTATTCCATTACCAGAGACAAGAAGGCAAGGAAAGTAAAAAAATCAGCTCTTGTTCTCTCTACTGTTTGCTTTTAGCAGAATTTTTTTCAGCTCTTCCAATAAAGCTGAGTCAGCCCAGTGAGAGGGAAAAACAGCCCACCTCAGAAAAAAAACAACCAAACAAACAACATATCATCAATCCAGCTGGGTCCTTCACCACAGACAAGACTCCTCTAACTCAGGGCAGAAGTCTATTAAGCAAACATGTCTTATGGCTATCAGAGAGAGACCTATTCTAAAATCAAAGAGAAATGCAGTCATTTTCACTTGAAGTTCTTGTGGCATCACTAGGACTCATGGTCAGTCAGTATTTTGTTTTGCGCACACACACAGAGGAGACCAGTCTATCTCTCCAGATCCCCCAACTACAGCTTAGCTGTCTAGTTCATACATAAGGGGCTGAAAAAGCTGTCAGTGCTGGAGTCACCTTTTCTCTTTTTTCTTTTTTTGAGAGGGAGGGAGCCAGCAAGGAACGAGGGGTGCACCTTTCAAAAAGTGTGTGGGGCAATTTGGCAGTACAGACAGCCAATGCACTGTACAGCCTTGAAAACACAGGCAAAGAGAACCACAACTCTAAATAGCACAAACCTGAGGATTTAAGGGACACTTGGAGTGTGATGGTATTTCTGCAGGAAGATAAAGATGCAGGCTCCTGTAGAACACCATCAATCTGCACTTTGGATGGGAAGCATGAATCACTTTTCTACTGACACACACCCAATGAACAATCAAAACATTTAATAGAAAACATGAGCCTGATAATCTAAAGATCTCCTTGTGTGCATGCTGTGAGTAATAATCTATACAGTTAGTAGATACATGCTTCCTACTCCCACATACTTCACACAGTCCCCGTGGCTATTGCAGTCTCTAAATCTAGCTCTCCTGCACTAAATAACCATAATTGCTTCCCTCAGAGATAACAAGCAGCTCAGAGGCACCAAAGCTTTTCTTGCTGGAGCTTCGCCACAGGTGCCATATAAGAACTGCACAATACATTACTTATGAATGCCAACATTCATTTATCTGTTCTGGTGTATTTATTTTTGTACTTGGAGCAATAGCTCCAAAGAACAGATGATTAATTCTAGGTTATAGTGAAGGACTGTTTACAATATACAAGCCAACTTTGTAGTAGTAAAACTAGCCCCAAAACCTGTTTATTGAAAATGGTGTTTAATAATGCATTTAGCTGCCTGCAATCTCATTAGTTCCAAACAGGTTTTAGTAGGTATATCTCTAATTTTTTTCCCCTTTTGACCAATGCTGCTCTTGTACCAACATAAACACAGTCCTCATCAATACCTTCAGAGAAGCAGAAGCAAACCCCTCCTGTTGTTTTGCTTTCTAGACTGCTCACATGCCATTCACAGTTAAGCAACCCACTACTCCAAACGGAGTAACTTTTTACTGCAAACTTTGAGTAACTTATTGCTGCAAGCTTTTGCTGACAATTAGAATACAGCAAGGCTTGCAGTAATGTTTGGTCTGAGTGATCTGAGCTACAAGGGCTGAAGCATTGAAAAGCAAGCAGTGATCATATGAAGAGAAAGCAGCTGAACTTCAATATTTCCTGTTGGGACTCCGAGGAGCTTTTTGTCTTGGGCTTGATTCATTTATGGCTGCCTAACACAGATGGTTTCCCACCTTTCTAAGAATTATCCAGTTCCAGATGCTCTCTTGCTTGCTAAGGATCCAGACTTCATGTTCAACATGTCATGCTAAATAGCACCTTCCATAATGTTCACCCTTCAGTTTTGAAAGGCACAAAATGAGACAATTATTTGGAACCAAAGCCACGATATTTCTCTTAGACTGTCCCTTCACTGTTACAAGTTGGCAGTTCTGGGAACAATTTGACAGGAAAGAGATTCACCATGGAATCTATGAGTTACAGCAGCTCATGTGTGACCACAGTAATGGGAATACACCAATTCTCCTCAAGCCAGCAGGGAGATCACTGAGGGTGGGTTTGTTCCTCACTGCCCTGAAGGCAGGCAAAGCAAAGCAGAGAGGTGACTGATCCACTGTCACGTTACCTGCCTCTCAGCCATCCAATCACACCTTGTGCTGAGTCTTCATTTACCAAAAACAAGAGGTACAAGATGGGAAAGAGGTGTAATTTGAGGATCATATTTTTATGTGGCCTGTACCAATATAGTAGATATCAAAAGTAGGTTTAATTAGAACAGTAAAATTAATTTAGGAAAAGCTGTAAACTGTTTAAGCACTACAGACAATTAAACAAAGTTCTACACTTTTATTTTTTACAATATAAAGGGTTTTTTAAGAATGGAGAGAAACAATCTTAGGCCTGAAAGTTGATGGTGAATAGTTAAAACCTATTAGCTGGGTGGCTCCTCTCTTTAAAATGCTATAGATCCAGAAATGGAGATGCCCAATACTTTTGAGAAATGTAAAATACACCAGAGGATTAAAATCTAATGCCAAAATTTCCTTTCCCACATTTTTTCCTCCTCAGCAGCTAATATATACTGCTCATTCTATTTACTATTGCACACAGAGGATTAGTTCTGCATTTGATTGTCCCATTTGCTGTAAAGATAGTAGATTTATATTTCATTATATCTTGGCTATCTGGCTCTACAGAGGGTAATTCTGCTAAATTCTATTCCATCTACAGTTTAATGGCCTTAATAATTTAAAAAAAAAAAGCAAGCTAAGTAGTCTTATTTACTTTTTTTTAGGCAGCAAGAACTAGAACCAAACCTCCTCCTTCTGGCACCAACTTAACACAGTTAATCCAACCATTTTTTGGTATTTTCAGCCTTTTAGAAATTAGCACCTATTCCAGCTTCTTTCCTTCTTAAAACAAGTGAAAAGAATTTTGGCATATGGCTGAATAAAGACAACTATGATAGTAAGGGCTTCTTTCCTGTGCCCAGGGAAAAGTTGCTGGCGAATTTGGATCATTGAAGAATCCTTTCATAGAAAGAGACTGAAGCTTCAGCACAAGTGTGGTGATTACAGCCAACAGAACACTATTCTGCCTCAGAAAACTGACCCAATTTGGGGTAAATACAATTTCAAGAGGTTTTCAAATGTCCACAATATTTGCATCCTTTTCAATCTCATTCCTGGAGATTGCTATTAGGCCTCACCCTCAGTGTAAATTCACACATCTCCTCTCACATGAATTGCTTAGCTCACAACTCAGCCAACATCATTTGGCTAAAAATGTATATAAAAAGCATTTGCCTTCCATTAGGCACAGCAAAATCACCAGCCCTGCAGTCAGCTAATTCACTTATGGGCCAGGAACATGATAGAGATTATAAAAGACAAACAATATTACTGAGCCAGATACAATAAATAACTATACAGGATCTAAGAAACACAAAACCCCAGAAAAATAGACATTTCATAAAAATTCTTTAGTGACACCATGAAAGATACTGAGAAATTGCAGCAACTATCTCTAAAAATTATTAGAAGCATCATCATGTAGGTAGCATGTTTTATTCTTACAATAGCAAGCACATCATTTAAATATTTGCCATTTATACAATGCCACATCACAACAGTGCTGCTGTTCAATTCACAGAAAGATGTAGTGCAGAAACAATTTTTTCCTCCACTTCAATATTGTCTACATAATGTCAAACACTTCCTATTGTCCCCATTGAGCAGCAAATACACAAAAAAGCCTCACATGCTAAGTTGAGTGTGATTCTGTAAATATCACTTGGAATCTTTTTTCACAGTATTCAAGCCATGAAGACTGATCACACTCAATTTCTTTTACATTATTTCTACAAAGAACCTTTTTTTTTTCCTAAAGAAATAATTAAAAAATAACACATTTATGCTCCAGTGCAGCACATTATCCAACTTAATACCTACCTATTGTGAGTGAAGATCTGGGTGCCTCTGTACCTAATGTTAAGAAGAAAATAATCTGATATCTTTGTAAATATATGTCAGTTCTCAAGCAATTGCATGTGTATCACTTAAACTCCACTTCTATTACATAACTAGAAAGCAAGTAGTTAATAAATGTTTCTACATAGACATGGATATTACCTTTGAAAGAATAAACAATTACATGAAATAGCCCATAATTGTTTTCAAAATTGTCTAAATATCTGTAATTATAATTTTGAAGCCACAACATTTAAAAAAGAACTAAAACCCCTGAACTTTTACCCCTATGAAGACAGAGCACACAAAAGTTTCTCACCATGCCTGGATTTCAGAGGGTTTCACAAGCAAATGTTCAAATGCCTGGCACAACTTCTGAGAAGGTTTCTCTGCCCTCACCTGGGATAAAAAGCTGCCTCTGAAAATGAATCACTTCAAGTGAGCTTCATTAGTCGCTTCACTGCAAGACCACTGCATTGAGAAGATATTCCAAACATTCTATGGAAATGAACTGTTTCATCCTGAAACATTTACTGAACATGATGCTCCAGAAGAGAGGTTACTCACTTATTGAGGACGCAGCAGTCTAGAGCATCCCTGTGATAACTGGGGAGCAGGACTGCACTGTAGGAGTGCTACACTGGCAAATGCCAGCCAGCCAAGGGGTTCACTTCAGAAAATATTTGCAATAACTTTTTGAAATGCCAGATTTGAAAGAGGACCATAACAGTGAGTACATATAGCCCGCGCTCACCTTATCTGAAGTCCTGTTTCAGCAAGGGCTATTGATGTCCTGTCATATTCAAGGCAGGGTCATAAAATTATCTGCAGCAGTAGGGAATTTTTTTATAAGCAGTTTTAGTGCTCACTGACAGGGTACCTCAGCTGAAGTGCAGGTTACACTGCACAGCTCAGTGAGCACAGATGCTCTCTCATCACCCTCTGTGTACTGCTCATGCTGTAACATCAAAGGCAGCTCCACAGGTCCATTATTTGTCTCAAACAGGTGCCTCTCTCAAGAACGGTTCTCTGGGAAGGCAGCTTGTGGCTTTAAAAACAAGAAAGTGCATTATCCCATCCTGAAATTGTGGGCCTGTGGATATGCTCCTGCTTTTGTTTCCAGCCACCTGGAAATATTAGAAAGCTGCCTAGCCTGCAAACAGATCTGACTAATATTCTAGCCACCCTCTGCCTTTAAGATTGCTGCTTATTGGATAAAATAGTGCAGTGACACCTGGCAGAGCATTTAGTGCTTTCACCAGTCTTGAGGATTCCTTCCCTCTTTTCACAAGCACAAAAGCTTAATGTTACCAATATTCCTCCTATTCCTTTCCAGCTACTCCTACTACTTTACCAAGAGATGAAATATCCTGATAAACTCATTCTCGTCTCCACTTATGGACAATAAAAACTTTACTTAAGTATTTAGAAGTCTTCTACAAGGATTGCAGTGTACACTGCCAACACCAGTAGAATAACAGAGGAAAAGAAAAAAAAAGGAAAACAAAGATAAGAAATTATTTTAAATAATTAGCAATAATTAGCAGAGAAAGGTCAAGCCTGAAACCGCAGTATTCCCTCCAACTATTTCAGTGATTTTATTTCAGCATACCATCCTTCCCACTCTCACTCAGTAAGAATGATGTGCACTTGCAGAACTAAAACCAGTCTCAAGTAGCAAACCAAAATATTTATGGGCCTCTTGTTTTATACAATTTGCAGGATTGAAACAAAAGAGCAGCTCTCATTCAGTCTGGCAGTCTCAAATACAACTTTAACTGGCTATTTTACAGGACATCCAAAAGGTCCCCTTCTCACATATTGGAAAGATGAAACTATTGCAAAAAATTATATATGGCAGGTAACAATCCATGAACCACAGAGCTGAATAGACTGAGTTACCTCGTTGTTATGAAACAAAAGTATAATAGAACCAAAACATTTATTCTGAAATCTTTGGAAAGCAGTGTCAACATTTTATACAGAAATTAAAAATCAATAAGATTTATTTTTATTCAATATATTCTCTCTTGCAGCTAGCTAAGATCTCTGGCAAAACATTAGATGAATAAATCATTATCCAATAGAAAGCCTGCTTATGGAAATTGGATAACTTTATAGAAATTTTTATGACAGCAGATTTGTACTTCAACAGAAGCATCCTGACTTTGATTTATTTAGGTAATCTGTATTTATTAGTTTCTTGTGTTTGCCATTTAAATGAAACAACAGTTCTAGCCACTTAAAATCTCTTTATGAGGGAGGGTTTTCAGAAGCCCTTGACATAAGCCTACTTTCCTTTTGCTGTTCCTAATATAAACTTTGCTCTAGCATGTAAGAGTAGCTGAATATAGCTAGAAACCAGGATTATATCAAAGACTATGTGAATGGCTATAAATCAATTTAAATCCATCCAATTATAGAGCTCAAAATAAAATTTTAAGTGTTAAATTAGTATTGTTAAGAGACTGTTTCAAGTGTGAATGCCAGAGTGATTGCTTAATAAATATCTATTTTAAAAGGTTGTCAATAGCTTGATAAAATGCTATCCATAAAATTATTACCATGAAGACTACAGGTGACTAAAAAGTGGAGTGGTAAATAATGAATTGTCACAGAGAGACTGCATTCAATCAGCCTCTGACCCATGAGTGGCAGGGGACAGGGGCACAACTCAACACAGAAACACAAGGAGGGCAGGGATGAAGTTTAACATGAAGCATGGACAAGTGAGCTTTTTCATGCCTTACCCCTGGCCTTGAAATCCTTCATCTGACACTGAAGAGGAAACGAGAAGGACTTAAAGAAGCAAAATTTACCATCAAAGCTACTGATCTACTATCTAGTGCTGTCTCCAAGTCCACTGGAATATCAAGGTGTCACTGATCCCAAAAGAATGTACTCAAATGGAGACAGAGAGAACAGATGGCACCACAATCCCCATCACGTTTTGTCAAACCTCAATCACTGTATGAAACTCACATCCCTGCCACAAACTTTTTTCACATCTTCCTCCCTTGAGCTCCTTCCCTCTTTGCCTGCTTTCAAAAGGCTCTACCCAAGATTGTATCTTTTGAAATTCTGTTGTAGACCTGTGACCAAAACCACAGATACAGCAAACATTTAAATACCTCAGAGAGTGATAGAGGTTTCCAATGTCTTGAAGTCTTCTGATAATAGCAATGATTTGTGCCTGTCTTTGTTTAGCAGTGAAGGTACAGCTAAGGGCAGAATTTTCATAGCCAATCTATCAGACATTCAAAATGGAAAACTGAGCACAGACTGCAAGAGCTTGAAAGAGCTACACACTGTAAAGCAAAGAAACACTGAGATGTAAAGAAGTATTTCAATCTTGTACTTGTCTACAGAAAAAGACCTGCAGGAATGCCACATACAGTCCTAATGGCCAGCTTTTAATAAGAATATGGGAAAAATTGAAAATAGTTGTAAAGCAACAACAACAAAACAATTACCTAAGATTTTGAACTAAAAATTCCAAAAGTTGTTTATCCTAGAGGTGTGGCTAGGGGAGAATTTCATTGTGGTGTAATAGGGATCTGCAGGAAGAGCAGAATCTGATGGCAGGGAAAGCTTTTCAGTGTCATAATTAAAGAGAGAACAAGGCTGCAATAACTGAACCTGAAGAGAGGCATTTTCAGATAAGAAATAAGAGATACATTTGATATGGTCAGGTTCATTAATAGCTTACCCAGAATTCTTCTTCTCTGCACACCTTGAAATCACAATTGAATAGGTTTAAACACAGCACCTGGTCTAACTCAAGAAAAGGTGTTGGATTGAAAACCAGCATGCAGGCGAGGTCAATGCTCATGAAATAATCACAGTAGTCATTTACAGCCTTAATTTATACAAATCTGTGACTTATTTCTCACTTTCATTCTGAGGCATGGTCAGAAGTGTTACAACCTAAATTAGTTATTTTACATTCAATCACATGGCCATATTGCCCTATGCTTTCCATGCCAAAAATGCAGTCATTTGCTCAAAAATTTGATTTCTAACTGTACATACAAGCTAAATGACCCTGCCTGTTGTATGTACCCATTCTAATTAACATCCCAGAACCTAAGTTATACCTCTAAGAATGGAGCATATATCAAGTCAAAAGAAAACAAGCGTAAAAATAAAACAGGGACATAACTGTTTTGTAAGCTCCATTTTTCATTAACCTGAAAAACAAAAAAAAAAGGCCAAAATGACTGAGAGACATAGTTTTCCGTAAGTTTTGGGACATATAAAAGTTCATATTAACATCCTATTTTGTAGTGAAGACTTAGGGAGTCTTTGGCATTCAGAAACAAAAGGATCTTGTGAAAGAGATGAATAATGGAATAAGGAAATACATCCACTGATTGTTACTCTGGTCTGTGCCTACAGATTTGCATCTCAGTTTTGGAATAGATTATAAAAGGAATATCAACCATGATTTCTGTATTTTCTTTTTTGACTCCCAGCACTGTACTTGTTCTGAACACCACAGAGTGAATTAAATTAAGCCTCCCTCCATATCCAGTCACATTGAATTGCAGCCTTTTCTTTGTCTACATGCAAACAAGGTCAGTGCAGACTAAGATCCACTTCACGCCTGTACTGTCCAAAATCAGGTGAAAAAACCCAAAATGACAAAAGGTGCAGAAATATTTAGTCATTTCCAGGTTCATAAGAATTGAAGATAAATTTAAAGTTTGAAAAGGCTAAATTAAGTCACTATTTTGGACCTCAAAACCCAAACTATGCTTGAAACCTACTGAGCCAGGGCAAGTCCTGAGGATGAATAAAGACAAAGCCAGGAAAAGGGAATATGAACACATATTTTGAAGGCTACCTTGTGGCTTTAGCAAGCTATCAGCATTCTGGCTTATGCTGCCACCCCCATGGCATTCTGCATCCTTCTACTGGTGCTTTCAATTTAGCAAGCTAAAGCAGGACTCAAAACCCTACATTGTAACAAATTATCCTGGTCCTACAAGCATGTGTATAGGCACACTTCCAAGTATGAATAAAGTTAAATTACACGTAACAGTGATATAATTCTCTGTGAGAGACAATCTGTGACTCAAGCTCCTTTGCATTGAGGAGATTCTGGGGCATTTTGATGTTACTACTGCACCATGACAAAATAGTATTTTATCTATTATCCCACACATGGTAGAACCTTGATATCTGCAGGAACAGTTTGCAACCTGTGCTCTTCCAAATATTTGCAATCTGCCTTCTTGCGTTCATTAGTGGAGCACTTACCTTTCAGTCAGGCATCTTCCCAATACAAAGACTTAACAATAAACAGAAGTCTTACTGAATTCGCTTGTCACAGTGAAAAGGCAAGGAAAAAATACAAACATTTCCAAACACTCAAAATCCAGAAGCATGTAAGAAAATGTAACAGTGTTTTATCTTCAAAAACTGCCTTCTTCTATGACTCTAACTCATGTAAGTCACAAAGCAGCATGTTGTTTGAGCTGAAGTCAGTCTCTAGTTGACTCGTCCATACACTACTTTCTTCCCACCTACCAGAAAAACCCAACAATTCTTTAAAAGTATTTCCCCCAAGGACTGTCAGAAATAAGCTTAGCTAACCTTAGGAACCACACTAACTTTCTTTTTCCCCCATAGTTTTTGCATTGTTGAGAACACCAATATCTATACTTTAAAAGTCACAAACAAAGCAAGAGTGAAAGAAACCTGGGAAAAGTTTCCTGTTGAACAGTCTCAGGAAAGGGAAAGTTTAAAAAGCCTTGCACACAGTGCTTCTAAAATAATGTGAGCACACATTGCCATCCCTTTCCTGTCCAGAAGGATTTAGGGATATGCTACCATGCCCGCTAGAGAAGCAGAACTCTTTATTTGAGCACAGCATTTTAATTGTGCTAACAAAACCAGGAGCAAAACCAGGCAGATGTGTAGCCTGAAACAAATTTTTATACTGTCGGGTATGAGAAGCTCTTTAAAAATTAATCTATTCTCATCTGAAATAGCTGCTGTCCCAAAAGGTCAGTAACTAACTGCATATTATTGTCACTACTAACTTTAATGAAACCAGATTTTCTCTAAGTAGCACCAATAAGCACTAATTGGATCAATCTATAGAGAGATGAACAAACTTAACTTTGCAATGGAACAACACATTAATTATTCCAACAGCTCACCTCTCCTCCAAACTTACAAAAGAAAATAACTGAAGCCAGAATCTCTAAATAAGATGAAACATATAAACACAGTGAAAAACAAAGGAAGAACAGAAAATGTTGAAGACAGATTGTGCTCTTGATGAGATTTTAGTTGTAGTTTGCAGAGAGAAGCAATAGACTAGATCAGTTCTTTCCTTCCTTTCCCTATTTCTTCTTTGGCCGTTCTTAGTATCAGATAATCTAGAAGAAAAGGCCTAAAACTGCAAATTGGAAAGCTCTGGAAGACTAGTTTATATTTTTTGGTCAAATCCTTCAGAAGATTTCATCTGCATTATGCTGTCCTCGGTTTTATGAACTAATTACACTGATGTCTTACTCCTGCCCTGGCTGTTCAATGGAGAACATTGCTACTACAGAATATCCAGATTTCTCCTCCAGCTGAGTGATTGGGAGAAGATGAATGGGCCTGAGAAGGGAGTAGCCGAAATAGAGTGACCCTAACAAAGAAAATAGTAATTGTGCTTTTCCTGACTGAATGCTTCTAGGTCTCTGCCTGATGCAACATAACTGGAGACATTCAGGTTTGGAGAAGGAGACAAAACCTCCCATGAAGTCAGTATAATCTGGTTATAAAACAAACACCAGAGAAGACCATTATCCTCTGCCTTATGGTGGGTGCTGCTGCTGAAGTCCTTACCCTGAGAAATGTGGCCTTACAGCAATGTGAATGCTTTTCAGTGAAAGCCAGGCAGAATTGATTTTTCAGTTTATCTAGAATTCACATACCTGCCCACTACAGTGGGGAAAAAAAAAAAAAATTATACTTCTCTGAAGCATTTTTCTGAGGACCAGACAGCTCTATCACAGTGATGTCCTCAGAAAGCAGGCAGGAAGAACTGAATTGCCAATCAGTATGTTCACACAGACCAGTTCTGAAATTCAACTCCTACTGGAGGAGCCAAAGGACACAAGACATTCACTGCATGCATAGAGAATAAATAATTGCTTGGACCATCAGCTAGAAGACCCAAAAATAAAAACCAGCCTTCTGCAAGTCAGATCTTCACAAACCAGTAACAGCCAGTAATACAGAACAGATTTTGGCAAACACAGCTGAGAGGAGGGGGTGTCAATCCTCACAAGCAGGAGTAAAATTTTCACTATGACCTTTTTGCAAAAGATTTCAAGCATCTGACATTGTTCTTGCCCACCTGCAACTATTACTGAAATTAATTTGCTGCTTTGGAAAGAATACTCTGAGACCAAGTTTCTCTTGTTTCACCAGAAACGAAGACTTTCAAATTTCTATATTCCTTGTAGAGATTCCTATCCTCTTCACGTAACTTTCCTGGCAAGTCCAGAGACCTGCCAACACACTATTTTATATTCTGGCATAGCTAATAACTGCAGAGCAGCTGTAGAACATGTAATACATTTTTCTGACACCAGAATTCTCTTTTTACAGAATAGAGACACAGCTTCACCTTTTTAATTTGAGCAAACAGATACAGACATCTTTGAACCACCAGCGGCCTCAACTCCCAAATTCTAGAAGAAACTAGAATGAGCTTTCAGCAGGCAGATTCTTTGAGCTGAGCTGACTGCATTGCTATTTTTATTGACAAAACAAGATCAGTAGATGGAGGCCATTAGCATATTTAAAAGACGTGGCTTTTAGAGATTCAAAACTGCATTACATAAATTTCCTCTCAATTAATTCTTACCACGTTGGAGGTGACATCTACCCTACAAAATACAAGATAGCTTAAATTGTGCAAACAAAATGTAATATTAAATGACAGATGATTGAGGTTTGGAGGCATCATTGCTAGTCCTATTTAATGCTTATAATAATGATCAGGAAGATAGTGAACAGCATGGCAATGAAAACTCCAGATTAGAGGGATTAGAAACATGAGCAGAAATTACCAGCAAAATGCAGTTTGCAAAGTCATAAGCTAAGACGTCTGGAACAAAATAATCCAAAAAACCGGTCTATACATCTTCTGTAGTAAGGAAAGCTGAAACTTGATAAACTTATAAAACAGTATGTTTATATATGTATGTATGCCTATCTAGAGAGGCATAATATGTATATGCATATATGGACCAGATACAGGCAGATAGTCTCTGACTACAAGGAACACCATAGGACTATCAGAAAATTACTGCTTCCTTGTAGAAAAACATGACCTTCTTCAAGAAAGCATTCTGAAATTTTTCAAAACTTTTGTTCATCAACAAAAACTTTATTTAATATTTAGCTTGCCTTTAATATAAAAGGAAAAGAATATTGTGCATTCAGTTTTGCAATACAGGCTAAACTTCATCCCTGAGTTTATGCCACGTGTGTCAGTTTGTGTCTGAACTCAGCTAAATTTCCAGGCTCGAGCAGTGAAGCTACATGGTTATTAGTGAGTTAATGTTTAGGAGTATGACTAGAAAGATAGCTATGAGTTCAGAGGAAAACAGTGAAAATTATAAAAACCCCCACAGCACTTTGCTGGATTGAGAGACACTGGACACATTTATGACAGCTACAGGATAACTCAAAGGGAGAACCAGCTTTCAGTTGTATTAAGAGACTCCCAGTACCAAAACATCATTAAACAATTACTTCCCAAGACAAATTAAAGCATGGTGAAATTAAAAAAAAAAAATCTATTTCACCGTTTGATATTCTTGACTAAAAATACTGTCCCAAGTGAAGCTGCAACACTTCCAAGCACGAGTCAGCCAACACAGAGTGAATGTTTAAGACAGCATATCTGTCACTAGCACTTTAGCTGATTGATTTCATAGCTCTGTTCATTAATAAATGAATTCTTGCAAAGACATTAATTTACTTATTGACTCCTATCTTCTTAATAAAAAAAAATTGTCTGCTTAGTGAAACATCTTGGCTCTTTGATCCTTTAAAATACACGTAAGTCCCATCAGCACTCTAAAGTATCAAGGAACAGTTAAACCTAATTTATTCCTAAATGCCAAGACAGAAATAGACATACACAAGTTATAAATGATCTAAGAAGGATGTAAGATAAACACAAAGCAGTTTCAAGCATTGCATATATGCAGAGACACCAACATAAAACTTGCACTGCCTCAAGCATCTGAGTACAAGCAGCTTTTTCTCTCCCCATCCCTGCTGTAGTTTTTGAAGCTCAGTTTCAACAATTTCACACCTGCTTTTTTATTCACCTATTATAAACACAACTGAAATGGCAAATGGAGTCAGAAACAGGAATCCTGAAAGTTAGTGCAGGCTCCAATTCATTGACACACTGGTATGGCGACAAAAACAGAAGCAAAGTATTTTAACTCCATAGCCTAAGAAATACTAAAATCTAGCAACTAAAATATGGTCAAATGGGAAAGAAAATTTGAAGTGAGAACTATTATCCAGGTCTGTCAGGTTTTGCAGTTAAAGCAACACAGAGGTCATACAGCTATTCAGAGAATAGTCCGTTGAAAAAAACAAGAAGCCAAATCACATGGAGCCATCTTTGGATATCAAAACAAAGCACTATTTATACCTAGCCAATTGCCCTTCCTTCTGAAACGTGGCTCTGCACCTAACTACAGGGACATGCTCCAATTCACCTCCAGGGAACACCAACTGAGAGCAAGGCTGTCGGTTTAACTGGGAAGTCAAATCACTCAGCATCAGCCCCTGCAGTGCCAAGCATCTTGAATTCTCACCCTTAATTCCCCCTCACTGTTTCAGTTATTTGCCTTGAGTTCATGCTTAATCAAGGAAGAGTAATAAGTTCCATAGGACAAGACCTCCTGCTGCTCTAGAGCCACTGCAGGCAAACTCTTCATAGTTCATGGGAAAAAGTTAATATCTCAAGAGGTAAAACACGGAATGCTATTTCAAACAGTGTTTTACGCTGAAGAAAATAGCACAAGAAGGGATTTCTGTACTTGTAAATGACACAATTTAAACTGACAAAACAAAAATATTCAAGAGAAGCAACACTAACTCAAGAAACAAAACTAACTGTAAGCAGTTTTCAGGCAATGAATCCCTGTTCAGATGAGGGTCACTTGAGTCATTGTGGCATGAAAGCACAACTCCTGTAAGAATTTTTGGAAAAAAAAAAAACAAAAACAAAATTAAAAAAAAAAATAGAATTATTTTCACGATGGTTGCAGTATATAACAACCTGTGAGTGCAATGCTTGATTCAGAAAGGAAACCCAGCTTTGAGTTGCATATGCTGGAGACACAAGAAAATCTGAAGTAGTAAAAGGCTGGCCAAGAGAGGCTGCTCAGACTCAGATAATTAGCAGTAAACAGGTACTCTCACCATGTTGTGGGTCCTTTCAATAGAGGGGAAACAAAAAACAAATCCCAACTTGGGATTATAGAAATTGCATTTCAGATTATAAAAAACTCTGCATTTATCATGAACATCAGTAACACCAGTGATAATCATATATTTTCTCTTTCCCTCTCCATTTTCTGTTCTCCTTTTTCTGTAGCTTTGACTACAGTACCAAATCTTTTAGAGTCTCTGGCCTTTAGTCATCTGGTGCTCACCAATTACTGGACCGGAGGTTCCTAAACTGTCTCAGCTCAAGTCCTTGGAGAAATCCAGGCCAGGAACTAAACACTAAAATCACAGTGAGAGATAAACTTCTGCAAGTCCAAAGTTTGCACTCATACAAAATTAGAAACCAAATTAAAGTTCCATTTTCTGTGACTTACTGGATTTTTGTCTCCTGAACAAAAAGTTACAGGTAAAAAAATATTTACTTTTCATGCATGTTCTCTGGAAAGTGCATTGCAAAGGGACCCAAGTCCAGGGCTCAAAATCAAACCTGTACTGAAGTACATGTCCTATGTATGTTCCAGTTTTAAAGTACATCAAGTTATGCTTTGCAGTTTGCACACCTCCCAGTGTATCTTTTATCCTGTTTTAAATCACTTCCACATTCAATAGCAAATCAAGGCCACAGCATTGTCCTGTCTCTTCATAAGCACAGTCCTTTTTCCTTTAAGAAGAAAAGTGAATATGTGTCAAAGCCACATGGCTTCTCACCTACAACCAACCAAGTGATTTATTTCCTCAAGAAAAATGGAGCAGACAGGAAAGGATGATCTATTGCAGTGTGCTCCTGCAAGCTGTTACAGCAGTGCCCAGAGCAGCACTGACCTGTTCTTGGTCACACCAGATTTGTTATCCCTACCCTCAGAATGAGCTACATCTCCATAAAGAGCATTCCTGCGATACAGGAGGCCCTCTGACACAGAGGGGACAGGAAGTGCTATTCCTGCCCATCTGCAGGGCAGAGGACTGGACCAGCTCAACCCCCAGTGAAATAAAGCTGACATTGCAGTACAATGAGGAAACTTTTGGCCCAAGCTACACCAAGCCTGGAAGGAGCATTGTCTGCTTGCTTTTCAGCAGCAGAGAATGTATCAGGCTTGAACCTTACCCAAAAATGTGAAAGTAGTCTCTGAATTATATAGAAATCTCTCTACAAGAGTTAAGAGGACTAGATGAGATGTGAAGACACACCTAACATCTGAATACAGGATATTTGCTTACTTCTAAGAGTGACCCTAATCCATGTGTGACTTGTCCCTGTAAAATTTCTCCCCGGCCATAAAAGATGAGATTCCACAGAAATATCCACAGGTTAGACCTTTGTCCCTTGAAATATGTCACACATGACTATCCAAATTCTTGTAGCAGACCAGTCAAAAAAAAACCCCAAATTATTATCTCACTTTTCCCAGAAATTCCTTCCACTGCAACGATTGATGCGGTGTTCCCTCCCACTCCCTTTAGTTTTACTGTATGAGAACTACCATGAAGACTAAATTGAAGAGAGCTGGTGAGAGGACAAGTAGTGGCAATGACAGGCAGGTGCGTGTCATCTCCAGCAGGCTCAGCACAAACAGCTTGATGAACGCTGCTCACCACAGCACTGATATTCTGTCAAAACAGGTATCTGTACCACAGTAACAAGACAAAGTCTTTTATGAATGAGATCTATCTGTAAGGCCCTGCACAGGTGCCCCATGGTAGCTCTTCTGTGCACAGAGATTTATGAGTGCAGATTTGTGACTATTGACTTACTGTAACCTTTTGATCCCGAGCTGTAATCCCATTAGCTCTCAGAAAGGCAGGAGAGAGGCCCTGCTGCCAGCTGCACATGGGGCTTTAAAGGATCTCTCTCCACTGCAGGCGAGTGCATGGGGATGACACAGCAGATAGAGGTGTCTTGAGCCCTCTACTGAGCAAATAAGTGCAAGATGTTGCCATGGAGTAGATTTACAAAGAGAGATGAAAGTCTATGCGTTTTGGGAAAAAATAAACAACTCTGTCCTACTCCCAGAAGTTCTGCCTAAGAAAAATATCCATTTCAATACAGGTAAAGTTTCCTGCTTACTGTGTTGCAGGATAAAGCTGACTAGCTACTATGACTCAGGTGAATAAATCTCAGGCCATAGTTACACAGAATTACTAGGCATGGGCACTACAGCAGGTTGGGGTGAGGAATGGGGAAAAGAAGTCGAAGTTAAACTACAAATGCTTTTTTGGGAACACTCCATTTTGTAACTTGAAAAACAGGTAGAGATTGAGCTGTGTTGAAAACTAATACTTAGTTACCTCAGAGGAGTGCTGTAACCTGCAAGGAAAGTGTTGTATTATAGGGTGACTACAAGTCGTTCAAAGACATCCTGCTTGAATCACGCAGCAGCAGCAGATGACATATTTAGCCAGAAACTCACTGAAGTCACCTCATCACTCCTCCAAAAAGTTTAGACCTCTGTCTGCTAAGTGACTCAGCATTTTACAGAATGAAAGACATTGTAGGAAGTTACCTGAAATCAATTCTCCGGGAAACCCTCTTACAAGACACCTAGCATTTTTCTGTGACAAGAACAACTTAACCTTGAGCAGCACACGTTTTGTTTGTGACATTAGAACAATAGAAGCATTTCTGGTTTGCCACAAGAAGGATGCAGGTCTGACAGACATTCACCCCTATATGTGTGAGGCTTTCAGCTACCTGACAAAGCTTTCAGAAGTTGACCAAGTTCAGCTCATTGAATTTTACCCACAGGTAAAATTATTCAGATATGCAGATTTTCAGATATTATTTATAATTTATAATTATATAATTATGCAGGTATTCCGATATGACTGGCTATCACTGTTTGTTCCACTTCCTTTCTTCCCTTATTGTGTATCAGATACAAGGCAGTTGTAAGGCAATATACAGCTGGTACTTTATATATATATATATATATACACACACACAATGTATGCATTCTCACAAGTTAGAATAATTAGCATAGCAATCTCATTTAAGAGCTCGTATGGATGCAGGCAAGCTGGAAACCTGGCCTAGAGCCTCCAAAGCTATTGAAATACAGGAGGGTTCTTGGACATGAGAGGTGATTTCTAGAGAAAATTAAACGTTTTCTTACATACTAGACCATGGCAAGCTCTAAACTAACGATGTCCTTTATTCCATGGGATTTAGCAGCTCCTTAACTCACCTTCTTTTTAATGTTTATAGGTACCCTCTCAGCCATAGTGGGCACTTCTGAGCATCAGCAATGGAGCAGTGGTAAACTACAGAGCAGCAAAGAGTCAGAAAGGCTGCATTTGAATCTCTTGCAGTTCCATCTGCTGCAACACTAAATCAAAAGAAATAGATTCTCTTTGTGTTCTGTGGGATTTGCCAATTGTTTATTCTTTGTCTATAAAGCATTATTAAGTACCAATTGACCCACATTAGAATTTTCTGAGTCTTTTTTGGTCTTTAAGAAGAGCTTCTGTGTTTTCCCCATTCTTGTAATCCAGCACTCCCCCCAGCTTTCCATGAACTCTTAGAAACGAGTCTCTACTCACAAGAAAATAAAGCAGAAGGGGAAAAAATAGATGATATTGAGATTGGTTAGGCCAATGAGTTCTACAGACTTCTCCCAGCCTGGGCAGAAAAAGATGGTGGAATTTCAGGGTCTCAACAACTTTGTGTCATGAAGATGGGTACAGAGACCTGGAATAGCTGAAGGTAAAAAACATGAGAAATATTTATTGGAGAAGACACTGCATGGTAGCCTATGGATTTCTCTTAAGTATCACTGTCAGAAAAACATGCTGTAGTAATCAGCTACAAATCTCTTATCCAAGACTGGAAAATCAGGCACTTAATCATCAGCAAAAACAAGTTTCCTGCCCAGCTAGGAAAGCACATGCCCTCCTGTGCAAGTTGTTCTTTGCATCTTTCTGCCAACCCTGCTAATTACCAGCTGAGAGCAGACCATGCCAGTGGGGGATGTACAGCAATTATCAGAGGTTGGGCTCCTCTGAGTTTCCTGTTGCCTTTCTTCCTTTATTTCATCCTACCTAACTACCCTGATCTAATTTTTAACTTTCCAGTAGCAACACTGTAGTTAAAACAGAAATGGCACTTCCACTCTAAACCTCATTTTATTCCTTTCATTTGAGTTCATTATTCAGTTACCATAAAAAAGTGCTTTCTGGCAATCTCTGTCCTCTACCTCCTCCTCAGCAAAAAATATTTGTCATTCCCCAAGGACACTGAATAGCTGGTCCCGTGCTCTCTCCTTCATAGCCTGCAGATTTGTCTTCAGTGACAGCTCCTGGAGGTAAAACCCCACAAGGATAGTGCTGCACTGTCTGCCTAGGAGAGAATTTGAGTTTTCAAAAAATGTAAAAGACTGTGCCCTATATACATGGAAGAAGGAAAGAGGCTCTGACCTCTGCCCTGACAGCACTTTACTTATCTGCTTCTATTTTGAGGTTTCTTTGATCCCCAGAGGACCTGTCTGCAAATTTTACAAGAGATATGCATCAAAAGTCAGCATGTATGACAGTTACATGAGAAGTCACACAGCCAACAATCTTGGACTGCACTCGCTGTGCAGGCTCCTCAGAGGGCAACAGGGCAGCCTCAGTCACAGCCCCATCACAGCAAAGAGAAAGCAAAACAAATCTAAGAGCTGCAAGCTCCTCCAGTCCATTCATCCATTGGATTAAAGAGCATTGGAGGACAGAGGCAAGGCAGAGTGAGCTTTATTTCTATAAAACCCCATGGCCTGTCAAGAGGCTCATGGGAGCAATAAAGCAAGGAGTGTTGAAACTTCACAAAGGATAATTGCCCCACCACGAGTTGTGCTGATGGGTATTTGTCAATTTTATTAATCGGTTTTATTTTTATAAGCATTAAATCCTATTTCATAGCATCTCTAGAACCATTTTAGATACCAAACCTGCATTTTCTTATTAGCTTAAGATTTCCAAGAGAGAACAGAAGCTTACTTCGAGTCAACAGTCCATAAAATTGCTCTGCACATTTGTGTGCATGTAGACATACATGAAATACTACAAACAATCCTGCCCAGTGGAGAAAAAATTGTTGCAGTAACACCTTCAAATTAAAAATAAATAATAAAAAAACAGGCAGAAAATGCCAGCTATTCAAATATTTCCCACAGATTTTGAGATTTTTTTTGTTTGTTTGTTTTGTTGTTGTTTTTTTGTTGTTGTTGTTTTTTGTTTGGTTGGTTGGTTGGTTTGGGTTTTTTTAATGATATGAAGCAAGAATGGATGTAAATCTTGGGGTCAAGCCCTACTGGTGAATGCAAGGCATTCAGCCAGTGGTGACCCCACAAACTAGTAGGTAAAGCAGCTCTTTCCTTTTCCAGGCTGCATTTCACATTCAGACTGCAGGACTAGAAAAAATTCTGCTTCTCAGTGTTAGCTGATTATCTCCACCACTGATTTTGAATTATCCTCTGACGCATCTGGTAATGGCCATTCTGTGGGATAGAATGCCAGATTATACGAGCTATTGGGAAAATGAAACAATTGTAAAGAAACAGAAATACCATGAAAGCTTTCTGGTAGGCCTTGGCGTACACATGCTTTTTCAGAGTGTGAGGGGAAAAACAACAATATGTTCTATCAATTATTTCTGCCCACTCCTCCTCTTTTGTTTTCATTTATGACAGTTTAGAATCTCATTGTTGTTATACAACTGGCTTAAGCTGATAAAAATGGGTCAGATAAGAGGATTTTTAAATTTGCTGACTACTGCATCCATTCAGTGAGTTCTGTGAATAAAATGGTTATACTATGTAAAAATCAATAAAAATTACAGCATAATGGAGATGCCCATTCATTACTTAAATTATAGATTGTTTTGCAACTTTTAACTGGTGCCTTTGGGGCACCTTTCTCTTGCCGTTCTTGAGATTTTGAAGGGCAAAAGTAAACATGAATGCAATTATGTAAATCACGTATTTTGCAATCAGAGCTTCCCAGACCATTCTTTGTCCATCCCATATGATGGAGCCTCTGGCATCTCTAATTAAAAGGAGATACTGCTTTTCTTCAGCTTTAGCAGGGTGTACAAGGCAGCTTTAATCAGATCTGTGTCTTTTGGCTGTAAGAATGGAAGTGGGACATTGATCTTCCCATCCTCTTCAGTAGAGAAAATAATCTATCCACAGGGACTTGATTAAAACACATCTCAATCACAGAAATTTCTACGAAGTTGAAGAAATATTTCAGAGCATATTTTTAGGATCATCTGTGAAAATAGGCTCCTCTTACAAATATATTTTAAAGCCCAACCAAAAAACCCAAACCACTTCTTTCCACTACACCCCAAGGAAAGTTTCTGAGATGCGTAGGTTGGATAAGGCACAAGAGAAGCAGCAGCTCTCTTGCTGCTGCCTCTACTGATGGTAGCTGTGACATTGCAGTGACAGGAACATTCTATCGGCCCAGAATCTTCTGAAGTTCAGAGGTATCTAGGTTTTGTTCCAACCACAGGTTGTAATAACTGGAAAAGGCAGTCTCAGAAACTATTAAAAACCTGCAGAAAAACATCCATCAAGGGAAAAATAAAATCACTTTTATGTCCCTTAGTGAAACTACCACAAAATATCCCTAATTCTAATGAGAATCTATTACTTCTGCTGCTAGAATGGCTCAATCACAGATTAGTTTATTGCTGATAGAAGCAGAACACAACACAACTGAAAAAACAAAGTAGAGAAAGAAAAACATTTCTAAACCATTTCTGGTTGGATTCACTGCTAGTGGTATCTTTGCCAGGTAAGAACCAGCATAAAACAGTCCCATTTATTGAATGCAATTGGCCTGCAATAAATGATTTTTCCATGGAAGACTTCAGCTTCAAGAGAATACTCAGGTTCTCACACCCCTGAGTGTCTGAACTGGATCTTCACTAGAAAGGACAGTACTAATTTGCCTCTGCTGCAACATACTGAGAAGAGATCACAGGAAAGAAATAATGTGGAAAATGAAGAAAAATAGGAAGAATTCAATCTGTACCTTGAAATAGCAAAGACCTAATATGTATGAAAGGAACCCAACAGCCAACCTGAAACCTGTGACATCTGAAGATTCAAATGTCCTTGACATAAAAGGGAAGCCCACTGTGGGCAAACTTTAGGCTGCAAACTCGGCAGCACCAGGCATTTTACATGTTTTAAAAGCCCTCCTGCAGCAGACACGGCATTGTAGCTACAGGCAGGAAACTTATGTATCATGTCAGTCCTGGAGCTGTGCTGCCCAGGAGTTTTATTGACTGTTTTCCTAACAGAGATTTTAGCACTCTCCTGGGGTACACCACATTTATGGACAAGTTTCTCTAGCTTCAGATTTGACTTGACCTGCTTATATTTACAAGCTCCTTTTATCCCCATCTCTGCACTGCAGCCCACTGTTGCTAAATTACCAAGGTAACAAGATTCTTTAATATTCACAGTTTTGTTCCACCAGTTGTTACAGTCTGCTTTTCATTCCTGCTGTCAGTCTCTTGGCTTTCTCACTAACACTTCTATTTCCATCTTTTCTCTTGTAGCAAATATTTTTTAAATAAATATCAAGCAGAAAAATAATGCACTAAAAATTATATCATCCACCCAGCAAAAGTCTCTGATGATTTAGAGTGTTAAGACAAGAATCCCAAAGGTGTAGGTAAGAGTGATTTTTCACGAAGGATTCTCTATCCAGCTTCGAAGGCAGAGGTAGTAACGCCCACACTGCTTGATGGCTGAAGAAACCAAATCCCAGAGTTGTGATAACATTCTTGTCCTCCAATCTCCTGAAGAACAAGCCTCTCAGGTAACTGCAGCCCAACAAAGCCCCTCCCTGCCCAGACAAAGATCTGCTGAAACAGCATCAGCAAGGAAAATTAGCTCCAGACCAAGCTATCATCCAAGCCTCCATGGGGACACTCTGACTCCTCCACACACCCACTCAGAGTCCTGACACTTGGTCGAATTTTACATTGGTTTTGAAAGATCTCTACCGACAGGAAAGAAGGAACACACCCAAACCCACTAGAAAATGCATGTTTTGGCTCTAGTAACCAATCCTGTTCAAAGTGACTTAGGTATGCAAGACAACAGGGCTGTCACCCTGTGACCCAGGGTGTTCCTTCCCTGCCTTTGGGTAGTAGCAAAGGAAGAAGGGGAGTTTTTGCTCAGAGAAGAAACCTCAGACAGTCCTAAGGAAACAATCCCGCAGGACTGGGGCAAACTCTCAGTTTAGTGCTGGTTTTGTTAATGTAATTGCAGCAAAGTCTGGGAGATCCCCTGACAAGCGCTGCTATCAGAGCTCACAAAGGAGCTTTCCATGAAGGGAAAATTAAAAAAAAAAATATTACTTCCTTCTCTGAAACCAAACACACCTTTCTGATCCTTTGATCAAAGGCCTCACACTTTTCACTTGGAACTTCTGGTAAAACAACACCAAATATCAAGAAAATAATAGAAAAAAGGTATCTACAGCTTTTCACTGAATATAAAGTTAAAAAAAAATCATTCTAGCCCTTTCTCTTCCTTGCCAATATCATTTATAATGCTAATGTGTCCCTGTTTCCTGACTGAGATCTTTAAGGGGGAAAAAACAAGGAATGTACACATTCAAGTAATAGGATGTCTTTGTCAGTTCATTCAAAATCTGCATTTCTATTAAACAGCCAGGCCTTTTCCTTCACGCCACTGAAATGCCTGATTTTACTCAAACTGCTACTGTCTACACTCACAAATAAATGATAATTCTCTTCCCTTTCAAGAGCTGTGCCTAGTGGCTCACAAGGGACTTGGTTTTGTGGCAAAAGCAGTAGTGTGACAATATTATAATGTATGCCAGGTTGCTATTCAAAGTGTTGCAGATAATTCCCTCATCATTTCCATGTTCCTATGGAAGGATGCTATAATCTTTCTCCTCCTACATAGCACTTTAAACAAGAAAAGATCACTGTAATCTTTTTCTTCCCAGGTCACACAAACAATGTAATCTCCTGTCTGTGTCAGAAGAAAATTTCTATCTGTAAACATCAAATCAAACTTGAGAAAGGGCTGCTGCAGCCTTCATTGCATTGGTAAACAGTTATGTAAGCAATTTGTTTATATTTTAAGTGCATTGATGGAAGATTGAAGTTCTAGGCTGCAATTCAACCTTTGGTTTCTTGCATTTATCAGCAACACAGAAGAACACCCCGTTCTTATGAAATTTGGGAATTCATTAAGTCTGGTGCCTGACACACTTGAGTGTCTGTGCAGTTCTCAACTTCAGAGGTGACTGAGCAATTCTTTCAGAGCCCCTTGTGAAGATATTTAAATGACCTGAATGTACAAAGGCAAGCAGCAAATCAGTGGGGGAACAGGAGGCTGCCCAGCACCCCATAAGCACCACAGGTGGAAAATATACTCTGACTGAAATTAGAGACAAGATATGGGTAAGCAGGCAGCATAGGCCCTCAGCTGAACTACAGACTTGACTGTGGCCTCAGAGAAGGATGAACATTTGGCCTTGGACCCTTTTTTCTTCCGTTAAACGGAGCCAGAACACCTCAGAAGGATTATTATAAGTTAAACTCAAGGCTGCAGGGGGTGGTTCAAATGTCAGGCTGTGACAAGAGGAGGTGGTTACACGACAACAGTGAATAACACATCCTCATTCATGATCTCAGAACCCAAAGTGGAGTAAGAGATTCTCACTTTCAGGGCAATGGTAAGATTGGAGTTCAAGGCACAGAAAGCTTTGTGAGAAACTAACTCAGGCTTTGCAAAGTAAAGTGGTGGCCTCCATAAAGAGGTCTCAGCACTGCAGAAACTGTGGGTATTCTGCCCAGGTACCTGCACGCTGGGATATCAACCTCAATGAACCAAAGCACTGACTAGAACAGCAAAATCAGAACGTTTCCCCTGCTTTCTCATTTGACATTGTTACATTATTTGTCTTGCATTATTAAAAACCAGCTAGTGCAAATAGCTGTGGAAGCTGGGAATTGGGACAGAGAGGCTGTCAGAACACAGGCTTTTGTTGGCTCTGAGGAGGTACCCGTGACTTGGAAACATTTGTGTGGGAGATGTGCACTTGGAAACTCCTCATGTTCTACTGAGAAGTATTAGAAGGTATCTGCAGAGAGCCTCCATCTTTCTCTAGTCTTCCACTTCATCAAGACTAATCTTGAAGAAATATAAACACCTGCCTTAGGGACTTTCTGTGGTAAAAAAAGACTATCAAGTTTCAACAGAAGTTTTGCAGCTTAAGTGCACTTCTCTCATCAGACTGGAGGCAGACAGTCAAGGAAAGAGACAAATCATCTGAATGGAGGACACCTTCTAAAGCACAGCAGAGGAAGAAATAGTGTCTCAAATGAAAAGCCAGGGCCTAGAAATAATAAATATAGGCCTAATAAATTTATATGTAAGCTTCGTTTCCCACCAACGCCTGCAGCCTCACTCTATTCATTGATAGAGGTGAAAATTGTCTGTACAACACTCCACTTCCACGATGGCACAATATTGGACTCAAAAAAACCCACTTGTAATGGTAACAAAGGATAACAACTGTCTTACAACCACTGAAAGAATGGAGAACTGTCTGTATGCAAAGGACGTAGCAAGTTAAGGTTTTCACAATATATAGGATCGTGAGGAGGAATGAAAGCAAAGAAAATGCATCTGGATTTCAGTAAGTAGCACTAAACCTAGTAAATAACAAACAAACAATCTGACATGTGGGATTCAATTTCTCTTAGCAAAAGAGGCACAGGAGAAGGGACTACACAGGAAACTGGGACTACTACATGGTAGACAATGGACCATTTCCAGCCACTATGAGAGTTTTAAATGCCATCTAGTGTCAATAAAATGCAGAATAACCTGGCAATCGATCATGACTCAATAAAATAATAGGTGTTTTGCTATTAGCTTCAACAGGGTAAAGATTTTATCTGTGGAATGATGATGTCTATTAGGACTACACTAAAAGATATAGATGTTTTCAGAACAGAACTGAAAACATTAATATGCATTCGGCAAAGATAAACCCCAGACACTGCACACACAAGTTCAGGTTGAACTTTTAAAGCCGTGTTACCTCAAGGATTGTAGCTAAATTTTTTTATACATCTTCTTCCTTAAGTATCATCATATGTCATGTAAAGAAAATATCTGAATTTGCAAATTGCCACCACCTTTCTCCTTCCGTACCCAGACCAATACCATGGATCCTGAAGGAAGATCCAGCAGTGGGGTCATATGGAAGTCACAAGGCATTCAACTGGGTCCCCATGCTGCAATGTGCATTGAAATCCATTAAATGCAACAAAATAAGATGACCCCATCTAAAAAAGTAAGACTTCCTAAATCCGGTCCAGTAGTACTGCTCACTGAAAGGTACTGGGGATCCAGTTTTTGTGGTTGCTTCTAGATTGTGATTTCCAGGTTTTTTGAAAGCCAAGGTTTTAATTTCTTCAAGCAATCCTTGCCTATATTTATAATGCACCTGCATGCACTTCACTTCCCCAGGAAAAGGTGAGGGAATGCAAACAGCAGATCAGAGTGTTTGTGGTCAGAGTTCTTTAAGATGGCAGGTTCAATCCACTTACCTATAACCAGTGAGCTAAAACAGAGCATGAAGAACAGGGAGCTCATCTTCTGTCCTAGAGCTTTGATCACTGGCACAGAAGATGGTTTATTTGCTGGTTTGTTTTCTGGAATTTACACTTTATTAATTTTTTTTCAAAAGTTTATCTTCAAATCCTTCAAACTGAAAAGCTCTCCTTTATGCAATTCATCATCCTTACTCTCAGTTGAAGGGCAAGCTTCTTTAAAGAGGCTGCTGCTGGCTGGGTTTTAGACAACTGATTTTTTTTTAAAAAAAAGGATCATTCATTATTCAGATATACTTTTCAGATGGCAAGGTTTCTTATCCTTTCCTCTGGCTCTGTACAGCCATTTATTCCTGGGCTGGAATACGTGCTGCAGAGGATTTGAGACAAGCACCTGAGCTGTTTTGCTCCAGGAAAAGAGAACAAAATCGATGGTGTTGAAGAGATGCTTCTTACATACTTATCAGAATATAACGCTGTGTTAAACAGATGCTAACTAGCTAATTCTACTCAACTTCAGTACAATTACAGCAACAAGAAGCATGACAATTCTGGAAGTGAAGCTTTGTTTGCTCTGTACGATGACACACAGGTGTCCCAAACTATTGAACAGTTTTGAGGAAATTTGCTCTTCAGGTAGCAGTTTTTGAAGGGGGGGGGGGGGGAATTAGAAATGCTGCTTTCATACAAAAGAATCCTGCCCATCTCTTACCAAAGTGTTTTTATTTTACCTCCTGGCAGATCTGTGTAATGTGTTTTATAGTGTTAGCCCATACCATTCAAACAAATCCTAGGTAAGTAAATGGTATTTCCACCTTTATTTTTATGATCCAAAGAAGATTAATGGGCCTATCTCCCTTCTTGTTCCCCTACTCTCTCAGTTTCTCAGCCTCTCTCTGAGTTTAAGAAGCTTGTATAAAAAGAAAGGTATTTCCTGGTACGTAGTTTTCAGCACCTCAGCTTATTACATTTATTTTGAGTTTTCTAATGGGCATTATTTATTAAGACAGAGCACTCTGATAGTCTGCCATGACATAACATCACATCTTTTCTTACTTCTTATGTTATTTTTGAGGTATTGCTGCTAGCACTGAGCTGAAAGAACATGAATACAGAGTTTCACCTGTGATCTAAGGGCCACAGAAGTTAATCAGAGTCCACAGTCCCACATACATTTTGAAAGGTGAAGGTTTGCTTTTCTCACTGTTTGCAGCTCTTTGTTTCCCCTGTGCAATGCACCAGCAACCTCCTTCTTATGAACCAACCAGGGAAAAGGAGTGTTTGAAACCTCTGCCAGGAAGAAAGAGCATTTAAGTTGATAATAAGTCTTCTGTAATGGGAAGAGGGTCACATCTGTCCTACTGAGAGCAGGAACACAAGCTTCATATGTCCCTCAAAGTACAAGCTGAGAAACTGGGGGCTTCTAATGCCATCACACCATCTCCACTCCATGCTTTACATCAATAAATGTACTTATTTTAAAGCACTATGTCCTACACAGTTCTGCACAGTGTAGCACAATTGCTGTGTAGTGTCCTACACAGCAATTTACAGTGCAGCTAGAGCAGAACAGACATCCTGGTGGTAACACTCCTTAAATTCTCAAAAAGTGACATCTGATAAAGCAAAATGATTAACAGTTGAGCTACTTAAGAGCTACTGCTCTTTCCCCACCCCAGAACAGGTCCATTTTAGTGATTTTGAGAACTACACTACAATTTCATTGTCGTATATCATGTACTATAAATAAAAGACCTAACTGAAAACACAAACTCACTCACTGGCAAATTGCATTTCTGTCCAAGTTCCTCATGGAAAGCAAGCACTTTAGGAAACAAATTGAAACAACAGAAAATCCAAGATGCCAACAGAATCCAGCTCCGTCCATCTCAGCTAATGTAATGGAAAAAGAGCTCCTTTCCTAATGCGGGTCACAATGTGACAGGTTAGGAAGAATGATGAAGTGGAAGGCTCTTTAAACCCCTCAGTTTGTTCTCATCATCCCCTTTCACATCTGAGGAGAATGTGTGAGCACAGTGCCCACTGTGAGGCTGTCTCCTCTCGTCAGCAGCAGGCAATGGGAAATGGCACTCACCTCTGTCACCTCACCCCCAGCCTGAGATTGGCACCAAATGTGATCTGAATGGGCCCAGAAATTCACCCCCTAACACCATCTCCCCTCTCCAGCTGGAGAATTACCACCTTTGTCAGCATTTTAATTACCTCCAGCAGCTCACAACAGGCTTTCTCCCTTCCCCAACCATTCCTGCCAAGCCACAAGTGGAAATTAAGATTCTCTGACAGGCACAGAAGTTACCCCAACAATGCAAGCATGAGATTGATTGCTCAAAGCTACAATTAAGCTAATTAATTGGAGAAATTAAGTGTTTGCTGCAAGCAGGAGTGCTCCTCCAAAGTTTTCTGAGGGGAAGATTTTTCCCTAGGATAGCGAAGAGACAGTGAGATGCTGTGACTTTACATAGGAGTCATTTTGGGTCATTTTACACAGTCACCTCATTTTGGGTGACTCCTTGATCCAAAGGACTCACAGTAACATCTTTCAGGTACTCGAGAAACTCACCATTAGAAACAGGGCAGGGGGGAAGGAATGTAAAAATCTGGTCTGCAAGAGGAGTAGGGGGAAAAACAAAGAACTTCTTACCTACTGCAGTGCAGTGAGCTGACAGAGCATCACACTTCCATGACTCTCTTTACAGTACCTGCTGTATTCAGCTGTAAAAATAATAGCAATTATGTATTTATTTTATGTATGCTTGTGAAGCACAAATTACTCAATATGAAAAGGTACACATCAGCAAAGCATGGCTGAGGCAATGCAGAAAGCAGCAGTAAAGCAACAGAAGTTCTGTTTCAACTCTCTTACTTCATCTAATATAGAAAAAACCCTTAAAGTTTAAATATTTTGAAGACAAATTGTAGGTGGGAAGGCAAGGAGGGATTATTTCTATTCATTTTTGCCTAATCAAAACACTTTTGCAGGGGAATTGGGAAGCCTTATTTTGATTTTTACTTCTCCAGTCTGTATCAATATATCTAAAGACAAAACATTCAAATCACAGCCAAAAGAAAATAAGGCACCATTTGGGAAACATTGAAATAGAATGTTCCAACATCGGATTGGTTTTATTTCTTCTCTTCTAAAATGATATACCAGTGAATCACCACATTTTCACATAATGCATTTCACTGTAGACAGGTCTGCACAGACTGAGCCCAGATTCCATGCAAGTCTCTCTAACAAAAAAAACAAGTTACAGAATTCCTGTCTGTTTGGACTTCTTTCTTTCCTTAAAGCACATTAAAAAAACCAACAAAACCCCACAAAATCCAACCAAAAAACAAAACCACAAAAAACAACAACCAACCAACCAAAAACACCACACCGCCAAGAAAACTCAACAAACTACACAAAACAAAACAAACCATCAAACACAAATTTTTAATGCTCCATCTGGTACATTTCTCTCCCCAGAAGCAACATTTTGCACAGAGGAGCTGGAAGACTGCATATTTAGCATCTGAAACAGGAAAGGAATAACCTTTCTGTTCAATACTATAACAAAAAGTGGGATTCTTATTCGCTTGAGTAGCACTTGGAATATTCCAAAGTTATCAGCAACTCTTTTAGTGACAACTTTTAAAAAAACTCCCAGCTTATTCAGAAGTACACTTCTACCCATCCTCCCAGCCATGGGACAGCACGATTGTTTTAAACAAATGGCAATAACCCAGCTGAGCAAAAAATAGCCAAGAGCTACCTCTCTGCTGTACAGGTTGCAGCACATAATTATCCATCCTGCCTTCGCTGAAAGCTTTGTGATGATTACAGAGCACTCATTTAAGGTATTTGAATTACAGCAAGATCTTATACATCAAAGTAATCAAAGACATTCTAGGCAATGAAGTTGACACAGAATGGATCATTTCCCAAAGAAACACTTCATTTGCATGTAATAGAGCTATTTTAAGTTAATTTTGACATGACATCATGATAAAAACACTTGTTGACATTTACAACATTTCAGTGACAAGCCTTCTTGCATTGTGATGAATTAATTTTTTTCATAGGCAATAAATATAATTTCATTTCATATAGGAAAAAAACACCAAAACACTACCCACACAACTATTCTCAGTGCTCTATGCAAGATGCATTGATTGAGCAAATATGCCATAGGACACAACCTTCAGGAGTCAGAGAAGTTAATAAGGTGGCATTTTGAAATCTAGCTCTACACAGCTGCACATGCAGGGAAACTGAATTCAGACAAACACCACCATCATCTGCCATTTGACAGAAATGCCTCCTTTGTTCTTTCTGAGTTAACTAAAAAAAAAAATTGTAAGCGTCGTATATATTCTTTAGTGCAGATGCAAAGACTGAAAAGCCAGAGCCACTGCAGGGTAGCAAATACCAAAGAGGAAAGGCACCCAAATCAGCAGTCAGCTGTCTCAGGAGACCCCAAGCAGTAAGAATGAGCTCTGAACAGAGAAGGGGAAAACGGAAACTGGTCCTTCTGGATCATTGGCACCACCTTTTGTTATGGTCACCATCACCTGGCTCAACACAGAAGAAAGACTGCCAAGTGTCAGTCCCAGGACTCAGAGCTTTTGCCTTTGCATTCAGTGTAACAGTATAGGGCAGCCAGAAGAAATCTATACTGGAACTTGACTGGAAATACTCCTTTTCTGCCCTTTTCCCTTTGGAGTTTCTTTCAGAATAGGAAAGGTCCACTGGGTGTGGTTGTAAACATGACTACAGAGAGAGCAAGACATTGTAGCTTCCGACGGGATTTCCAAGAACACGCATCCCTCACCTTTCTGTGCTGCAGCATGAGAGTGTAACTGAACCAAGTAAGCCCTGGGCTGAAACATAACTCCTGAAGTATTTGCATTTATACAAGTTAATTAGGAACCTTATCAAGGCTTATGCCCATAGATTTCTCTCCTTCCCTCAGAAGTTCCCTGTCCTATATGTTCATTAATTTACTTTTTGTATTAAACTCTTGTCACAGTTATAACATGCACTGAGTACAGAAAAGTACTCTGTTTCAAAATTGAAACAAAATCCTTGTTCTACAGAGCATGTGGGAAAATATCATCCTGCTTGCATAGCAAAAGAAAATGACATTCTCTCTTCCAAGACTTTCAGTTGTACTCTGTCTTAAAGATCTAGTCAACTTAACAAAGGAAGAAATCTTAATTTACGTGAAGAAATGTAAGTCAAGGTGTAGGCAGATATGTATATAGGTATATATAGATTAAACCATGACAAGGAACAGCTTTCAGACAGGATGTCTGCTGGCAAAATTGGGTAAGAAGATCTTGTGAATTATCTGGTTTAACTGCACTTAACCCAATTCAGTAAATATTTATACCTCCATTTCAACAAATTAATTTGCTAGTGAGGAATAGCAAAACTTCATGGAATTGGGTATTTGGTTACTATGCTAAACAGTCCCTATCTGTGAGAAAATGTCCAAGTTCCCACACACAGGCAGAACTCCCCATGTTTACAGATCACTTTACAAGCTGCCAAACACGTTAGAAATTTCTAATTATTTATAATTCTATTTAGACATTTAATTGGCGTAACAAAAGCAAGCTATTGCTCACCATTGCTTAACAAATCTCAGCTTGTGCCTTGTTGCAATTGATATCTAATCAACAGACAATCACATGTTGCTTGATACCAATTAAGTGTCTGAACAATTCTTTCAACATTGTTACCCTAATAAGATGGTAATTTTGTGCTCAACATTTCAGCAACATTTGAGATAACACCCTGCCGACCATATCTGTCCCCTTTATCCTTGTAGAACCTCAATAGCTGTTAGACATCAATATTTAATTGCTAATAAATTCTTTAATACATTTAAGCAAGCCACTTATGAAATAATTGTTATTTACAACAAACAAGATGAGTTTGCTTTAAAATCTCCTAATTTACGCTTTAGGAAATGGAACTTACATGAAATATATAAAATGGTTGGCTTTGGCTGACAATTTCCTTCCCAAATAAGAGAAGGGTGTAAATAAAAAGACAAAAGTTTCGCAAGCCTACAGCACCTGCTTTCAGTGTAAATATGAAGAAACAATGGAAATAAATTTTGTCGGGAAGGAATGAAAGAGAAAAAAAACTTCCCAACAATGTCATGGTATCAAGAGCAACAAGGTGCACAAGCCCCTTAAGGAAGATCTGTCTCTTCCTACCCTGGATGAAATACCTCACCCAGCGCTATTTGCTATTCTTACACGTCTCCTTCCTCCCCACTAACTTCTCAGCATGTACCATTTTGCATCTACATCAAAATGAAATGAAAGTAAAATGAAGCTACTGAATATGATGTTTTGGGTTCTTTAAAACAAACCTCAGTAACTCCTTCCCCACCACACATATCTACAGTCTTGAAAATAAGATACGAAGTCATAAGAACTTGGAACAAACTCTTCAGGCCCAGACTTCTCTCAACCTAGCTCGTTGCTTTTTCTGTTACCTGGCTAATATTCAGCAGTGATTAGTATTGGAATAGCCGCAAGACTCATTATGGATCACAGAAAACATCTTCAGCGGAGTGTGATAGGACATCAGGAAAGAAGCCAGGTATTGATCTAATTTAATGGAAATTCCAAACACAAAGTGAAGGAACAGATCTGAATATGCGCACTGAGAAGGCCTTAGGTGCAATTGTTGCTTCTTGTCCTACATTTAAGTCTGAAATGCAACCTTTGTGTAAGCTCCTCTCCTCCAGATAAGAGAATCTGCTTTGAATTGCATCCTGTATCTTTTGAGAGGGCTTGTTCAGATGAATAGATGGAGTTTTCTAGGAGGAGAAAGGTTGAACAGCTCTCAACATTGAAGGAGTCTTCCTGCACCTTCAAGACTCCAGTGTCCAAATAGCAACCCAGAGTAACCTCTCCTGCTTCACAACTGAAATGGTTTGAAAAAATATACAATCAAAAAAAGTGCTTAGACTGAAAGGGAAGGGGAAGCAAAATCATAACACCTTTGAATTAAAAAACTCACTATTTTGACTGGGAAACAGTTTGACATGTATTTTTTTAGAATGCATTTTTACACCTCCTTTCAGTGCTGAGTAATTCTGTGGAGGTTTTTCCATGGAGAAAAGAACTTGTGGCCAAACTGCCTCCTCAAGGATGCATTCCCGCCCTGCCTTATAAAAAAAATTCAAAATTCTGTTTGTTCATATCCTTTCCCATTTGGTGTCATTAATAGCACCTGAATAGCCACAGGATAAATTGCCATTTTAGTAGAGTGCTACAGTTCAGATCCTTGACTTAGTCCAACAAGACTATTAGGAGGTGATCAATGGACCATTTACTTGAAAGACAGGAGGACAAATGGTTGATTTATCCTCAGCCTACCTGTCCACCTATTTCCTCAAGCAATCATGAAATTACTACAGCCATGAAGGCAGCATCCACTATTCTTCTACAGGCTGGAATTTTAATTGAGAAGGGGACTCTCAGAGCTATTGGCAGGCTCGAAGGAAAGCAGTGAGCACCACAGGCTCTTTGACAAATGGCTCCACAAGCAAACTGAAACACCTGAACAGAGACCAGTTCCCTCACCCATCACAACTCACCTGAAGCACCTAAAGGCCCAAAAGGTGTTTTTAGGAATGACAAAGCAAATAGTACCCAGGACCACACAGATGGACTAAGTGCAACAAAGCCAACTTCTCTGGCTTCCAGACATGACATAGAGCTCATTACCAACCCTTAAAAAGGGGCTGAAACATCTCAGAGTTGTGAAGAGATTTTGCCTGGGTAGTCATGCAAAGACATTTTTGACTGAATTTATTTTGGCATGTGGTTGCTATCAATGTGATTAGTGAACATGTGTTCACTTGAAACAAATGTATATGTTGAAGTCCCTTTTGTACAGAATGTGATGGAAAGCAAATGTGAAACTAAGATCCAAGGAATATTCCCATGTCCAAGCTGCTTCTCAGACGCTGGAAATTCAAGCTATAACACTATGATGGCTCAACACTGCTATAGCAATTCCTGACTAACTCTAAAAATCTAAATACAGCATTAATATTTTATATTAACTGCCCAGCCAGAGGGCCAGCATGAACTATATCCCCTCTATTTATAAAAGTCTTCATGGCTGCTGGAGAACCCCATTTGGAAAAAGTAGACCCTGATTCAGTCCTCTACCCTGCCTGGGGGACTGCAAACCTACGTCTCACAGCAGACCTACGTCTCACAGCAGACTCGCATTAATCCCAGAACAAATATTTGGAAGAAGAGTTAAGTTGGAACAACTGAGCAGATTTACTTCTTTTTGAAGCCATTCCAGACAAGAATTTGGTAACCTGAGTGACAGAAGACCCAGGATATGCAAAAAACTACTCAGAGCACTCAGCTATGAAAGGAAGTGCCCCATTTTTGTTATTATCAACAAACAGTTGACAGTGCAGTCAGGCAGCAGACCCCTGGAATGGGACAAAATTCCAGTAACATCCTCCTCACCAACACATTCTGCTTGTTGGTGGTAGGTTCTCACTTCTCAGCAAGTTTGAGCACGCTCGCCTTTCCACATGGGCCATAGAGCCATGTGTGAAGGCACTCCACTGTCCCCAGGGCCTGTCCTAGGAACTACAGAGAGCTCATCTCTCCTCTGAGAACCAAGTGCTTAAAGTCTAGACCAGCAAACCCTGTTTTGGACACCTCAGCTGCCTCTGGTCCTCAGAACCATGTTTCAAATCACTGAGCACGCATTAGGAAATACGACTTACACTTACTGCTAACCTGAACCATACTTGAACCAGGGACTTATGATGAAAAGCTTTTTCCTATCACTCAGAGTCATTCAGACCGAAAGGGAGAACATTTCTCAAATGAAAAGACTGAAAGATTTTGCTGCAGCCCAGAACTTATTTAAAACAGTCTATGCATATCTCCCTGTTAATTATGGTAATTAATTTCTGACACTTCTATTTAAATCTGTATGATTTGTCTGAAATAATAAAAGCAACTAAAATTTTTAATACACTAGATTGAAAGAAAAGGTACGTTTTTATAACAAGTGGGTTTTGTTCCTGTAAACTTCACAGGGTTAATGGAAATATCTAGGTTATGAAAACGCAGCTTTCTTTCTAAAAGCAAGTAGCCACCATAGATTCAAGTCTTATCACCTACCATGTCTATAATCAGAACAACTGAGTTCTTATCATTCCTTTTGTTCCTACACATACCATTGAACTGCTTCATGAGGCCCTGAGGGTGGCTTAAAGATGGTTAAGAAATGGTAGATCTAGCACTAAATGTTTCATAAATACAAAAGATCCTTATTCTACTATTAAAAATATTTAGGACTTTTCTTCCCTTTTTTTCTAAAGCCACACATACAACTATTGAGGCCCATCATATGTGGAAGGAAGAACTCGACCATCAAGTTAGACTTTGAGTACATCACTTCTTAATCAGTTCTTTGGTCCATCAAACCACTTCAGCATATCTTTAACCATCAGAGAAGTCCCAAGAGGAAATCAACACTAAGGAAACATTTGTTTACCAAAGTGAGACCTATGGCTCAGGTTGTACTGCAGTCTCCCCTCTCCCCTGCCTTTGTAAAGATTTTTCCTTCCAGTCCCTCACCCTTCCTTGGCACATGTTTGCCAGTTTGATAGTTGTGAAGGTGCTTGTGTAGAACTGAATTTTCCTTTCACTACACCCATTCACAACAGAAATCCACCATCTGGTGGCATAAAGCAGACAATCCTATGGGACACAGCACATAAAAGGCAGGAGTGCCTGCAGCTTTTCAGACTTAGGACTGGACAAATTGCCATGGCTCAATACCACAGCCCTCTGCAGTGTAAAACAGGTTTGTGTCCCCATTCAGCTGAACAGCATGCCTGGATTTCCTCCAGCTCATTAATTTCATCCAATGTATCTGCTCACTTCTCACAATGCTGTGTGGAACTGCCGGAACAAAAGGACCCTGGAAAGAGCTGAAGGGTTTGGGCTTCTTGTTGGGTAGGGGGGTTTTGAGGCTTTGGTGTCTGCAGTTTGATTTGGGGGTTTTGTTTGGGTTTGTTTCATTCTAGGTATTTTAAAAACAAAAACAACAAAGCAAATCCATCTTTTTCTTTACCCCTCTCCCCAGGACATGTCAGCAGCCACTATCTCTGCAGTACAGAAGATATGCACCCCACCCTAGGAGAAACAGGCTGCACTTGGAAAGAACCTGGCTGCTTTTACAATAGTAGCCTCCACTTTTATGGAAGGAGAAGCAGGACACAGGCTGGAATAGCCTTTCCAGACAGGAACAGACAATGCAGCAGGCTGCTCTATCCTTGCCACTGCAGCACTCCAGCCACTCATTATGCCTAAGTATGACAAGTGACATTGTACAGCTGCCATATCCTGAGATCTTCACAAAAACCAAAAGTATCTCAATAAGCTCTCTCAGCAGACAAAACTGAAAACCATTAAATTGTACCAGAATAATACAATGTGTAATGATTGTGTTGGGAACAATAACGTACACCTTACTGTACATTTCCCTCTATATGCAGGGCTTAGTAGATATCACTGAAAAATTTGGTTAAAATGGACCCTGTTATTTTTGGCACCTTAAGTTACCTGTTGCAGGATATTGCTGTGAATATTAGAGCCATTTAGCTAGTCATAGTAACCAGTAAAAGATCTATCAGGTGTTTTCAGCCACTCCATAGCAAGACCAAGGGACAAGATATCTGCTGAATCCAATTACTAATTTCAGTCAAATCTGACAATAAGATCTGACAAGGTCAAATACTTAAATATTTAATGCCAGCAAAGGAGGCAATTCCTAATAATTACTTCCTGAAAGGCTGTAATGTGAGCTCAATTCATGATAGGCAGATCTTGGAGTCCATGCAAAAGAGAGCCATTACTGGAACTCCAAACAAAAAATGTTTTAGTTGCTACCAGAAAATTCGAACCACAATATATATTCAATATGGCCATCTGACTGGGTTTTTCTGTTGTTGTTTGGGGGGGGGG